>RJWH01000252.1:1001285-1042286 GCA_004363575.1 Solenodon paradoxus
CCCCCCCCCCCCCCCCCCCCGCGCATGTCCTCTACCTGTAGAATCTCCGTGGCCTTCTCACTCAGGAAAGTGTATCTGAGACGAGGAGATCTCCCGCTTCCCTGGATTGGTGTCACCTTGTAAGAAACCTGATTTCCTTTCACCAACAATTTGTTCTCTCAAGTTTTGACCTTTTGTGTGACAGGCATTTATTTCACTTTTTAAAATGTTTTCTGTTAAGACTGGAAAATCTCATCTATTTTTAAGGAAAGCCTTGGCCTTGGGGGAATAATATTTAGGTGGTGACAAAATTTCCTGTCTTCAAACTGTCTCCTCTTACCCTCAAACGACCTCCTCCACAAAGGCCTCCTGCTTTCTCCTGTCTCAGAAGTCTACCCATCAGATGATAAAGAGAGCCTCCCAAAAGGGACAGTGCCACGGAACCAGGAAAACTGGTTACTTTCTGCTTTTGTTCTTGTTCCAAAGACCCATAGGATAATGAAAAGTTTATAAAATATTTCCTCTCTTTGGGTGTTTTTGTCTTTACGTCCTGACCTTCCTTTATCATCTCTCTCCTTTACACTACAAGTTACTTTCTGAGGGGAAAATATTTAAGTTGTTGATAGAGAACAAATATCTTAAAGAATTCTTCCAATTGTTTCTCATCAGAGTTGGCCCACAGACAATAACAGAAAACGGATGAAAGTCTGGTGCCAGGGAAGGATAAAGAGGCATATGAAGAAGTGTACTTTATGTTGTCAGAAACTGGCGTTGTTTGGACATTTTGGTACAACATTCAGCTTGGTTTAGGATTTATTGTATTCTTCCTTAGTTATCTACACAATGCTATTGAAGTAATATTACATCATAACATTATATACATTGAAAACGTGTGTCATTGTAAAACATCATCTGCATATACAACATTAGGTTCTTCATTTTTAAATGAAATATTACCAGTAGTTTCATTAAAACAGACCTGGGTGGCTTTTGGTAGACTTCCTTTTGGTTCCAACTTTTGCTGTCACCTTGTCACCTTGTCATACATGTCAAATCATGTATGAAATGCACATGCAGTGGTTTCATCCAGAAGATGACCTGCAGCAACTCAGCTCTCTTCTCCCAAACAGTTTAAAGACCCCAACACCTTTTTACCAAAGACTGAGAAAATGAAGGAGAGTCTGTCAGGAGCTGCTAAGGACAGTGAACTCCTTGCTTACCAGGCGGGAGCTGGACTCACCATGCTGATCCCGGGGAGCACAGCAGCCTCCTTTCCTGAGAGCTGTGCTGAGTCCTGGAGCCAGACGCCTACGGGCCACTAGTTGGTTTGGGGGAAAATACCAGAAATTGTGTGTATGAGAAATATGTGCAGCAGATAGAGACAGAATGGGTATACCTTGCGGCATGAGTGGCTAGTGGTGTAAACATTCTTATGTATAATAATTTTGTTATTTATCTTTGGAATATTTTGTTTATTTTGGAATGGGCTTTACTTTGCCTTAAACTCATTTGTTAGTAGAGCTGAAATTAATTGTGTTTGTACTATAAAATGAAGCACTAAATTTCTGTTTCATAAGAACTTTGATGATGAACAGCTGATGTGCACACAATGGCTGTTGACCTTGGCTGTTCATCATGGGAATCACAGTCTATCAGCGACCACCCGGAAACTAGGCGCCTCATAGCTGATGAAGGCCCACCTCCACTTCAAAAACGACTCCAGTAGTTGTTACTTTATGAAGTGCATTTCAATTACTCAGGAGAGAATTCCTTTTTATTATGCCAATGTGTTTATTTAGTTTGCATCTTCTAAATTAATTCCTCTCATTAAAAACATTTATATAGCTTTATCAAGTTATAATTGATATGTAATAAGTTGCATGTATTTAATGTGCACAACTGGTTGAGTTTGAACATATGCATATAGTTGATCTTTACCACAAACAAGGTAATAGATTTATCTATTACCTCCACCCTTTTGTCCTTTTCTTTTTGCATTATCTCACTTACCATGAGCTACCCTTTTAACAAAATTTTGATTGCATAATTGTTGAACATAGTATCACAGATCTTTAGAATCACTCATTTTTAACTCCAAGTTTTTCTGGACACATACAAAAAAATGGTCTAATAGTTATTGATATGTAGGTTGCATAAACAGAGATTCTTACAGCTGAGTGATACTAGCTCTATAACATGTCATTTGATATCTTCATTCTTTATATCTTTGTTTTAAAGAGGAGAAGGAAGGAAGGAAGGAAGGAAGGAAGGAAGGAAGGAAGGAAGGAAGGAAGGGAGGAAGGAAGGAAGGGAGGAAGGAGTATTTTCATTTAGTTATGTATTTTGGTTCAACTTCCTATGCCCCACAGGGGTCCTTGGATTTCCATGGTCGACACCCCAGCCATCTTAACCATCTGAGCCACAAGGGCACACTGATATTTTGATTCTTTATCTAATTCATGATATAGAAGTAAATCCCTTGGAAGTTTATTTTCACAAAGATAGAATCTGGACACTGTTGTGAATGCTATTGTAAATGTGGTTATAAAATTCAATCATAAGGAGCAAATTATTGTTCTTATAGTGATAATGTCGACAAGGTCTTAAAGGGCATAGTTTCATGGTAAAGCTAATGTTCTTGTCAGTTAAGGAAAGCGTGGAACAGAAAGGCACTCAGAATTGGTTGTGGTGCACTGGAAATTCATAATTTTGTCCAAATAAGCTTTTCTGTCACCCTTCTGTGTCTTGGACAGACATAGAGTAGCTGTAGCACAAAACTGTCTCTGTGACGTTCCTGTTTGATGACAAGGACAGTTTGCAGGTTGTCTGCTTTCTTAGTGACCTGCCACCAGGGTGAGTAAAGGTCTGTGAAATGTTGACATTTCGAAAAACAAGCTCTCTAAATTTCAGTTGTGTTTTGTTCAAAAAGTGCTGAAAATCTTCAGTGAAACTATTTAATAAGTAGAAGACCAACAGCCTTTAGCTTTTAGAACATTCAGCAAATTACAATGTTGTGATTATTAAAAACTAAGTTGTCAAATAAGAAAACATTGAAATTTTTTCCTATAAAAGGAAGGCAAATGGAACAAATGAAACCTTCCAAATACGAATGGGGAACAAGAGTTAATACTGATACTGTACGATTTTTCTTTCAAATAGCTCAATTTGTGGGAGTTCTTATTTTTAATTAAAAACATATACTCATTAGCAGGATGGAGTGAAATTTTTAAGACCTACAACATTGCAGGATCTAAATATAGTCAAATATTCACACGGACCAGGCAGTTTATTTGACATTATATCTTTATAAAGAACTTGTCAAAGGAAGCTGCTCTGAATAGAAACAAAAGAAAAAGGTGTATGTGAAAACATTTTGGCTGAAATATTTACTCAGTAGAGTAATAAAATCAGAATTGAGACTATCCTCCCTTTAGCAGGAATTCTCTGAGAATATTTTCTCAAATAAAAATATTGTGATTTAAGAGAATAGTCAATTGAATGTGTCAACATTTTTCCACAAAATGCAGCTTTGAAGATGATTATATGTAACTTTGGGAAAGAATTTTTAAAAAGATCATTTTGAAGAAGGTAACTAGAAAAATATCAATACTGCGCTGTTTGAGACAAACACATTTTGAAAACTAATTTAAGTACAGGAATACGTACTCCCCCAAATTATTCTGCTTACGTTATTTTCAATGTACAGGTAAACAATATAAATAAGTTTTTTTGTCTTCGTGTATGAATTTTATTATTTTAGAGGTCTTTTCAGTTTTGAAATTTTTGTTTGTTTTTAACATGGAAGTTATTATTTTAAATAATTTTATCTTCAAATGAAATTATTTTATAGCTCCACAATATAACCAGTGTGTTATTCAATAAAAACATATTAAAAAGATGTATATTTAAACTATTTTTAGCACCCACTTTTACTCTCAAAGTGTCTTATTTTGAATGATAATTGATCACTCTAACTATAAAGTCTCATTAGGACAGATGTGTTCAGGGAAAACTAGACTTAATAAATGCAATTCTCTATTATTCTTTGCAACCATTTATTGGAAGCAGCCATAGCCATATTAAGGGTAAATTTCTTCATTTCCTTATAGCTATGTTCTTTCAGTACATATTTCCTGAGTATCTCCCACAAATTTAAGTGTTAGAGACACAGAGGTAAATATGGGCTTGTGTGATAGAAAGAAATACAGGGAAGGCTGCCATCTGGAAGTCAAGTGTGAGTTGAACATTCAGAAACTGAAAGAAGGTTAGCACTGCTCTCAGAGAACAAGGGAATACAGACCCAAGGGGCGATGTCAGAGGGGAGGCAGGCAGGAACCACCCAAGTGTGTGGGCCATGTGAGGGTTTTAGATGTGGCCCCAAGGCCAAGGGGAACTGTTGAAGAATTTTAAACAGAAAAATGACTTCATTAGATTTGTTTTTTAAGGTTACATGTCTGAAAGGGGAATAAATTATAGGGGACAAGAGTTGACCACAGGCAGACTACCATATTTTGCCATGTATAATGCACAGTTTCTTTTTGCCTAAATTTGTGAGGGAAAAATAAGGATGCATATTACACATGGGTAGTATTAATTCTGTATCTATATAAATGTTTTTAATTCTTTCATATATGCTTGCCAGTTAAAAGGGTAATTCTAGAATCAATAACGATGTCCTCATACAAAATAATAGCCTGGAAAAAGGGTGGATGAATGAAGATGACATGAAAATTGGGTTTAAAATGTCTGGTCATGAAGGCTGGGGGATTACTTTAAAAACCAGTTTTGCTTGTTTTTGATCACTGCCAAGCCCAAGTTACACCAAGTGCAAAAGCAATCCCATGGGACCTGAAACCCAACTTGCTGTGACACCTCGTGGGCTAACCAGCCACTGCAGCCTCTCGATGTGTCCGAACACAAGCCCTTTGAAGCCCAGTGAAGAAAGAGTGGACGTCACAGATGCAGCCAGCTGGTAGTGATTTCACACCTGCAGGCAGAACCAAGAAAGCATCCATTGCCCAGGTTTGTGACTGGATCCTAAGTCCACAATCCTAAGACCATGGAAGTGTGTCAAGAAGGGAGTGGTTGAGAAAGTGTTTAAAAACACAACATCAGTGATGCAATGGATGGAGCTGAGGATGATGAAATTTACCGGGATGAGAGAAGTGACTCTTCAGAAGACACCGGTGATGTTTAAGAAGATGACACTTCTGATATTAACAGTGAGGAAGAATTCTTGGCCTTCTATGATGGTAAACATGCCATATTTCTTACCAGTACACAAAATTTCTTGTACCTTGTATCTGTTCTTGTGTTTTGTCATTATTTGTTACATGAAATTTCTTGTACCATATTATGTTAAAAAATAAATGCCGAAATTCCTTTATAATACAAAAAACAAGCACCTAACTATAAACAAATGAAAATTTGAATTAAAAAATGAAATAAAAAAAATTTTTCCTGAAAAGTTTGGGTCCAAAATCAGGGTGCACTCCAGGCATAGGAGCACAATACATACGGTAAAATATGGTAATTAGGAGGCTCCATCAATAGTTCCAGTGAAAGAAGAAATGTTAGTGGTGCTCCTGGAGAACAGTGGGTGGGTTTGCCAGGCTTGGGAGGGAGAGGAGAGAAGAACTGGGGATTGATTGGATGGAATAGGGTAAGCGCAGGAGCAAAGTGTTTGACTCTCAGGTGGCTGACCTGAGCAAAGAAGGTGACATTTATAGAGACTGGGACACTGCTCAAAAAGCAGATTTTGGGCAGAGACAAGCAGACGGTTTTTGGAAATTTATGCTCAGATGCAGGGTCCCCCTGCAAGCAGTGCACATGCCAGCTGGAGTTCAGGACAGTCATCTACACTGGAAGCATCACTGTGAGCAATTGGCACAGAGCTATGGGGGATGAAGGCATGAACTGGGAATTCCAGAATGAAAACTGGGAAGATCTGGGACTGATGGCTGCACGGAGTGACACAGCCTGTGGGGAGGCCAGTTAATAAAAGAGTGAAGTAGTTAAATTTTTGGAGCACACTGGCAGAAAACAGAGGTGTGAGGTCTGCTCCTGGGGTCTGAATCACGTGTGCCTTAGAGAAGTCACTTGTTTCTGGAAGTCAGTGTTACTGTGGGGAGAAACTCACACCCTCCAAGTTCTGCTCCTTGTAGTCAGTTCGGTTGGACTGTGAGCCCACGGAGATGGAGGTGGCCATGTAAGGGCCACATGAGCTTGACTGATTTCGTGCCATGGTTGCAGTGGACTGATCCCTTGCTGCTGTGATTTGCTGTGTCCTTCTCAGCGACATTAAGCTTCCAGATAGAAAGAGGATGGAGACTCTGAACCATTCAAATGTTGCCTGGAAATGGAAGTGGTAATAACACTGTATCAAGACTAATGGGTGAGTTTAGGATGGTGATTCCTGCTAGAGAACTCTTCTTAGACTGCAAATCATTCTTGTCAGCTATTATACATATTACACTGTGCATCAGTAAAATGAACAGCTGACACATCTTAGCATTTAGTAGTTGTGATTCTGTGTACTAAAGACTGCAAATACAACTTTTTTCTTTTTAATTAAGGAATCGGGGGCAGGTAGGAAGGAAAGCAAGAGGTCAGGCAGTCAGGCAGGCAGGAAGAGAGGAGGAAGAAGCATTTTATCTGTTTATTTAGTTATTCATGGTGGTTGCTTTCTCTAGTCCTGAGGTTCAAACCCAGGTCCTTGGGATGTATGTGGACTATACCTGGCCAGAGGTTATACATTTTATTGCTAAGCCACCAGGGAACACCCACAAATTCAATATTTAAAACAGAGTTTGCTGTTTTTTGGTAACCAACCTGTTTGAACCGGTGAGAAGACACATTAAGTCCTGCTCAACAGCCTAGTCTTGTCATCTTCAAGTCACATTTGCTCTTTTTTATGCCCTTATGCAGAAATAGATTATTTACTTGAGTATATGATTGCAGTTTCTTTATGAAGACTGTCTTTATCTGTAGTAAGAAACCATGTTTTATTTCCTCTGTCTAAGAATATTGTTTCTGCTTTGTTTTTCTTTTTTTTGGTTAGGAATACTGTGGAACACAGGTAAGTTTGTACTGAAGTAACTTAAGGTGATATTAGGAGTTTGGGGCTGAATTGTCTCATGATGTGGGGTGAGGATCTTGCATGGGGTTATCTGATCCAGAGGTACCTTGGTATAGCAGAGCTTACACTCCTGATAGGTGGGGGACAAATGTGTCTTACCTTCTCCGGGATGTCAACAAGTCCTTATTCCACCAAGACAAAGTGCCCCTCCTGTACCCTAAACTATTGTGTTCCCCAAAAATTATCTTGGAAATGCTCTAATGATTTGCTTCTGACTTTTTGAAAGCTCTAATATGACGTTGCAGAATAGTCCATGAGTAACGTTCCTGCTAGGCTTAGGAAGAACGCAGCACTTGTTTTAACACTGGGAGCTGCATGTGATGTGGGTCTATACATGATAACAGGTTTAAGGTAGAAAGGGAAATGCTCCATTTGTTGAAATAGCTTGCTACTCAACATTAAATTTCTGTATTTTCGGTAGTGGGAGGATTATATGTGCTGGTCCAATTGAGTTGGGGAGATGATTCATAACTTCTTCTCCTTATAGAAACAGAACTTGTTTGAGTGGAGAGCAGACACCTATCAATCAACACCTTGAATTTCCAGTTGAGACAAGGAGGACTAAGTGGCGGAAAGGTGACTTTCTCAAGGTCACAGGGGAAGGGTCAGATATCAAAAACCAATCTTTTGGCACCAAAGTCAGTGCCATTTTCACTTCCCCTGGCTATGTCTCCCCATCAGTGCACTTCTCTTTAGTTCCAACAATGAAGCTGATATCCAAGGAGGGGCCACACTTGATCTGGGTTTTCCTGGATATTGGAACACTCTTGAACTTTTTCTCTAAAGAGGAAGTAGTGTTTTGACTATACTTTGACAGTATCTCTCTTGCTTCTAGGTCTCCCACCTCTCCTGACATTTTGGGTTACTCTTATACCTATTCCATTGCTGCTTTCTGATTTCATTCAAGAGGTTTGAGATTTTCTCCATGCTCTTCACCATCTATTCCACTGGGTGAGCTCAGACTTCACATGCCCTAGTCATCACTTCCTCCCTGATATTTTCAGTCAAAGTGTCTTCCCTTGGCTTGTGAAGGGTAGGTACAGAAGTGGAGGTATCCAAATATAATCCTCACTAGGTGGTTGACAGATCTATATCACTTCCTTTCTCATAATCTTTTATTGATTTTACCACCCAGAAGAGCATCTAACCCAGTCCACCAGTCCCTCCATGTGCAGGCATCTGCCTCATTTTCTAATATGAATCTTTTTCAGTGCCTGCCTTTCACTAGGTACCAGCAGACCACCAAATATTCATCAACCCCTTCCTTCCCTGGCACAAACATCTCTTACAGCTTGTGGTTCTCTACTCTTTCTGTACTGACATGTTGAGATGTTGAAGGAAATGTAATCCAGATCTTTTTTTTTCTAGCAAAAGAAGTCTTAGAGGAAAAGGAGTCTAATCTTTTGCAGAATAGAACATGCCAGAATCTTGGTGGGGAAGGATGTGGATTTACACCAAGTCCCCAGAGTTGCATTCTGTGTCACTTCCTCTGTCACAAGGGGATTTTCTCCCTCACTGAAAGTAGCTCTTTAAGGCAGATAAACACTTCCACCTTTTACTCCACATGAAACAGAGGCACAATTGTCTCCATTGGATTTCTGTTTCCATAGACAACATGATCTCTGCCGCCCCTGAGACAGCTCATTTTGGAGCCTGAAGGTTTCCCTCCTTAATTGATGAGGAACTAATAAAGCACACCCTGTTCCTCGGACCACCGTCCTTCTTAATGGCAGGATCCTCATATCACTTTTACCCACATATTAAATTGCAGCCCAGAAGCCAAATCTACTTCCACAAACTTAATGGAATGCTAGGGAGGCAGACAGCAACAGCAGGTAAATGATGAACAAGAGCCATTGTTTGCCTGGAGTTATTACATTTTCTTTGGGACAGTCTCAGAAAAATGCTCCTGTGCCTTATCTTCAAATAAAATGTTTTGAATCAGAACAGAGCTTCGAGGTTATCAGAACCTCCTACCCGGGTAGAAATTCCATCTGCAGTAACTCTGATAAATGGTTATATCCAGTTTTTTTCTTTTAATATATATTTTCCCAGAGACAGGGAGTTCACGGCAGCTTGAGGCAGCCATTCATTATTAGGAAACAGAAAGCCTATGTTAGTGAGTATCCACTTCATATTTGGCTGAAAATATAATCTGCTTCTAGAATAAGCTTCTGGATCGAACCCAAAATAAATTTTCTCCATACTCTTTTCTTGGGGATATACATGTACAGAGGTAATTCGATTTGAAAGACTCATGGAAATAGAGGGGTTTTGAATGCAGTGCCCATATTCACTGGGTTTGTTTGGAAAGCCTCAGATGATTTGATCAATTAATCAATCAAACATTTTTCTCCCCTGTCATGCTCTGTGTGGCGGAGGTGGTTGCAGCCAGTAATCTAGCTTGAGTCTGTCCAGTGTAATAATTACTCCTAACTGATGATCGGGAAAAAAAGAAGCAATATGTCCAAAAAATGTAAGTTCAATAACACTTTTAAATAAATTTCTTTCCTAGAGCATAAAAGCATTTACTTCATTATAAATTTTATTTCTAAGTATAGAACATTAGTCTTCACCTAAAGTTAATTCTTGACGTATAGCTGTTTTCTTAGATCTCTCACAGAGACTGAGTTCTTTCCAGGTATCAGTTCTAAATGTTGGACATTACTGAAACTGATTCTTCTGTTGGGTCACTTAACACTGGAAATGCTTCTTTATTGCGGATGATTGATAATTTCTTCTTTATATTAAATAAAATTTTTGGGAATCAACGTCTTCTGCTGTTGACTATTCTCTACTCACTTCCCCATGTATCTTGGTCCAAAGTAGGTAATTGGGTTGAACAAAATCAATCAGGTTTGCAGCAAAGAATCCTAAGGTTCCTGGGGTATCACAGGAGGCAATCTGATATTGCGGTAAAAGCACAGCCTCAGGAGTTGGAAAACAAAACTGTACTGGAGTGCTGTCATTCCCTATGTGACTTTGGGACTTTTACTACACTGTGTATCTCTAAGCTTTGGTTTTCTCATCTGTAGGAGGGGATAATAATATGTCTGTCTTATAGGGATGGTGTGGGGATTGACTGAGAAGGTGAATAGACATGGCATAGTGTCCACAAATCCAAAGTGTTATTTTTCTCTATTTCCTTCTTCTTTCCTAATTTATCCTTCCTCATAATCTTATCACTACTACCATTGCCATTGTGATCATCATCCATAGTCAAGGTGTCACTGCTGGGTCATATCCATGACTATGCCTTGGTTAAGATAAATTAGGGCAACTAGAGCGCCATGATTTGGAAAGAGGTATCCCTGGAAGTGACAATGATGACAACAAGAATAGCTTGGATAATAACTAATGAAAGAGGTGTGAAGTTCAGAAGACAATGTCTCAATTAGAAAACACTGCTCCACGGTCATAGATTATAGGTCAGCAAACTTTCTACAGAAGGATAGATGGCAAATATTTTCTGTTAATGTCTCTGTGGCAACAGCATAGCTCTGTAATAGGTGGAATTTGTAAATGGATAGGCATAGTTTGTCTTTCATTTATGGACACTGAAATTTGAATTTCATTTATTTTTTTACACGTTATAAGATATATTTTTTTCTGATCATTAAAAATTTCAAATATTTAACTATAAGATCATTCTTAACTTACGAGAGTAGAGAGCTGATAGTTTTTGGCACACAGAGCAATTTGCCAACTAAATCAATTTAGTACAATTTCTCGCTACCATTCCAAACCTCTGCTGGCATCCTTTCCCTTATTTAAAGCACATTTGATGTTTTCCTGGAAAGACCAGATGGGGTAGGGAGGGATATTCAATGGTATGAGTCCTGGACTCTATACCCCTTCAGGAAAGGCCCTGGGCTCAGCTTCAAGGGTAGGGTAGATCAACCAAACAGTAAATCAGTAAGAAGTTCCTTTTAGGTTCATAAGAGGAATGTGAATTTCAAGTGCAAATAAGGAAAGATCATAAATTTCACTGCTTGTCTACAGCATGTCTAAATATCGTCTTCTGTCTTCCTCTAGGGATACCTCCCAGAAATACTTTCCCCAAAGTATTTCTTATAAAATTAAGAGGCTCTTGAGATGGTGGAAAATTGAGGAAAAGAAAGGTTGAACAGATCTTTGCAGTTTGGTAATTTCTGAAGAAACTCGGTAGAGAAGCATTTAGTTCTGTTTTTTTTTTTTTTTTTTTAATACATTTTTATTAGTCTATAACATTATATAAGTTTCAGGTGTACAATGTTATAATTCTGTGTCTTTCAACACTATATCATGATCACCCAACAGTTTATTGTCCATCTATCAGAGACACTTGATCCATTTATCCATTTCACTCACCCTCCAACCCCCTTTCCCTCTGATAACCACCAATCTGTTTTCTTTATTTAAGAATTTATTTTATTTGTTCATTTGCTTTGTTGCCCTGTAGTCCACATATGAGTAAAATAATGTAGTATTTCTCTTTCTCCATCTGACTTATTTCACTTAGAATAATACCCTCAGTTCCATCCACACTGTTGCAAATGGCCGTATTTCTTCTTTCTTTTTCATAGTTGAGTAGTTCATTGTGTATACACATCCTTATCAAGTGATTCATCGATGGTCACTTAGATTCTTTACATGTTTCAGCTATTGTAAATAATGCTTCAAGAATATAGGGATGCATAAATCTTTTTGTATTAGTGTCTTCATGTTCTTTGGATGAATATTCACAAGTGAACTATGATCTATGGTATTTCTACTCTCAGTTTTTTTGACAGTCTCCATGTTATTTTCATAATGGTCACACTACTTCACATTCCCAACAATAGTGTATGAGTTTCCTTTTGATTTTTTTTCACATTCTTACCAACATTTATTCTTTTCTTTTTGATAATAATAATTCTCACAGATGTGAGGTAGGTATTCATTGTGGTTTTGATTTGTATTTCCATAATAATAATTTAATATTTTGTCTTTTATTCTTGCTTTTCTCCTATATCATCGAGATATTTTTCTTATTTAAAATCCTAAACAAAGGCATTGGAAGTTTCTTTTTCTTAGAAGCTAGGGCTGCCAAAGATGCATGCATGAGGGTAGCCTGGAGTTGTCTGCTGTATTGGAAATGAAGCCAGGTTCTTCCTATAGATCCTGAGTTTTCTGTAGAGAAGGAAATTGCCTAGCCTTCATCAGAAAGCTCTTCTTGCTGATGAAATTGGAGTCCAGCCAATTCCAGGCAAGTAAGAGATCAAATGAAGTTTTTCTGCCTTTTTAATTTTTTATATATTAGGTTAAAAATGAAACAGAATGATTCACTCATTGCTTATGATTCATTGAAGGTTAACTTCTGCCCTAATATTTTATTAAAATCTGTTATTTATTTTAACTGGGGCCTTTGGAAAGTGAAATAGTCCCATGTGGACTTTAATATCATTTCAGACATCTCTGGACTCAACAAATCAATAATCATGTGATCACATTGATGAGTAGCATATTTAATATTATGTTCTCATAGCACTGAATCTGTATTTATAATAAATGAATCTCACTTTCATAAAAAGGTAAGCATTCTAGATGTGATTTAGAGCGAGAGATCTTTTGTGTGTGTTACATACTGAAATTCTATCTGTACAATGCTGTAATATTTATATTTGTGAAAGCTGTTAATTTTGCATAAAATTATCAGTACTTTTAAATTATTAAATTAATAAAGAAATAGACTTTTATACAAATTTTAAGAGATAGAATGTGAATAGTGTAACTTTAGGATAAATGCTTATGTCTTTTCTGAGAAATCAAATGTTTATAAACATTTAGATAACCACACTAGATAGAATAATAGATATTTTATTATATTTTTGGCTTTTCATAATTGGTGTTATAACAGTCAAATGTTTGAAAATCTGAGAAGACTATGCAATTTTTGTCATTTAATTGCAGTTAGGCCATGAATTCTTTTAAGACAAAATACTATTTGGACTTTTTCTCACATTTTTGTGAAGAATTCAAAGCCAAATATCATCTTTGTAAACATAAAGCTTCATGAGGAGAAAGAATTACAAAAGCATTTACTAAGATTTCCAAGGTAGATTATCTTCTTCTCAAAAAGGAAAAAAAAAAGTGTGTGTATATAAAAATATATATATATATATACACACACACACATGTATATAAGAACAGGTAGAAAAAATAAAGTGTAAGAGAAAAATGAGATATTCTTTTATTTCTTGCTTCTTCCTTAACAGATCTTGATTGAAAGCAAAGTTCTACTTAGTCAGCTCTTATTGTTCCTGCACAATAATAATAAATTTTAAAATTTATTAGTAAACTTCTAATGATAAATAGTATAATTGTTTTCCAATAGTATTCCAGGTGAATTATATAGCTTTATAAGATTAAGCTTTTAAGATTTATTAGAATTCCTAATGAAGAGAATATAATTATATTTGGATAACACTCCAGGCTGACTGTACATTCCAAAGTCCATGCTATGAGGACACTATGTTTTGAACTAGGATACAATTGACATATAATATACTATTTTCAGGTGTACAACATGGTGATTTGATATTTGCCGATATTGTGAAATGTTTATTGCAGTAAGTCTGGTGAATGTCCATCATATACATATTTACAGTATTTTTGATGAGAACTTTTAAGATCTACTCTCTCAGCAACTTTTAAATCTGTGGTTCAGTATTGCTAACTATAATGTACATTACATCTCATGACTAATTTATTTTATAACTGAAGCTTGAAGATACTGTTATGGCTCTAGGCAATTGTAGACTTTAACACTTACCCATTTGTTATTTGAGTGCTCACCTAGGTGTCACAGGGGCTGGAAGTCTGAAAACCCTACTTGGAAGAGGACCTTTCTGCTGCAGGTCCCTTGGGGCGGGGGTGGGGGGGCGGGCGGCGGGGGTTGCGTTCTGCCAGTAGGAGGTGGCATTGACCAGAGAGGGAAGGGTGAAGAGTGAGAGAAATCTTTGTTAGCCTAGGTTTCCAGTGATCTCAGTGACAGCAATGGCACCAGCAGCCCAGGAGTGAGGGGCTCTGGACCCTGATGCTGGCAGCAGAAATGGCAAATGGCAGCTGTGAGTGGCTGCAAAAGTCCTTACATTGACAGGAGAGGTGGTCACTGGTTCCTGTGCATCAGTGGGAGCAAGTCTTACAGGGAGTGCTAGCAAGTGGCTGCTTTTAATGGTTCCTATGGAAAAAGAGTGGAAAAGCTTTTGCAAAAAATAGGATGGGGCCAGAGTTTGGAGAACCAGACAAGCAGGCTAGGAACTACTGCTCTCTGAGTCTGAGGGAAACGTGTGCTATGTGGGATTAGTTTTATTCAGTACAATAGACCCAGAACTTAGATTTAGAAGTCAAATTGTGAGATTTTTTTTTTTTTTTTCCCATGCGACAAATTTTTCACCTTCAAATCTCTTTATAGAGACAAGACAAAACAGAAAGAAGAGCAGGGACAGCTCTAGAGAAGGCACATGTCTCTTGTCTGTTATGTCTTGAGATTTCCTCTTGTGCAACTTGAAAGCACAAATCTGAAAACCTCTATCAGTAAGCATCCCTTTCAGTTTTTACCATCTTAAGAAAACTTTCAGCATGCATTATTTAATTTAATCTTGCAGTATACTTATTAGGCTGGTTTAATTAGGTCCCTGATTTTATAAATGGAAAAAAATGAATGCTCAGATGATTTACCCCTAAAGATACACAGTTATCTAGGAGACTAGGATTAGTTTTGAGACAGCTGACTCCCGATTCTTACTTTCTTTTGAACATAGCATTTCTCTAACTTTTATGAAAAGATCTCCCATTCTGAGAAATTTTAAACTGTTCTTCTCCTCTTGAATGTTGACTGCAGCTTACTTTCTAGGCTAAGTCTGTGGTGTTAAGATTTCAGATATTCACAAATATATTATTGATACTACATATAGGATATTCCCCTCTCTTCATCCTCTCTATTCTGTTACTCTATTCTGTTATTTCAGCTCATCTTTATGAAGTTTCAATTTTCAGTTGTTAATTTTTATTCATTTATTGGTCAGAATATACCTTCAAGTTAATTTTCAATAAACATATGTGTGTATAATGTAGATATGTGCATATATACAAAAAAGCTACATATAAAGATGGGTACTATATGTGTATATATACATAGTCTAGATGCATATGCATATTTACATATTGAATGTACATATATGCATCTAGACTATATACATATAAATACTATGCACATATAAAAGACTATACATATATAGTTCTTGCAGATCTGAAAGGTTTTTCACACATGAAAAGTAAAATGACTGTTCGAACATTCTTGGCACATCAATGTCTCCCTCAGAACTATGTATATGTAGCTGTATTGTTTCTGGCATTTGTTTCTATAGAAACACATGAAGTCAACTGTTGTTTTTTTTTTTTGCTTAATTATATAACTTTTAAAATGTATGCTTTTTTTTCTGGATTCCAAGTTTTAAAGACCTTTTCCTAATCTAAATTTTGCAAGTATCTGTGCATAAGATCTCATTTTACAATTTTGTTGTGAGAAATTTTATCTACATGGTCTTTGTCTTAGTCTGGGATTTTTGGAAAACAGATCCAGAGACAAAGGTTAAGTGCTAATGCATCATGGGAAAGAGCAATCCTGAGGCATTGTTGAATGTGAGATAGAGAGGAAAAGAAAGCAAACACTAGCAGCTAGAGAGTTTCTACACTGGGCATAGCTTCATCAAAGCACATAGCTGGTTTCTTGGTCATGAATGCATCTTCCAGATGGTACTATGGAACCACGATTGAAGAACAGAAGAAAGAGGAATGTATCTCTCCCTTCACATAGCTTCATTGTCTCTTATTCAGAGTTTTTCCATAAAGTATTTTTTTAAAACTTTTCCCCCCATGGATCTCATTCTATTGTTTGCTTGTTTTTCAATCTCTGTCACTTTAACAAGTGTTCATCTATATTAAGAAATCTTTGGATTGCCTTTGATTGTATATCTGTGTACAATGTGTATGAATCAAGCTATTCTGGGCAGTAAAACTCATGATATTTGAAGGTTTTCCTTCAGTGTTTCTCCTCTGAACTGGCACTGAATTCCTGTTATCCCTGTTTCCCGGAGTGCCTGCTCTCCATCTGTCTTTACTGAGGGGTTATATCTACCTGGATATACTGCTCTTACGACTCTTCTTCCTGCTAACCACCTCTGGATGCTATAGTGTTTGACTGGATCTAAAAAGAGACATAATCGGTGCATGAAAAAGGTTGGTGTGATAATAGACAGTTAGCATCATTGTGTGTCTTAGCCAGGGGTCAGACAATGGGGAAAGAATCAGGGAATGAGATTATTCTGTTACTGTCAGCAAGTCTTGTTAGGGTATTTTTCAGTTCAGTTCTATCAGATTCTGGAAAGAAATTAGTCATCCATTTTAGTTTCCTTCCTTCCTTCCTTCCTTCCTTCCTTCCTTCCTTCCTTCCTTCCTTCTTTCTTTTAAGGAAAGATGCAGGCAGGAATGAAGGCAAGTAAGCAGGTAGGCAGAAAGAGAGAGGAGGAAGAGGCAGGCATCATTATTTTATTTTTACTTAGTTGTTCACACTAGTTGCTTCCCTGCCAGGGATTCTAACCCAGGGGTATGTGGCTTGCTCCTTTGGAGGCGATTGACCTAGCCACTGTTCCACCACAACATGCTCCATTTTAGTTTTCAGTGTTGGTTTAAGTTTGCATCCTTTCCTGCGTCTTCGTGGGCATTTTGGGAGGGTACTTTGAAAGGCTTTGTTGGAGGTTGCCGACTCCAGTGCCTGAGGTCCTGTGGATTTCCTTTGCATCTGCCATTGCTCACCTGACAATACCCAACACCGTGGCTGCTCTCCTTAGTTTAACTGCCTTCTCACTCTTGGTAAATCCACTACTCATGGTCCCCACTCCAGCATACTCTTTTCTTTCCCATATTGTCCTCTACTTCTGACCATCATGTACGTTTCTCTTGCTTGGAATTTTCCTGGCCACTACTGGACCATTCACTTTTTCATGAATTTCTAGACTTCTTGCCATCTATACTATGCAACTTACCAAATATTTGGTAAGGTCTTGGTCTTGTGCATGAGTCAAATCACTCCAATGTATCGTCAGCTTCATCAGGGAAGGAGTTATGCCAATTTATCCCTCCTCTTAGATAATGTCTTTTGTGACAATCACCTATGATGTGGCATTCTAGAAACCATCTTGACACCCACATGTGTTTCAAATTATTCAACACTCTCTTTTCAGCTATTTTTTAAAAAGATAGAATCCTGCCATTTGCAGCAACATAGATGTAACTACATATTGTGTAAGTGAAATAAGTCTGAAGGTAAAATACAAAGACTGAATGATTTAACTCATATGTGGACTATAAAGAAATAAAGCAAAGGAACAGATAAAACAAAACAATAATAATTGGACTCCAACAACAGAATTGAGGTTACCAGAAGGGAAAAGGCTGGAGGTAGGAGCAAAAGTTAGTGGTGGTGCAATGGAAAGTAGGCGAAGACTCTTTGTTGGTGGGTGAGAAATGTAACTGCACCTTTAAAGCACATATTGTGTTGCAAACCACAGTTACCTCAATTTAATAATAATAATGATAAAAACACTAATAAAGGTGCATCCTTACAGTATCAGTATATTCAGGAGAGCTGTCCAATTTAATCCCTTAATGGGTTTGCTTTACTTTCACTACAGAAGATAGATTTAAATATTAATAAATTTAATCATTTCATTAAAAAGCAGAGATACAAGATGAAATACAAAAAAAGAATAGAAGCTTTGTTTTTTGGTACTTCACTTACAGTTGCATTATAAAATGCCTAAGGGATAGGCTCACATAAGGTGATCTTTGTTACTGTGAACTCCTGAGGGGAAGTAAAACATTCTATTATCACACATGGCTAGTGACTGAAGCTCCTGGGGGTTTAAGGACTGAAGTAAATGTTATCTTGGATTCTTTTCAACAGGAATCAGAAAAGAATCAGAAAAGAAAACCAAGATGTGTCTCCAGTCTGGCATGAAACCTTTCCTGACAGCTCCAGCACATCACAGCTTCCAGAACTTCTCTAGCACTTGATACACTTGGCATTTGCTGTGCTGTAGCTTCACATTTTGTGTGTCAATTACATTCTTCTTACCTCTCCAAAAATTTCATAAGTTTCTTGGAGGAGCAGAAAAAAGGAAACCAGTATTTATTGGGTAATTTTCCAGAAAACACGCTCTTTATTTTTCATTCATCAGGTGATTTCATCCATATAGCAACTCTGCACTGAATTCTTCATTTTTTCTAGCTGAAGAAATGAGGTCTGAGGAACTTAACTGCTTTAGATGGTATACGTGGGGGTCATATTGGATGCAAAATATTTAGCACGGAATCTTGCATACTGATAGAGCTTATTTAAAAGTCATTGATGGACTGTCCTTGAAAAGAAAAGAAAGCAAAGCCACCTTTGAACAGGATGTAATGGGAAATGTTGGGCAATGTGTGTGACAGGAGACGTGTGTTTCCTCCAGTTGCCTCTGAATTCAAATCTTTCTCTCTGAGACACATGATCTTTTGTGCCAGTACCAAGACCACCTGTGTCAACATGAACTAAATTGTTACAGGAAAACTTTTCTGGGAAATTTAATACTACAAACCTATAAACAAATTCGTTGTTCGCCTTTATTGGAGACAATTGTTCACCCAGGCAGACGGCCTACTGATCAAATGAAAGTTTTCTTATTAAGAGTTATTTCAGGATTCTTGCTTTGCTGTGTCCATTACTTTTAAACTACTTTAGTACAAAATCTCCCCAATGAGTTCCCTGCCTTAAAATACCCAGTTTAGCCATTTGAACTGAGATACCAAAGTTCTATAAACATCCGCCTTTTAACCTCTTCTGAGACACTGCTAGGTCTCAGCCAAGGTGGTGTTCACCCATATGGCAATGATTTACAATAAACTTAGTTTCGCTTTATTATCAGGTTGTATGGTTATATGTAGAAGAATTAACAGCTCTCAAATTTTAGCTTCTTTTAATCTTCAATGATATAGCAAACTTAGGTTGGCTCATTAGAAAAGGCTCTGTTGTCAACCTGAAGTAATTAATTGAGAAGAGTCATACAAAAGGCTGGTGATAAAGGCTGACTTTGCTTTCCCTTCATGAGCTAGGCAGGGGTTATTAGCTCTTATTAATGTCCAGTCTTTGCTAAGAAACTAGAATAAAGAAAAGTCTAAGGCACGGCTTCTACCTTGTTGGAATTGAAAAATTATGCACTCAAAGTACACCCTTTTAAAACAAGGCTACTCTTGAAATGTTCTTAAGTATAGAACAACTATTTTTGTATAAAATGTGTAAGTCTCATGGTATAAAGGGGAAATCTTCAGTACACTAAAACTGCATTCTCTCACAGAAACATTTTTGTTCTCAAGGGTTTGTCATGATGTGGAGACATACTTAATGGGTATGGATGATTGTGTGTAGAAAGTTTTAAATGGAAGTTGTTTATGTTACATCATTTTTCTAGATATTTTTAGTAGTAGGAACAGGAAATTTCTGAGATAAGCAGCTTAAACAAAAGAAAATGTATTCTTATACATAATAAGAGGTCTGACTTCATCCTCAGGCTGGAGCATGATGACTAGGGCAGACTCAGGTTTTGCATCCAAACATGGAAGAGGGGATATTTTTTCCTTTACCTTATTCTTGGAGATGAGAAGTTTCTTGTCACTTCTCTGAAGTGTCCTAGCGTAGGTCCCATCATTTATCATTGGCTAGAATTAAACCATGTGTCTACTATAATATAAAGTCAATCACTGGCTGAGTAATGGAATTGTTAGAACTGGTTCAGACTAAGTAGGATCTATCCCCAGAGAATAGGATCTCTTTTCCAGGAAAGAATTGCATAAGGTAGATAATTTAACAAAATTAAATTCTATTAGCAAGGAAGAAGGAGAAATAGAAACTAGGTGGATGGTTTGTGAGAGTGTCTGCTAAATGTGTATATTTAGTATAGCAAATTATACCATATAGCATAAATCCTCATCTATGAATTTCTTAAGATGATAGCAGAGAAAGGATCAATTAAAAGTACTAAGTATAAACTAGGTGCTAGGATATATTCCAGAGGAAATGTATCTAAGACACTAAATGATAGCCATCTGTTCAATCAGGGGGTCTTTCTCATTGTTCCCAAAGACCTAGAAGGAAGCCAGTGCTAAAGGTTTTGGACTGCCCCTTTGCAAATCAAATTATAAACAACTTAATATATAAAAACTTCAAGCAACCACCCTGAGACTGAGCAGCTTTTAGAGTTTTTTCTTTCTCAGAATTCTATAAAAAGCCATCCTTGCTGCTCATTTGCTTAGAATCCCAGAAAAGAATTAGTAAGCAAGAACCAGAGAAGAGGCTGTAGCTTTTTCTGATTTCTGTTTTCTATTCTTGGAGTAAATAAAGATGGGAAGGAGAAGAAACAATAACAATTTTTTCAAATATGCCAAGAGCAGCTGCCTTTGTTCTCAGTTTGGTCCCCAAATGGCCTGGTACGGCACTGTCTTTTGCCTCAGGAAACTATTAAGAACCTAATTTAAGGTTTTGCAATTCAAACAGATATATACATACTCATGGTACTTACAGAGAATTCCCAGATGACGTTCAAGTCAATAGTGAAGATGATTATTTCTTCATTCCCTCACCCTCTTGTGTTCCATTGCTGATACCTGGAATGACTCTCCTTCTAGGCTGGCCACTGATCTTACTGAACTCTACAATATGACAACATTTATATGTTTGTCTCTGACTGTATACAGCCATTCGTAATTTTATAACATTTTATACTTTTTAAAGCATCTTCATGTTTCATTAGAGCTTTACAAGATTTACTGAGATAAGCTAACACTTGCATCTTTATATATGAAAATATTGAGTTCAGAGAAGTAAACGACTTTCCTGGGACATAACTAGATGGGAGGGGATAGGAAACAGAGTGGGAATTTGTATTTCCTGAGCCCAATTTTGATGTATTAGAGTGTGTATGGACCATTTTCTTATTTGACTCGCACTGTAGGAACGATCTGCCTGATTATAATGGTGAGGTAAAAGATTCTTTTTGGAGGGTTGGGGCATAGGAAATGGTATAAAAGAAGGAGGGTGTAGAGGTATAGAGTTCCTGTGAGTCTTTGGACCTTCTAAATGTTCGAACAGAAAGTGTCTCTTTACCAGGTTAAGAAAGTGTTTCAACTCTATGTTAGGGAATGGTTAAGTCAACCACTCTGTGTAGCTTCCCTTTTATCACTCAAGATATTTTTATAAGAGAAGCCAAGTCAAAGAGTTTCAGAAAGAGTTTTGCGGAGGCCAAAAGGAATCTTTAAGAAGAACTTCCAATGACTCTTGGAATCTTCTACGGACTTCCAATAATGATGACTGCCACAATTGGAATTTCTCTTCATGTTTTGCAAAAAACAACATAAAGGAGGAAGTACAGCAAATGATAGTACATATAGCCCACCTCAACACCATAACCAAAATACAGATATCAGAATAATCTAGTGTGTGTGCACATGGAAGAAACAGAATCTGAGAGCAAAAGAGTTGATGCTGGAGACAGTGGAGAGAGGACTCCAGACCAAGAAAAGTGCATCCAGGCCAGAATCACTCCTAGAAAGCAAGAGAGCTATCTGAGAGGAAAATGTGAAAACAAGTCTCAGACCTGGGATCAGAAAAATGGTTGGGGAATCAAGCAAAGGATATGAAAGTGTGAGGGACCAAGGTGGCAGTCTAGGGAAAGATACTCTTCAAGTCTATGACTAAAAGAGGCAGGTGTCCTTAAAGACTTGGAGGAAAAGGGAAGGTAAGTATTGAGAGATAAAAAATTAAGGCCCCTATAGAAACAAAAGAGCTCTATAGGATCAAAGAAACACCACTTTCCCATTAAAAAGTGCTTAATTAAATATAAATAAACTTGACATCTATCTTTCTTCTTTTGATTTATTTCACTTAGAGTAATCTCTCCTCGATCCCTCCATGTTGATTCAAATGACAGGATTTCATCTTCTCTCAGGACTGTGTAGTATTCCATTGTATATGTGTACCACAACATCTTTGTAAATTCAGCTGATGTTGGGCACTTAGGTAGTTTTCAGTTCTTAGCTATGGTGAATAGGGTTGAAGTAAACATGGGGGTGAATAAGTCTCTGCAAATTAGTGCTTTTGTGTCTTTTGGATAAATACCCAGAAGTGAGATGGCCAGATCATATGGGACTTCCATCTTCAACTATTTGGGGAATCTCCACACTGTTTTCCATATGGGTTGCACCAATTTGCATTCCCACTCATAGGTGGAATATGAATAGACAAAACAAAGGACAGATGAAATAAAACCGACCCTTAGGAATTTGCAACAACAGAACTGAGGTTACCAATAGGGAATGGGGTAGGGTGGGGGGATGCAAATGGTGGCAGAGTCCATGGGACAATGGTGAAGAACACTTGGTGACTAGATGGAGGGCAAGGTGTGTTAACATATGTATGAGGAATGGGGAATTTATATATGTTAGTTTATTTTAATGTAAAGAATAAGTTGCTACAATAAAATAAATTAAAAAATAAACAAATAAAACCCGCATACTAATATTGTAAGAGAAGAGCGGTATCTTACATTAAAAAGTCCTATAAATTGTCTAAATCCTTTACCCCTGCCTGCCTGCACCTGTTATTGCTGACTCAGAAGAAGATAAGATATTTTAGAAGAATATAACTCAAATGACAATGGTCATATGACACTGCTATGAGTTGAAAATGGAAAATAACAATAGTGCCTTCTCCCTCATCAAACCCAACCAAAAAGTAAAAAAAGTGTAAAAAAAACTTACCCATTCAAAGTATGTACTCTTAAGTAAGAATTACCAAATTTGAAACAAATAACTAAGACCAAAAAATTAAAGACAAAATGACTAAATCAATACAAATACACACAGAACATTCTTAAGAAGAGGTGATATTAGAGGGAATAAAACAAATCTTAAAAATTGTAGCAAAATTTAAATTATAGATAACTTTTTTTCTGACCACAACGGTGTGAAGTTAGAAATGCAATAGAAAAAAAATAGAAGCACAAAGATATCAAGATGAAGCAAATGCTTCTGAACAACTCTTGGATCAATGAGAAAATTAAAGATGAAATTAAAAATTATCTGAAAGCAAATAGAGCTATCAAAACATGTGGGATGTGGCAAAAGCAGTTCTAAGAGAAAGTTTATAGCAATACAAGCACACATCCAAAACCAAAATATCTCGAATTAAATATATAACCACACACTTGAACGAATCAGAAAAGGAAGATCATCAAACCAAAAATCAGCAGAAGGAAGGAAATAACAAAAACTAGGTAGGACTAAATGAAATTAAAAAAAAAACAAGATCATTCAAAAGATCAATGAAACTAAGAGCGGTTGTTTTGAAAAAATAAACAAAATTGATAGACTCACCAAGAAAGAGAAAAAAACTTAATAAAAAGAATCAGAAATGAAAGAGGGGAAATCATAACAGACATTCCAGAAGCACAAAGGTTCCTAAGAAATTACTATCAACACCTCTATGCTAATAAAATTTCAATCTTGGAGAAATGGACAAGTTTATAAAATCCTACAACCTTCCAAAAGTGATCTAGGAAGACTTAGATAACTTGAGCAGGCATATCACAAATACAGAAATTGAAGGAGTAATCAAAAGTGTCCTCCAAGCCAAAAGCCTAAGATTGAATTCACTGGTGAATTTTCCCATTCAGTGATGACCTAACTACCATTCTCCTTAAACTGTTCCAGAAAGTTGAAGCAGAAGCAAAAATCCCAAACACATTCTACAAGACCAACATTACACTGCTTTCGAAATCAGGCAAGGACAGCACCAAAAATACAAAACTACAGACCAATGTCACTGATGAACATAGATTCAAAAATTCTCAACAATATCTTGGCCAATTGAATTTAATGAACACTAAAAATTATATATTATGACCAAGTGGAATTTATTCCAGGCATTCAAGGATGATTCAACATGCACAAATCAATCAACGTAACACATTACATCAACAATGGGAATAACAAAAATCTATGATCATATCAATAGACACAGAGAAAGCATTCAACAAGATTTAACACTCATTCATTATAAAAACTCAAACTAAAACATAACAAAGTCATGGACAACAAACCCAAAACTAATGTTACACTCAATGATGAAAACTAAAAACTTTTTCTCTAAGATCTGGAACAAGACAAGGATGCCCACTCTCATCACTGTTATTCAATATAGTTCTGGGAGACCTGCCCAGAGCAATAAGGCAAGAAAAGGACATAAAATAAATTCAAATTGGTAATGAAATAAAATTATTATTATTTGCTGATGATATATTACACCTAAAAACCCAAAAGACTCCACCAAAAAACTGTTAGAAACAATAAACAAAAATAGCAAAGTGGTAGTATATAAAGTCAATGGACAAAATTCAATGGCATTCTTATGTGTGAACAATGAGCTAGAGGAAGGAAGGCAAGAAAGAAATTCCATTCACAATTACACCCCAAAATATAAAATACCTAGGAATAAACTTAATAAAGGAGGTGAAAGACTTATACAATGGACACTACAAAACAATAATAAAATAAATAACACAAAGATAGAGAAGAATCATCTATGCTCATTGTTCAGAAGAATTAACAGTTAAAATGACATCTTAATCAAAGTAATATACAGGTTCGATGCAATTTCTATGAAAATCCCAGGGACTTTTTCAAGGAAATCGAACAAACAATACTAACATTTGCATGAAAACGAAAAAGAACTCAAATAGCCCAAGTTATTCTCTAAAAATGGAAGAGCAATAGAAAAAACATACTTCGCCACTTCAATCTATACTATAGAGTAATTGTCATCTAAACAATATGGTATTAGAACAAAAACAGAGAGCTAGACCAGTGGAATAAAATTAAAAGCCCAGAAATAAAGCAACACCTACATGGGCAGTTAATCTATGATGGAGGAGCCAAGATATACAATGGAGGAAGAAAAGTCTATTCAATAAATGTTGATAGGAAAATTGGATAGACATCTGTAAACAAATGAGGTTAGATGACTCTTAAGTACCACACACAAAAATTAATTCAAAATGGGTCAAAGATCTTGACTTAAGACCTGAAATCATAAAAAAATAGAGGAAAATATAGGAAAAATGCCCCATGACATCAACCTCAGGCATGTCTTTGGGAAAGTGATACCTGCAGAAAAAGAAACGAAAGTAAAACAAAATAATTGGGACTACATCAAACAAAAGTTTCTGTACAGCAAAGAAATCACCACTAAAACAAAAAGACAGTCCACTGAATCGGAGATGTTTGCACAACATACATCAGACAATAGCTTAATCTCTAAAACATATGTAGAACTCATACATCTTAATAACAAAAGAGCACATGGGCAGAAAGGCTTAATAGGCACCTTTCTAGTGAAGACACACTGTTGACTTATAGACTCATCATTGACATCACTTACCATTGGAGAAATGTGAATAAAAACCTCCATGAGATTTTTACTTCATACAGGTAAGAATAGTCTCTATCAAAAAGATTAGAAACAACAAGTGTTGTGGGATTTGTGGAGAAAAAAGAACACTCCTACACTATTGGTGGGAATGTAAATGAGTACCACTTAGAAAAACAGTATGAAGAGTCCTTGAAAATAACAAAAACACATAGATCTGCCATTTGATTCAGCAATCCCACTTGTAAGCATATACCCAGAGGACACAAAATCTCTAATCAGAAAAATAAAATGCATCTGTATGCTCATAGCAGCAAAATTCACAAGAGCCAAGACATAGTAGCAACCTAAATGTCTGTCAATAGATGACTGGATAAAGAAGCTGTGGTATATATACTCAATGAAATTCTATGCAGTGGTTAGAAAAGATGAAATCATGACTTTTGCAACAACCTGAATGGAACTGGAGTCATTATGCTGAATAAAATAATCCAGAAAGAAAAAGAGAAGTATAGTATGTCTTCACTTATATATGGAATATAACAAAGCAAAACAGACAAATCTCAACAATATTTACATTCTGCAAGACTATGCCTATTGTGTAGGTATGTGTGTGTGGATGGGGGCAGGGAGCAGGGGAAGGAAGGAGGACACGAGGCAGTAGTTAAGGGCACTGGGACTCTGGTGGTGGGACAGGTATGAAATACACCAGAGGTACAAATTCAGTAGCCTAAAAAACACATAGGAATGTAAGCAAAAAATAATAAAACAAAACAAATTGGACAAACAGAAAGAGGCCGTGAACTAAAGAATTAAAGCCTCAAAAAGAGAAAGAAAGTTTCTTCCCTACAGCCTCCAAAAGGAATACAGCCCTCTGGGACTGATTTTAATACACAGACCTGTGCTGGACTTCTGAACTATAGAATTCTAAGATAATCGTTTCTATTTTGGCATCACATTTGTTGCAATTTGCTAAGGCATCAATAGAAAACTAATAAAAGCATTATCTAAAAATCTATTATGTCAGCAATGAACAATCTTAAAATGAAATTAAGAAATGATTTCGTTTTTATTTGCATCAAAAGAACAAAACACTTAGTAATAAATTTGTAAAAATGTGTAAGACATTTGCACTAGAAACTGTAAAGCACACCTTAAAGAAATTTAAAAATAAACTAAATAAATGGAGAGACTTCCCATGTATATATAGATGGAAGAATTAAGATGGCAACACTTCCTAAATTGATCTATAGATTACACACAATGCCTATCAAAATCCAAACTGGGGCACACCCTGGTGGCTCAGGTATGAGACCCGTCTCTGGGGCACAGTCCTCGTACAGCCCAAGGACTTACAACAGTGTGGTACCTGCATAAGTACAGAAATGTGGGATTAGTGGAAAATAATTGAAAGTTCAGAAATGAATCTATATGTTTATGGTCAATTGATATTTGACTAGGATGCCAAGATAATTCAATGGGGGGAAGCTTTTTTTTTTAAACAAATGGGACTAAGGCAACTGAGTATTTTCATGCAAAAGAATGAGGTTGGACCTCTCACTTACATCATACACACAAATGAATCATTGACCTAAATGTATGACCTAAAAAAATCATAAAACTTTTAGAAGAAAGCATATTAGTATTCTTCATGGTCTTGAATTAGATACTTGTGTCTTATATCTGACAATAGCTGAAGCAACAGAAAAAAAAATAGATAAATTATATGTAGTCAAAAAAACACTTCTGTACTTCAAAGAACAACTTTAAAAAAGCAAATGACAAGTCATAGACTGAGAGATAATATTAGCATATCACTTATCTGAGAAGTGACAATATCCAGAATATATAAAGAATCTCAACAATCAAAAGAACACAGAATCTCAAACAATCCAATTAAAACGGGTAAAAGGATAGGAATAGAAACTTCTCCAAAGAACTCGTACAATGACTAAAAAGAAAACATAAAAAAAGTTCAACAGCATCAGTCATTAGGAAGATGCAAAATAAAATCACCAAGACATAACTATTTCACACTTGCAAGGATGATTTTAATTGAAAAGTCAGTCATAACAAGAGTTGAGTTTGGATATGGAGAAAGTGAGACCCTCATATATTAATGGTTGGAGTAGAAAATTATGTATTCACTTTGGAAACTGTGGTTGCTCCTTAAAAATTTAAACATGCTGTTACTGTTTGACCCAACAACTTCACTCCTAAATTTTGAAACAGGAATTACATGTGGGAGATTTGAAAATATACGTACACCCCAAAACTTGCGGAAACAATCCAAATGTCCATCAAATGACAAACAAAATGTGTTTATATGCACATATGGAATATAATTTGGCAATAAAAAAATGAAGTACTGATATATGCTATACCAGGAAAAATATTGAAAGCATGCTAAATGAAAGAGGCAAGTTACAAAAAGTCCTATATATTATATAATTCCATTTATATGAAATACCCAGAATAGGAAAATCCTTATGTTCTGAAATTAGACGGTGGTAATGGCTGTACATCTGTGTGAATATATTAAAATCCACTAGATTACATAATCTAGCACATGAATTTGATAGTATATGAACTATACTCAGTAAAGCTATTATTTATGAACTTACCATACATGGAGAGTGGATTGGTGGTTGCCAGAGACGGGCGTGTGAAGGGTAGGCAAATAAATAGGCTGATCATACACACCATTTTAAATGGAACAATACTGTCTTTTTCGAATTTCCTGTCCATCCCATTGTTTTAATATAAATGTCAATTTTGTCCCATTTTTAATAAACCAGGACTGTCTTTAATGTGGGGTAAAGTGGGCAGCTGAGTTGTTCCGGGAGCATTCTGTTGAGGAGACCCCAAAGAAGCTGTCCCTTTTGCCGGGCACTAAAGACAGCCCTTGCTGGTTCTGACTGTGGCAGGCTGTGGCTGCTGCTGCTGTTCCAGGCCCCTGTGAGGAAGCAGGTGCTGTTGGGGGAGAAGATTCTCCCCAACCCTTTGCGTCCTGCTTTTTCAAAGGGAGCAGAACACCACAGCATGGTCAAGTCACAGGTAAGTACTATGGGGGTTATCTCTGGTGCTGGGGAGTTTGTTGGACATTTCTGGCACTGGGATGGTTAAAGCAGCATGTGTTTTAGGTAGGACATTTAGAGGGGCTTTTAAGGGCATCAAATATGGCTTTTGCCTAAGATGCCAAAATTCTTTGCACTGGCCCTGGGACTTTGTATAAAGTCCTGCTGGACCACACTTTGTTACTATGCGATCACCTGTCAGCATCATATGGTACTGACTTACTGCTGGCCTGGCTGCTCTGCTTCTGCTTGGATTGCTCTGCCTCCTCCCCTTAACCCTGTCCAGTCATCCCAGTGTTCATTTTTTGTCCCAAGAAATATGGTCAGCCTACAAATAGATCAAGGGGTCAAAGGCATAAACTTCTAGTTATAAGGTAAATAAGTCATGGGATATAACATGCAGCATGGTGACTACAGCTAATGATGCTGTAATATAATGAGTAATTTTTTTAAGTCACAAGAAAAAACTTTTACCTAGGTAAAAGAGGACTGATGTTAACCACACTTACTGTGGTGACCATTTCACAATCTATACAAATATCAAAACATGTTGTACAACTGAAGCTATATAGTATTATATGTCAGTTACATCTCAAAAAGTTTATCATAGTCAAAACACTATCAGAATTTATGAAATATAATTAAAATTGATCAGAGGCACATGAGGCATATGTTCATCTTTTGTAGTAGTACCAATACCAATAAAATATTAAAAATGAAATTAATAAGTCCCCAGCTCAAAAAAACAAGAAAACAAACAGCAAGACAGAAAAAGAAATAAGGAAGATAAAAGCAGAAATTAACATGGCAAAAGTAGAAAAAGAGGAGAAATAATGAATAAATTAAAATGCTCAGGCATTGAATATATAATCCACTAGTTAACCTAATTAGATAGAAAAGAGAGGACGCATAAATTTATAAAATAAGAAATGACAAGAGGGAAATAATTTTTGAAGCAGAGGAAATTATGTATAATTTATTAGGGTTATGAGCTGTGTTTTACTCCCAGCACTTCTGACCAACTGGGAGTCCATTCAATTCAATTAGGACAATAATTATCTGACTAACGTTAGCACGGACTCCACTGGCTAAGGGCTCCATCCCACAAGATTTCCACCCCACTCCACTTTTCAGATACCACTGGTAAGTCCTGGGTCCCCTGACAGGGTGAAATTCACAGGTTCCCATGAGCCGGTCCTTAGTTTTGATAATTTGCTAGAATAACTCACAGAGCCCAGGAAAACATTTTATTTACATGTACTGGTTCGTGATAAATGACATAACTTAGGAAGAGCCACATGAAAGAGAAGTGGGGGTAAAGTGTGGGGTGGGGTGGTGGCAGAGCTTCCATACCTCTCTAGGCGACTGACAGCAGCATCTGGAAGCTCTCTGAAGCCTGTAGTTCAGGAGTTTTCATGGGTTTCATTACAGATAAGATTGAATAAATCATTAGTCATTGGTGACAGAACTCAATCTCCAGCTTCTCTCCCTCCTGAGTGTCAACTCTCTAGGTCTCCTGACAACCCACCCCCATCCTGAGCCCCCAGCCACCGGTCACCCCCAAAAGTTTGCAAATGGCTCTTATCACTCAGGAGAAGCTCTCGGGTCAGGAACTGAGGGATAGTAGCAAGTCTAATAACAAATGTTCCTCTCACCTCGATTACTCAGGAAATTCAAAGTGTCTGATCAGGACTGAGCTGGGAATGCAGGGTCAGGCTAAATATATATTTCTAATTATATCATAATATCACAAAGGGACAAATACTTCATTTTATGCAAATAAATTTTAAAGCTTAGATGAAATGGATTATTTCCTAGGAAAACACAATTTACCAAAATTGATTTCAATAGAGATAAACTATTAAACAGACTAATTCCCATCAAAGGAATATAGAAAGTCATCAAAGGAAAAAAATTCACTAAGCCCAGCTGATTTCAAAGGTGGTTTCTATCAAAACTTTAGAGACCAATATTATCACACTTTTTTTGGAATTTAAAAGGGATGACTCTAAACTATTTCTATAAAGTAATGCGACATTAAACTAAATGTGCTAAAGATATTACAATAAAAGGAATCTGCAAACTATTCTCACTTAGGAATGTATAGGAAAATTCCTAACTGGTAGCAAACAGATTTTAATATCAGGTTAGGAAAAAATTCATGATGACCAAGTGAGATTTGGCTCAACAATACAAAAGTCAGGTAACATTGAAAATCTATTAATATAATTCACCACTAAATGAATATAATAAAATCATATATTATGTCCATGGATAGCTTTAGGCCTTTCACATAATCCAACAACTATTCTTTGTATAACACACAATCAAAAAGTAATGAATGGATTTTAATATGATGTGTGTGTGTGTGTGTGTGTGTGTGTGTGTGTGTGTGTGTGTGTGTAGCATTCCATTACAGGAAGAATATTTCACTTTGTGTCCAGTATCATCGAAATAGGAAAACAGTAGAGGTTTTTCCAGAGAGCTCGGGAATAAGACAGCATGGCCAGCATCTCCACTGCTGTAGATTGAAAGCTTGAGCCAATTCAGATGCAATAAGAATGCTTGACAAAGTTGGACGACACAATTTTTAAAAAACTTTTTAGTGTCAAAAACTGACATAACAAGTGACCACTTGGGAGTGAATATTTATATAATCTACAGGTACTGAAATAATCACCTTAAGAATTCTCAGAAATTGAGGAGGGTGCAAGATCAGGAAGCTAGGAAAGAGAAAAATGAGTAAAGGAATGAACACTTCAGTGTGCCTGGTGGAGTAGTGTTTAGATCTGTCGCCTCTAACCAAGAGCAGTGCACATATAACCCAAGGACCTAAGTTCATGTCCTGGGGCCAGGGGGAAAAAAATCAAGATATACAACTAAAAAAAAAAAAAAAAGAACCAAAGGAAAAAGAAAAGAATGAACAGTTCACAGAAAACATATACAACCTGACACCCAGGCTTATAAAAGATGTTCAACGTCATTGTAAACCAAAGAATGCAAATTAAAAGCCTAACAAGATATAATTTCTTACCAATTGATTTAACCAGCACTCAAAGACTTAGCAGTACACTGTTGCAGGGGTGGAAGCAGGAGACGGTGGTGCAGGATCAGACACCACGCGAAATCTCATATACATTTACCCTTCAATGGCCATCCCACTTCTAGAAATTTCCTCTGAAAATATATCTTCACAAATGCAAAACAACGTGTGTGGAAAGTTATTTATCATAAGTATCTATGATGACAAAATCATAGAAACAAACTACAAGTCTGTCATAGGAGACTCACTGAGTAAACTGTGATAGATTCACATAAGAGAACCCTGTCTCCACCCAAACTGAGGACAAGTTCTAGGAACTGACATGTGTCATTTTCAGAATAGTCATGAAAAAAGCAAAGTGCAAAAAGCAAAAGCAAAAGCAAAATACATTTATTTTGCTAACATTTGTGTCAGACACGTGGAGAAAAATTGAAATATGTGTGTGGATCTTTTTTTGCAAAGAAATTCTGGAGCGACGAGTTGATTTTAAAAAAACAGTGACTTTTAGTAAAAAATATGCTGGTACTCATTTTTTATTTTTTAACATTTTAGTAAGTTTTGAAATAAAAAGTAATAATGTTGAAAATTAAAAGGGCGAAACAACAAAACCCCCCCAGCCTGCCAGGAGTATGTATCTGGGAGGAGAAGGGGTCTGGCACTGCTTCCTTGACCAGAGCAGACAGTGTAGGCTGGGCATTTGCATGTGTGTGGGAGCAGGGCCCCTCAGAAAAGATCACTTGACCTGTTTTCACCATCATCCACTGGTGTCTTGTGTCACATAACTCTAGATTCTGCTCCCTCCCTCCTTGGTCTCCTCCTCTTTCTTTTCTCATCAAGCAAGATGCATTATTAGCACCTCCCATCAGTCAAGGCCCTGCCTATGCTTTTTGCAGCTTAAGAGAACACAGCCCCTGCCTTCAAGAGGCTTGGAGTTGAGGAACACAGACAGTTATTCCGGAGGAGTTGTCAGAGGGGACACTAAGGGTACTTTGAGAGTTGAGAAAGCACCCTGCACCCAGCTGCACTGCAGGGTAAGGCCGTGTACCCCAGATGAGGATCACTGCACCAGACAGGTGGGGGGCTACAGAGGCCTCGCATCCACATCCCGGTGGTCCGCATCGCCCTTGTCTTTGCAGAACGGCTTTCTCCTCACCGGGTCACTGGGCACTTGGGTTCTGTCCTCACTGGCCCAGCCCTCTGCAGTGGGGGCTGCACAGAACAGTCGAAGGGGCCAAACATGGTCTCCCGGAGATAGTACCTTTTTTGCCTATTAGTTGTGAAAAGAGAGGACACAGCACTAAAGTGAGAAACTTTGACCACTTGCCACTACCCTCTTGTTTTTGGTTGAAAAAAGAAAGAAAGAACTAGGTGAGTTGTAACTCCTCTCTTCCTTCGGATGGTCCAGTGGTCTCCTCCCATCACTAAGGGCATCACACTTGATTTTTAAACTTAACATAACTTAATTTAGGTTATCGCCTGGTAGTCAACTCTGATGGAGAGTGGGGTGGGATTGGATTCCACTAGTCGCAGTTTAGAGGGACTTTTCAGCAATGTTGCAGCCATAGGGCTTTGTTTAGAGTGTCCCTTTCTGTTGGTGAAACACCGTGAGTCGATGCGGGCTTTGGGGGACCGGAGGCTGCAGTTCTAGTCTATTCCACACGGTGGCAGGTTTTGATTGAAAAAGGGGCTCTGTACTAGCCATTGACCACTTGGAGGCCTGACTTCACAGATTTATGTTCCTTGACAAAACGCAATTTATATTGATTGCGTTGGTTAATGCATCAGAAAAGAATGCATGCTCAGGATACATTCTTGGTGATATGCATTGCCTTTTCTATTTAGAAAAAGAAACTAAAACAATGATCTTTAGCACTTTCAAGGGATCCTCATAATGAGTCATGCAGAATAATGTTAGAATTCTGGGGAGGATGTGAAAGGGAGGGATGAATGAAACAATTGAAGAGCTTTTCATACACTTGTTTTTCACTGACACAGTTCATATTTCAACATTGCCTTGTTTTAAGTAAGTAATTCAGGAATCTGGGAATGGCTTTCCTGTCATTCCTTTGTGTGAGTAAAATGATGCTCACGTATGGGGTCTGCATGGGTTTGGCTTCAGTATGGCTCCCTCACTCACACAGCACAAGTCCATATTCAAGAAGCTGCCAGGTCCTCAAGTTGTTGCTTGTAATTAGAAAGGACTCTGTCCTACCCGCCAACACCCCTCAAAGGTATAATAAAGAACTCAGTAGATGCTGGAGCCCCTTCTCTTATCCTTTACTTTGGTAGGGAGATGAGAGGAAATGCAAAGAGACAAGCAAATCAGGAAATTCTTATTATTAAGATCAATCAAACAACAGTCTGGCAGGTGTTTTCTCACACTAGGATTTATTTTTTAAGGTCTAGGTTGATTAGTTTTATCTTTTAAATTTCCATTTCATGATACTGGTTTGAAATTTCATGCAGAGGTGATGAGTTTAATCGAAAAGTGAGCAATGAAGAGGGCAGGGCTCCCTCCCCCGCTGTCTGTCCCACTTTCTCCTTTTTTTGGCCCCTGCTCCTGAGTCTCTGGTCATAAATCATGTTCATCGGTCTAGCAGAGGTGGTTCTGCTTCTAAGACTCCGAAGGCCACAGGGACCTTCTTGACCAGAGGCAGGTACTGCCTACATGGCTTCAGGTCAGTTGCTCGCTGGGGGAGGAGACCAGGGAGGAAAGAAGGGGGACTTGGTGCAGGTGTGGAGCCCAGGGTGCTACAAAGACAGAACTCTGTGGGCGATGGAGCTGGGCATGGGACTCCCACACAGGGAGGGGCCAGCTGCTCACAGCTGACTTACAAATCAGGGAGGCTGGTTGAATATTGCTTCCCATAGGTTTACCTTAGAAATAACCGGGGAATAAACAAGTGGGATGCCACCCTTTCAAGACACTTTGTTTGAGGATGCCAAAGGAGTTTCTTGGATTCCCAAATCTGCTCCTTTTAAAGGATGAGTAATGGGGAGTGTTGGGAAGAGGCAAGTCTGAGTTTCATCATCCGTCTTGTCTGGTCCTTAAAACTGTAGGGACTGAAAGTCTGTCCCCTGCAGGCCCACCGGGCCTGGGGAGATCATGTTGGCTGGGTCCCACCCAGGCATCTGAAAGTGGCTGGAGAAAAGCACATACAATGGGGACTGGTCCCACCTGACACTCACAACCTTGTGAAGCTAGGTGGGTCTTCTCATATCCAGGCCATCATGCCCAGTTGAATCACTTACCTACTTCTTACACAACAACAAACTTCTTCCTCTCTCCTCAAATCCCCAGACTTCCCTCCTATCCTATTTCACTGAGAAGGTTGAAACACGTGGACAACTTCCAATGATCCCACCACCGCATCAACCTATTACCATCACAACCACACCTGTTGCCAGCTCTCAGAGCTCCATGTGCTCACTCTAAGTGGGTCCACAACCTCTCACCTTCCAGGTTCATGGCTCCAACAATCCTCCCTTTTCTTTCCCTCATAAGTCACTCGTTCTCTATGATCCTGAACTAGTCCATTCAGCATACAAACATGCTAATTTTTCTTTCATTTAAAAAAAGGAAACAAAACCAGCATTTCTCTTAAACTCCCCCTTCCATCAGCTTTTTCTTCAAATTTGGTGCTTCCTTTTGCAACAATACTACTTTCCTCCGATTTCTCTTGAACTTTTTAATCAGGCAGATCTGCCTCCATAACTCTGTTGAAGTTGCTCTTAGGAAGGACTTCTCACTATTGAATCCAGTGGTCAGTTCTCAGGTGAGCGCTTATATGACCATCACCAGCCTTTGACTCAGTCGGTCAGCCCCTCCTCTGGTAGCTCATTCCAGCTGACTTCCAAGAGAACACATTCTCCATCTTCTCTTCTTACTTACTCAGTTTCCTTTGTTGATTTTTCCCTGGGGTTAGGTGTATAGACTCTTTGCTTCTCCAAGAAGATGACTACAATATTGAACTTATACATATAGTGGCTTTAATTATCATCTGTATGCTCGCCACTTTCAACTTCCATCTCCAGGCCCCAGGCCCCTCTGCCAAATCCCACACTCATATATCCAACAGGCTTTCTAACATTTCCATTTGGAAATCAATAGATAATGCAAACTCAACACATACAAAGTTGAATTCCTATCTTTCCACTTCAAACTTGCTTTACAAGTGGCCTTTTCCATCTGTCTTTATGGCAACTCAACCCTAAGAGTTGCTCAGACCCAAAATCTGGGCATTATCATTATCATTGTCTCCTCCTTGTCTTTAATCTAATCTATACTCCTATTGAATCTACCTTTAAATACATTCAGAATAGGATAAATTTCTCAGTTTCTCTAACCCCATCAGCCATCCCAGGCCACCATCATGATTCATCCGTGTCCCCTACAGGGCAAGGCTTTAAATATCATGTCACTTCACTGATCCAAGCTTTGTGATATTCCCCATTGTCCTAGGATGAAAGGCAAAATCCAGACCATACCTTTCAGAGTCCTACATGAAAACCCTTTCTCTTTGACCTCACTGGCTACTATTCTGTCCCATCACCCACTGTCTTACCCCATGGCACAGGCTTGCTTGCAATTCCTCAGACACCTCCCAACTGATGGCCTTTGTTCTTTCGTTCCCTCTAACTGGAAAACTCTTCTTTCAATGATCTTAGTCAACTTCCCTCTCACCTTTTTTAAAGTTTTCCTAAAGACTCATTTTTACATTGTGTCTAACTTAAATTCCCCCAGTGAGTACTGGGAACTGACTTTCTACTCTATCGGCACTCCTGCCCTACTTTTTATTTCCCCATAGCACCTAATACTATTTCTTCATGTATGTATTTATTTATCATATTTGTTGTTTACTTTTCTCTCCCCACCAGTTGAAGCTCTGCAAGGCAGTGATTGTCATCTATTACCTATTTGATGTCTGTCAGAACAGATGTTCCAGTGCTTAGAACAGTACCTGGCTCATGGTAGCCACTGGAGGTAGCCACTCTGTAAATCTTCGTTGTTCAGTAAATGATTGAATGGACAAATGAATGAATGAGAGTCTAGTCAGTATATTAGCATCTCAGTCCCTAGGAGGAGGTGATATGCTGTGTCCTGGCCATCTGGGATGCCACACATAAGCTTTCTTCAGCAGTATCTGAGATGTTCTACTGGTGGCAAAGAAATAGCCAGGAGCTCTGCTTATTGCAGGAGAGGATGGGTTGGGTGGTCCAGCTGTGTGTTTGCCCTATGCAACTGACCGGGTCTGGGAATTCATATGGAGCATCAGGTCTAGTGGGTCACAGAGTCAAGAGACTATAGACAGAACATTGGTGCAAGGGAACTCAAGGAGACAGGGTATAGGGATCATGTGAGGTTGTGATATTTGTATTCCCAGGTGGATGTGGGACTATGTCTGTGAGCTACACTAGTCACTGCTGGAGGACTGTTCTGTGAGGGTATTGCTGGTGTGAAGCACAAGAGGGGCTTTCAGAGATCTCCACAAACACAGGCCACAGTAGCTGTACTCACCCCTGCAGAGCCAGCTTCTTGAATAGTGCCTGCAATCAGTGGTAGATAGTAAATTCTTCATGGGATGACTAAATGTTTGTTGAAAGGGTTTTGCATGATAACAGTTTTCCATCTGGTACCCATTATAGGGCCTGGTCCTGAACTCAGATCCAATAGTCTGCAGCTGTCTTCCACACATACCTGTCATGGGAAACATCCATTTATTCTATAGATGGTTGAACTGCGGCAGTTTTGTGGCCTACTTCCTGGGCTCCCGAGGCAAATCATCTGGATATAAATCCATCAGTGTGACTTTACATATGCGGCCCAGTCCTTCCTTCGAGTTCAATTTCTTTCTCTGTAAAATAGGCTCATAATGCTGCCTAGATCATATTGGTGAGCCTCACACATATTCACAGTGGTTGTGAGGACTGGATGGATGTCTAGAACCTTGCTCACCTTAGTGCTAGTCAGTGGCTGGGCCTACAGCCCTTAAGTCAAGTTCTATGGGGTCATAATACTGCAGACACTGACTAAGGTCTGGTTGCTGGCTGCGCCTTGAGTTCGGCTGCCATGACATTCCTGTTTCCCTCTTCGATGTCCCTCGGAAGATTAGACCAACCTGGAGCTCACTGTCCAACCTCGTTAACACTGGCCCCTTCTGACAAGTAAGTCCTGGCCTCCGCAGTTCTGATGTGCTCCCTGAGATCCTGGTGCCAGGGGCTTTGTGTCCTGTTGGATAATGCTGAGGGCCAGGGTGGTGGGGCCAGGATTTTAGAGATGGTGACTTCAGACCTCTGACGGACACAGGTCCTCCACTCCAGATGGGCCCTGCCCAGTTTGTGGGCTCAGTCTCCCTTGGACTTTGACTTCACTGCACAATTAAGACCTGGAGGCACTTGAGCAGCCGTGTGGTTAAATGGCCACGTGGTGAGATTCTTTGTACAGAGTCAGCTCCACCTAAACATGTAAACAGCAACTGCTACCATCTGTTGAAGCCTCTAGGTGTTTGCTTAGCAATTTCAAAAGAATGAGCTTTGACTAGTGTCTTGAAGTGCAACTGGGTTTGAAAATGTTTTCCTGCTGCCATCAGAGTGGGGTGACAAGAAGAAGGGGTGGGATGGGGAGGTGAAAAGCATAATTTTAGTCCATTTACTAATCTTATGACCTTGAGTGAGTCACCTTCCTCTTCCAGCCTCAAGGTTTTCAATCTTGTTTTACCAACAGCTTCATTTTTTAAAAAAGATATTTCATGTGGATGCCAACCTTATAGATATTGCAGATCAAATAAAAACAAAACCTGCTCTGAATAAGAAAAAGAGGAGCTGGGGTGACTCAGAGCTGTGCTTATTCAGAAGTTTCCCCAAACAGTACTCACCTGTGGTCCTGCGTTGTCTCTAGTCTCTTCCTAAGACTTTGCCTAACAGTGTGGACCCCTAGACCAGATGGTTTTTGAATCTTCTTCTAGAGCTGTTGGTTGGCAATTTTAAGAGTTGGAATTGTTGGGATTCTTGAAGCAGTATTTAGGTGTGAGCTGCAGGGGTGCAGCCAAGGGTGAGGGAAAGTGGAGAGGTTGGCAGGAAGGGATGAGGGAGCTGATCTTGTACCCATTGCATATCTGCCTGGGCTCTGGGCCTCAGCTCCAGCCTCTGGGGCTCTCTTTCTGCCCCAGGTCTGGTTGCAGGCTTCTTCAGGAGGCCTCTCCTGCCAGGATCCCTGCCCTGTGACAGCAGATGCAGGAGGCACTTGCCAGCTGGTGTTGAAAGCTTTTACTTCTGGTTGTCTCATGTCACAGGTGGAGGCGTGCAGATGAGTATGACGCAGACTTGTCCTTGAGGCTCCTGTCTGGGAGGAGACTGTCAGAGCGAGTGAGTGATTTGTAAGTCTGGGTGCTCCAGTGGGCAGTGGCTACTGGGCCGAGGAGGGCACCATCCCTCTGTCTGGGGGAGTCAGGAAGACCTCACAGGCATGGCCTCTGAGTGTGAGTGAGGGCAGAGTGAGCCCTGATGTGGCCGCCAAGGTGTGGCAGGAGGGGAGCCGCAGCAAACCCCCAGAACAGCTAGTGCAGAGCCTGCGGGACTGAGGACCCACAGGTTGCCTGGAGGCCAAGCCCATTTCCGGATAGAAACTCACACATTTAAATCCAGGTCCACACACCCCTCTGGGGAGCCTTCTATGTGAGCCACAAGCTTAACTCCAGTGAGTGGTCAGACAGCCCCCACTTAGTGAGAAATGATGTCAACATACTATTGAGGTTATTACAATCTCCTCACTATGGCCTGTTCTCAGAATAAGTAACCATGTCACACCCAATCCAGGTACTTCCTTTTGGCTCCGTGTGTGGATTTCTAATGTTATCAGTGTTTGAACTTGCATTGAAATGGAGCTGCTAAGAGATCCTTCTGGAATGCACTGCAAAATGCAAAATGCAAAATGCAGAGCAAAAGCAGCTACCTCATTTCAGTGACTTTTCTCTTCTTACCCAATAAATCCCATTCAAGCACTCAGGGTCTGATTGGGAGGTAGAGGTCTCTCAGAAAGGGAACCTTCCCACACCTTTCCTGGGCTGAGATTCCTTCCCTCTCACTCTGTCCTCAGAAGTACCAGGGACTGCCATTAGGTCCTTATTTCTGCTCATACAGATGATTCAAGTGCATCACTTGGAATTTGACAGGAATCTTCCCACCTGGCTTACATTCCCACCACCTAAAAAACACCAAATCTCTCTCCTTTCCCCTCTTTGTGCTCTATTCCTGCCCACAAGCTTCATTCCACTGGTGCTTGTATCTCATCAGGCAACCTGTTCAGGGGGCTGAAGTTCTTCTCCATCGATAGGGACACTAATGCCCAGGAATGTGCCTTTATCAAGCTTCCTCCTGGAAGTCCTCTCTGAAGACCCTCCAAAACCTGAGGTTACCCCTCAGTTACATTAACACCTTGTCACTGAGCATCGCTGTCTCCGCAGCTGAATCAGTATCTGCTGATATTCACATGAACAATGTATTTATTTTATTAGTGGTCCTACCTCCATTTTTAAGACTCTTGACAATTGGTTAGCTAAATATCAGAAGTTATAAATACTTGTGTGGCCCAGAAACAGGCCATAATGACACTCCTACTTGTGAGCGGTACAGCCTGTGGACGGTGAGGCACAGGCTTGGGGCAGAGAACCACCTTCCCTTTTCTCTCCCCAGATGCTGAACTCTGGCTGGACTCCAACTGACACGGCCACAACTACACCTATGGGGATGTTAGGTAGATTAGTCTAGGGATGGAGAATGTCGGTGGCATGTTGGGAGACCAGATCCTGAGATGATCAGATAAAATTCTGACTGATGGGAGAGAACCACATACATTCCTGCGGCCAAGAACTGGAACCAAAATGGCAGCCAGGCCAAGCCGGCTTAAAGCAACTGGCTGTGCGCACTGACTGCTGTAGCCTCCTTTATAATCTGCTTAACATAAAATTCTGTGTGGGCTATACAATAAGTTCATTGTAACAGTGAATTGTGGTAAGGAGCATGAGCAACAAAGGGACCAATTATTTCCGAAATAGCCACCTCTTTCCTGAAAATCCCTGTCCAAGAATGCCCTGGAATACCCCTGGGGTAGGAATGAGGAGGGACAATGAAGGGATCCCCTTTCCAAAAATATGCACCATAAGTGGGGCAATTGCTGGTATCTTCTTGAACCCAGCCTGCTTCTTGTCACCTTGAGGAATGCACTCTC
>RJWH01000253.1:600000-767374 GCA_004363575.1 Solenodon paradoxus
CTCTCTCTCTCTCTCTCTCTCTCTCTCTCTCTCTCTCTCTCTCTCTGTGTGTGTCTCTCTGTCTCTCTCTCTCTCGTCTCTCTCTCTCTCTTTCTCTCACTCTCTCTCTCTCCTCTCTCTCTCTCTCTCTCTCTCTCTCTCTCTCTCTCTCTCTCTCTCTCTCTCTCTCTCTCTCTCTCTCTCTCTCTCTCTCTCTCTCTCTCTCTCTCCCCCCCCCCGACCCCCTCTCAGCCTTCGGGTATCTCTACAATGTAAATATGGGTCTACTCGATGTCCCATAAGTCCATTCAACTCTCTCCACTCTTTTCCCAATTAGGTGAGTTCCACTGCCCTGTGTTTAAGTTTTTGATTCTATTTCAGTCAACAGTTGAACATCTCCAGTATTTCTTATATATTGCTGCTCTGCTGGAGTTCTTACCTGGTTTGTGCACTGTTTCCCTGCCTTTGCTGCACATCTTCATGTTTGCTGATTTGAATTCTTTATCAGGCAAATTACTCATCTCTGTTTCATTGAAGGTTTTCTGAGATTTTATCTGTCCTTTCATTTAGAATATATTCGTCTATTTCTTCATTTTTCTTGAAGGACTGGCCTTGTGTAGAGCTGAACCTTGTCATTCAACCTTACCTTAGGTTTGGTTGGCTCACAAATATTTGCAAATGTACAAGCAGTCTACTTTTGTTCTTAGTGGCACCTAGTAGGTGAGAGTATACCAAGATAGATCAGTGTACAAAGAGGATAATCGCAATTCAGCACCTGGATTCAGGCTGATCAGAAGCCAGACTCTCAGGCAACAGTTTTTAAAGATATAGATACATCTTTTTTCAGGAAAAGACTAAGAGATGGATGTTTAAGAACCACTTTTATGCTGTTGAACCCATGAACATGAACATCACTAGCCACCAGAGTCAAACTATCAAAATTATGTCCTCTGGGTATAATGTGAAAAGCCACACTGCCTGACATGTACACAAACTACTTTCTCAGAGACTTAGGCAACCTGGAACCAGGCAGAAGAAAACTACAAAGATGGCACCCACCAGCATCACCAGCTTTGGAGAGGATTGCAGTCAACCCCTAGATGTGTGCTTAATTGGAATCATGTGCCCTCAGAATATAGTTATAAAGAAAATCTAATAGTCTTTTTCATGGAAAGATGATACTTCTGTCTGCTGCTTCTCTGCTGTGTTCTGGAGTGTCACCGTTTAAGTATTGTTTCTCCATTTGTCACAATCTTATGGCAGCTACGAAAGAAAACCCTGCTAACTACCAGAATCAGGGAATCAAAGAATGCCCCCTGTGTGGCAGCCACAAAAAATGGAGTCAAAGATGTATGCATAAGTTCCTTTCTGGGAGATATTAGTGACATGGAGAAAGGCAGAGACAGAGCATGAAGGTGGTACCCACCAGGCTACCCAGTCTTTGGAGAGTATTATTACCTTCTAGATATGTTAGAGGACTGTGCCTTGGGCTGAAACAAGTAAGCCTCTTTACAGAAAGACTAGATGTTTTCAGTTGACTGCCTTAGGTCTATGCTTTGGAGTATTAGCCAAAGTAAATCTATATGAGACTTCAAGAGCTCTTTGTCAGTTCTTGATAGCCTTGTTGATCTCATGAAGATAAGTGCCATTACTTTCAAAGCTGTATGTTTAGGGGGCCCACCTCTCAGATGCAGATCTTAAAAGTTAGTTACCCTATATGAGTTCAAAATTTTTACTCTTCACAAAGAAGCTGGAAATTGTGTGGTGGCTCCCAACTGTGGGTTGCTGCAACAGGGGTGAGGTTTTTTGGAAAGAGTATATCTCAACCTCTTCTCATTTTTATGTGGGATTTTTTTCTCATTTGCCCAATGTTTAGGACTTGCTCAGCTGGCTGGGATATCTTTAAGAGGGAATTGTTCCATAGGTAGCTGTAGATTCAGTGTATCTAGGGGAGAAGATAAGTCTGAAATGCTCTTATTTGCATCTTGAACTGCAACCAAGATTTTTTTTCAAGAATCCCATGTTAATAAATTTTTATTTAGGAATTTGATTATTTGCCCTTCTTCATCAAATTTTTTCCTAAACAAAACCGCAATGTAGTCATGTCAAAATGACACAAAAGCCAATATTATGAGTCTTCTGCTGGCCAAATTGTGACAATCTTGAGCATTAAGAAAGAGCATTAATGTAATTATAAAATGTTCAGTAAAACATTGAATCAATTAAAATTCATGAATCTATAATAATTATCAAAAATAAATAGGAAAAAATCATTGTTACATTTTACATTGGCTATCAAATATTTTCTTTGAAAATTGGAAACAAAAGGGAAAAATTAAATATATGAATTTCTGTCTTTCCAATAGGAGCTATATTTCAGAATAACCATATGACCACAGGTTATGAGGGCAAAGCTCTATTTTACAAGAGACTTCCAGCTAATACTCATAGAAAGATAAAATTAGAAAGTAATAATCAATTTGCAGTGTCCAATGAAATTATGTCAATGTGACATATAATTACAAATTTAATTTAAGACCATTAAACGAATAGTTGATTGGAAAATGGAAGAATATACATTGCCAAAGTGCACCACGCAGATTATTTCCTGATTGTAAAGGGAAATTTTAAAATACAATGAAGGGATGAGGCTATCTTCTTCCAAATCTGGTGACAGAGCTTTAGACTCAATGATGAAGGAACAAGATTCCATGTGTTGGCAGATAATAAAGATGACATATACAACATTATTTTTGATGCATTTTATACAAACATATTTGACTTTGTACCTTATCAGAAATTTAGGACTATATTTTAGGTTACAGGGTATTTTATGACACTGCAATGAAGAAATGAGGCAATATCTGAAAGACAGACTAATTAGTCAAGTTCCTCCGTCATGGCACTGTTTTTGATCAAAAGACATTTAAGAAATATGATGGTCTCATTCAGTACATGGTCCTGAATTGAATAATGTTCATATAAATCAACTGTAAAGAACACTGGGGGAACATAGGGAAAATTTAAACACAGATTGGCTGTTAGATAACAAAGAAATAACTAATTTTTTTAAGTAAGATAATGTTACATTTCTGTTTGCAGTAAGATGCTAGTAGTTTTTAGAAAGTTCATTTGTTTTTGTGGGTTATTGTCACATCAAAGTAAATTGCTTTTAAATGCTTTAGAATAACAAGAGTTTTAAAAAATACTGTATCCTTACACCGACAATCTCATACCCTCCCCTGCTTCCAGCAATGGCCCCTCTCTAATACATGTTCTGTTGATTTTCCATGACAGCTACAATTAACTGGAAAGATTTTTGGCTGTGTGAGTGGGTGGGTGGGTGAACGGTTGAGTGATCACTTGGTTGACTGTCCATCTCCTTCCTCTAGAATCTATGTTCAGCAAGATGTGGGATATTGCTTATCATATTCACAAGTGTACTCAGTTCTTGAAGAATGTAAATTGGTACAACCTCTTTGGAGAACAGTATGGAAACTCCGCAAACAAATAAAGATGGATTTACCATTTAATCCAGGTATCCTACTCCTGGGCATACACCCAGTGGATACAAAATCTCTAATCAGAAAAAGACATCTGCACCCTTGTGTTCATAGCAGCACAATTCACCATAACTAAGACATGGAAACAACCTAGATGCCCATCAACAGATGACTGGATAAAGAAGCTATGGTATATATACTCAGTGGAATTCTATGCCAATATTAAAAAAGACGAAATTGTGCCTTTTGCAACAATCTGGATAGAAATTGAGTGACATAAGTCAGAAAAAAAAAAGAGATACAGGATACTTTTGCTCATATATGAAATATAATGAAATGAACCAAATGAATATACAAATCCCAACAAAAAAGCAGGACTCTGTACTGGTTATGGGGGTGGGGAGTGGTGAGTGGGTAGGGAAAGAGGAAGAAAGGTAGAGATAAGGGACACTGGTGGTGAGTGTGGTATGAAATATAGACTAAGATGCAGTATCAGTACCCTAAAATGAATTCAGTCTTGTGAACTAAAGTAATAATAAATACAATAAGAAAATGCATGCCATATGGAAGATGCTCAGTAAACATTGTTAAATGTGAAAAAAAAAAAAAGGCATACATGGCCTAAATCACAATTAACATTTTTGTGAAATTAAAAAAAAAATATTTGACTACTTTGATGTATGACTTTCTCTGGATGTATGTTGACAAAACTAATGACATTTTTACTTAACATTTGAATACAATTTACATTTCATACTGCTAGTTAACAGAGTGTAGAGAGATGGAAAGATGTAGGATTTTAATATGGTGTGGATCGAAATCACATATGAACAGTCTGCTGTGCACTGCTGGAAGACATCCCTGTGAAGTTCAGAGAGCTGAGTGTTCTAGCACCTGTTTCTGAGCTATAACCTGTTTACACTTTTCATAATAAGATGAAACTTGGTGTTTTCAGAAAGCCAGTACATGAGAGTTCTAAACATATCCTGTTTGAATTAAATCTTCATTCCTAAAAATAAAGCTTGCAGTGCTCAAATGAAAGAAAATTAAAACATTTTATTTTTAAAAATATATGACACTAAAAATCATAATCTAAAGTAACTGTACCAGTGTGAATCAGAACATCTTTTCTATCTACAGGAGGCATATATTACATTCAAAATCAGATTTAAATTTATAGGCTACAGAGACTTTTTGGCCCCAAAAATACTAGTAACAGATTTTTGTCATATTTAAGGAGACCAGATTTCAGAGAAAACTAATAATAAGACCATATGGCTACCATTTCATCACATGACATTGGAAAAGCTGCCTTAAATAATAAAGACCACCCAGAGTCTACTAGGTGAACTGTCTCAAGGTTTAGTCTACATTTCTTACTCTAATCAAATGCCAAGAACTAGAAATAAGCATCACTAATACTGTCATTGCAACAGAGAAGCCATTCTCCACGATCATGTTTTTAACAGGTTACAATTTCTTAGAACCAGAATTCTGCTTCTCTTTCAGCTTTAGTTGTCATAAAAAGGGAGGAAGATCTTGAGGAAGGTATGGAAACAATCAGGATAAGAGATGATATCATCCACTTATAACAGAAAGAAATTTTTCTTGATTTTGCAAAGATTTTTTGATTCACAAATATATATTATCTATAACAACTATATATATATATATATAGGTTATACACACACACACGCACACACACACACGCATATATATATGTATATATACCAACCTAGCACCTATCTCCTATATTTATTGTGAGAACTAAGTAAGTTCATTCATAAAGGTACTTACAACTGCGCTTGACCCATGTTTTCTACTTTCATTTTTTCCAAAACATTTTTTGAATTAACTTTATTTAAGGAACACTTCATCATAAAATTATATAGATTTAAGGTGTCATCATTGTAAATCAGAAAATGTATATAATACATTCAGTCATCACCAATAGCCCAATTCTGTCCTTCACTATATAATTGACCCCTTTTACCCAGTTTTCTCTCTTCCCTTCCCTTCTAGTAACCACTAATTCTGTTGTATAGACTGAAAACCTTCGTTCTGTTTGGTCCATTTGTTTACTTGTTTTCTCTATAAAACATACCTGTGTAAAACCATTCATTATTTGTCTTTCTCATTCTGACTTTTCTCACTAGACATAATTCCATCTAGATCCATCTATGTGGCTGCAAATGGTAGGATTTTATCTTTTTGATAGCTGATTCCATTGTGTATATACACCACATCTTCTATGTCTACTCTTCTGTCCATGGGCACTTAGGTTGTTTCCAGCTCTTGACTAATGTAAATAATGCTGCAGTGAATATGGGGGTGGGGGGGTTCTATGTACATGTATCTGATTATATAAAGAATTTCTACAAATCAATAATAAAAATATGAACAACCTAATTTCTTAAGAGGCAAAAGACTAGAACAGACGCATAACAAAAAAATATACCAGTGACCAATAAACACGTGAAAAGATTCTCAAAATCATTAGCAATCATGGAAAAATTTAAATTAAAAGTCAATGAGATACCATTACACCCTCAAAAGACTGACTCAGATTTCAATAGTCTGTGTTTGTGAGAACAGAAGTGATTGCAACACTGATGTATTGCCAGTGGGAGGGCAAAATAAAAGGACCACTTTGGTTATTTCCTACAAATTTAAACATTTAGCTACCCCAATAGCAAGTTTACTCCTACAAACATCCACACAAAAAGAAGAATCATAGAACCTATTCATAGTAGACAAAAGCTGGAAGTAAATTTTCCAAGAAGACATATTGTCATATTTTAGTAACTTATTACTAATAATTGTACTAACAGTATTAATAACTAACAATTGGTAGTAAAGTACTAATAATACTATTCATTAGGAAGAAGAAATGAACTATTGAAACATGTAACGACATGAATGAATCTCAAAGATTAATGAGTAATGGCAGAGCCCACTGGATAGTATTTGAGAACACCTGGTGATTGGTGTAGGGTTGGGTGTGTTGACATATAGCTGAGAAACAAGGAAATTGCATATAAGGGGAAACTATGCATATGAGTTTATTTTAATATGGAGAATGAAAGTTACTGCAATAAAAAATTTAAAAAACGAGTAAAGGAAAACAAATACACAGAACAGATAGTTTATAATTAAGTTATATTAAGTTCTAAACGTTTTGATTAACCTTTAGTGGTAGAAAGTGATAGTGGTTGATTCTGAGGCCTATTTTAGGTATGAAAATAGTGCATGCCTTATTCCAATTTTACATAGTATAAAGTCATTGAACTAAATATTTAAGACTTGCTCATTTTACAGTTTTTAATTACAATTTTTAAACTGCAGTATTTTAAAGGACTGTAAAATAATATAATAAACATAAAATAAAACAAAGATGTAAATATGTTGTAGATGAATCTATTTCACACAACTGAATTATACATTTTTCAATGGTTATAATGACAAATATTGTGTAGGCATATTTTACTACAGTAAAAACATGTATTGTACAGGATATAATGATAATTCACCAACACTAATGCCAGTGGTCACAAGGGAAGGTAGTTTTGAAGAATGCAAGTGCAAGAAACCTGTAACCTTCAACATTTATCTGTAAATATCCAGTTTTCTTGTAGAATTTTCCTTACCATAAGAAAACTACAAAGATCACTATGAAATAATGATCTTCATCTCCCACTTTTCAAGTTCCTCTTTTAATTTTAAGAGTAAAATTTCCCCAAGAAAAGAATTTTAAATTGAGCCAGAATTATTTTCTAATCTTCTATCTTCCCCATTCCCTCTCTCTCTCCCATCCCCTCTATCACAGCTGACATCACCTCCTTATAATGTCTATAAAGAAATCTTTAACTCAAATGTACAATTATCTGCAAGATGGAGAAATGTTTTCTGTAAAATATGACCAGTGAGTTTGCTAAAGAAGGCAATGTTTCTTAGTATCCTTTAGTGATATTCAAAATAGACCCAAAGTCCTCGCTGTCATTCATGGTTCTGGGACTTCTTCAGTGTTTTCCTAACCAAGATTCTCTGGAACTGTTGTTCTGATGACATCAGTTTCTTCAATGACAGAAACTTGCCTTACACATCTTTTTTCTTCCTCTTCCTTCTTCCCTTCTTCGCTTTCTCCATTTTCTCCTCCACAACCTCCTCCCTTCTCTCCTCTTCCTTCTTTCTCACTTTCCTCTCCCCTTCCTCCTCTTCTTCCTCTTATTTCCTCCCCCTACTTGGTTTTGACACCATTTCTCCACTAAAAGTTACACCATTTCCAGAGAGAGTATTGAGAGGCTGAAAGATTGAAAAATACTTTTGACAGCCTAGTATGAGACAGGGGAGTGGGATTGAGCATAGGACTCTCTCATTGAAGAAAAGGAGTTTGTTTGAGGCTGGGGACAAAAATTTGTGTGTCCCTGAAGAAAGAGAGAACAGGAAATGGACAGGCCCTCATAGAAAGTGCTGTCCTGCTTCCAAGCATTCTCTGAAATTGGACTGAGATGACCCCAAATTGCTAGGGCTTGGAGCAGTTTGGCAAAAATGCAAGTAAAGCCCTCTCTAGAGGAAGATAATATCATCTGAGACCTCAAATTACTTCTATAAACAATTCCATGATTGCAGCATCCAACACAAACTAGCACAAACTAAATAATAGCTAAGCACCAAAGGAAGCATGAAGACATGAAGGAAGATAAGCAGAAAAGTCATATACTATAATCAGACTCAAAGGAGTTCCAGATATAATATTAAACACAGATTTGAAAATAAGAATGAATCAAACAAATGATATTTCTGTTCATTAAAAACCACCATAATAAATTTATTTGGGAGAAATGAGAAATGAAGCAAAGGTCTGGGTGTGCTTTGTCTTTGAGTCTTGTTCTTGGACACTGAAGGGACCACCCTCAAAGGCCAAGGTCTGGAACAGTCATGGGGAAAAGGAAGGTGAAGGCCACTGGTGGGAATGGAGAAGGCGGATTCTGATGTGGAAACTCTCATTGCCCACACCCTGCTCTAGGTTATGAGTCTCAATATAATATATACAGATATTAACTTACAACAATGCATACCTTAAGCCTATAAAATGTTACGATGCTATGTTCCTTTAATAAAAATTTTAAAGTAAAATATGAATGAATATGTTAAAGATAAAGAAGTAATTTTACAAGATCAATCTTTTTGAAAAAGAGGAAGGAAGGAGGCAGGAATGAAGGCAAGTAGGCAGGCAGGCAGGCAGGCAGGCAGTGAGAGAGAAGAGGAAGAAGCACCCATTCATTTATTTAGTTGTTCATATTTGGTTGTTCCCATGAGCCCAGTCCATGGACTTACGTGTGGACTGTGCTGAAAACACAGACTCAATGTGTGAGTCACCACAACACTGCACAAGTTTACTCTTAAAAATAAAATGTATCTCTAAAAAAACAAAAAAGAGCTCCTAGCATCATGTGCCTTTTTCTGGATACAGTGCAGGAAATTTGACCCAGTGCTTCAAACCTTAAAGGCATCTCCAGACACTGAGGAATAAGACGGGGCATCTTTGATTATTTGGAGAAATATAAAAATGACAAGACAGTCTTCGACCTAGAAACATTCAGTAGATAGTAGTTTGGACCTGCCCCCAACTATAGCCCCATTAATTGTGAGACAAATTCTTACCCTGTTTGACAGTAAACCTCTTTGTTTGACTGGGAGCTTGCAGAGCTGCCTCTATTAGTTTGTCTTTCCCAATATTTATCACAGGCCTAAGATTGAGCAGAGGCTCAATAAATGCTTTTTTGCATAAAAATGTTGTCACAAAAGCTCTAAGAATCTGGTGGTATTCATTAGCATTTTCGATGTTAATTGAATTGAATTGAGATTAAGTAAATCGTACAATCTCTCAAGTCAGTAAGTACAGTGGTATTCAATTCAATTCAACAATTAGAAATGATAGCCAATACTTACATAGCACTTCTATGCATCAAGCACAATTCTAAGAATTTTACATATATTAACTTTAAAACCCTTTATGATCCTATTCAGTAGGTATGTGAGGATCCTCATTTCACACAGAAGAAAACTGAAATACAAAAAGGCTAAACAATTTTCCCAGCTTAAGTGACTTACTAAATGGGTAGCTTGGATTCAGATGCTGATAGTCAGACCCCATGTCCAAACTATTAATTACCACCTCCAATTAAATGGAAAAATATTAAGAGTTCGTCCTAAATTTCTTTTTTCTAGACTCTGCTGGCCCCCTTCCTTAAATAACAATCGTTTTCCTTGGAATTATGTTTGATTCTAAATATTGTTCTCTTTTCAAAAGATTCATCTTAAATATTTATATTTCTCTTCATAATTATTTAGAAAGTTAAACATTTATTTTTGAAATAGATAGAAGTATTGATGTGCTGTATTACCTTTGATGTTTCCTAAATGAGTGACTTCTTAGACAAAACTAGTCAGTTCCATCTTCTCCAACTGCAGCAAAACCAGGTAAGCCCACAATTTTTTCTCACTGCAGGAATTTTTGCTTAAAATATGCTTGATTAACTTGATATCCATACCAAACTAACCTTTTCCAAAAGACTCCAGTTCTTCCAAATGTAAACATGATGCATTTTGGCATTTTGCAATAACAGGATACAACGCTTGCGATGATTCATGAATTTGACTACCATTTTATGCAAATGGTCACATGACTTGTGAGTCACTGATTCCAATCAATAATCCACCACTTAAATTGGATGCATTTCCTGTTTGAAGGCCATTGGCATGCATGTCAGAATACTATACTTTGCTTTCTATTCTCTGCATACATACCTTAAAAGACATTTATTTGCTTTGTTGGCATACCATTTTAGGTATCAAATATCTGCTTCATATCTGTGGTTTGATGAAATCAATATGTATAAAATCTTCTATTATAAATTTATTTAAACATAAATATTCTTTTTAGACAGATATTTGAAAGTTGTTATCTACTTAAGTCCAGCACAAAGCAGAAAGAGAATTTTCACAGAACAAAAGCACCATTTACTCTAACTTGGAGGAGGTTCACTAAGATAATACAGTATTTTTTAAAACTGTGTATTTTAGACAATACACAGTGAACTCAATAGGAGAAATCTCTGTATTATTAAGTAGACTCAGCAAGAAGAAAACATTTTAGTGCATTGCGCAATGTATCCCCTTATGATATGAAATACCCTGTTAGTGCAAATGTGCTCCTGAACTCTATTTGAAGGTGGCCCTAAGGTCAAATGTGATGTATCTGTAGTATTCACTTCACCCACATTCCAATTAGTTTTGTACAGTGTAAGACTTTCATGAACTCATTCTTTCTTGTCACCTGTTACAGTACAAGATGGCTTTAACTATACTTAAATAAAACCAAATACAAGGCAAGCACTACTAAAATAGGCATTTATTTGCTGAGTTTATAACTTCCATTAAGCAATACGTATTTCACGGAGAAAGTACTTTCATTATAATAAAATGTGATTACTATGTCCCCTGTCTTCCATTCACCCCTGGGTCTACCCTCCCTCTTCCTCTATAAAGACCAAGGGAAATCACCCTTTAAAGACCATGTCAATATTGTGGCTTAGTCCATTGGATTGGCCAGTTTGAAGCCAGCAGAAGATTCAAAGGAGAGAAGGAACTGGAGTTGGGTTGATGCAGGAGGATCATGTACTTCCATAGAAGGTTATCTATTTCCTAAGAATACATGATATTCTCCTTCCAGGTTCAAACCTGTTTCCCCTCTTACCTTGGTACCTAAGGGTAGCCATACCCTTGCTATTAACCCCCATCTCTTAGAATTTCTCATACTCTGACCACCCCTATTTTAAAGACCCTTTATGAAATATCCCTCCCATGAATTATCTACATTTGAATGTCCTATTAATTTCTACTGGAACTCTGATTTATAAATTTACCACATAAGAACAAATATCTTAAGTTCTCAATTATAATGCAAAAGCATTTAGAAGTTGTGTTAAAATTCTTCTGTGAATTTGGAATGTAAAAACTAACTTTTGCTTATAAAATACTGAAAAATAATTTAACTAAAATAACCAAGAGCTTGCTAAATCCTCCTTTTATCCTTTACTGGAGAATATAAATTACTCAATATAAACTTCTGACTTAAAAGAATAGCCTTCATTCTTTATTAGCATCTATTGCATGACCAGCAGTCTGCTAAGGCAAAGAGATGCAGCAATTAATAAGAAACAACCTCTGTCCTTAAGGAACTCAGATACATAAAATAATCATTATCATGCCATGTGACATATATGATGATGAATAAGAGAAAGAACATTATAAAAACTCAGCTTGAGAATACAAGCAAAAGTTTCCTGTAAGAAGAAGGATTATTTTTCCTATCGCTGGGAAAATTGCAGCCTTTTATGACCTGGAGGGAAGAAGCCAATTCTTAGAAGACATACCAGAGTATTGAATTAAAACTAAAAACAAAATTAAAGTGTCATAAGCTAATTGCATAGTTTTTTAAAAAGAAATACTTAATAAATTGTTTTGTTTGTTTACTTGGATGATGCAAAGTCGAATATTTTAAATTATTAAAATCAGCTCAATTGCTATAATCCAGAAGGACTTCATCTCAACCTGAGTATTTATTATCAGTCAGCCATCTGTGACCAATGGTCCCTACAGAATTGCTTCAAATTTATTCTCCAAAGTTAAATCTTTGCTAGAAAAAAAAAAAAAAAAAAAAATGCAACTGGCACCTTTCAGTAGAGGAACATCTGGATTCATTTTGAACAGGTAAGAACTAGATACCTGATATTTCTAAATGTTTAATGACCATAAGGAATAATATGGAAATATATTATCCTATTGCAATAAAGCAACAAGGATTCACTAAATAAATTGGAACAATACCAAAAATGGTTGGAACACTAAAAGGTCTACAAAAGTGCAGAATGCAGTTTTGAAAATATATTTGCAAAACAGCAGGCCATTAAAAAATAACATCCAATTTAGAATTTGTAGTCCCCAATTTTGTTTATATTCAATATTGGTAATTTTTTTAATGTTCTTGAAAATGTATTTCAAATTTTAATGTCTGCAAGTTAGATACATGCAGATGATTGGATGGCAAAGGGGTAGACCATACCTCATTCAGCAAAATATAATTGTAGAAAAATCTTTAAATCTAACCTCCTTCAGATCAAGGAACTAGTGAAGCAAGGGTTATGGAAGCACCAGGTTTCATCTACTGCAAGCAGTCCTGAACACTGGGAAAATCTACCCAAATGCCCACTTTTCCATGGATTCTTTCTGCTTCCACCCAATCCACCGTAGGTGTCAGTGCAGTTGGACATGTAGTTTTAAATCTTTAAACTTCCAATCTGTCTCTGATCTGACTTGGAAAAATGAGAGTGGAATGCAGTCTCTCTGCCCAGGGACACAAGACTGGGCTCTGATGTTGCTTTTTTGTCCCCCAAGTCTGAAGACTGGAGTATATCTGACCAGCCCACCACCCCAACCCAGCAAGTCACATGTTGAAAGTTAAACCTCAATGTGATAGTATTAGGAGGTGGGTCTCCAGGATGCAATTAGGTCATGAGAGTGGAGCCCCCGTGAATGGGATTAGTGCCCTTACAAAAGACCCCAGAAAACACCTGCCTTGTGAAAATACAAAGAGGACATTTGTGAATCAGAAAGTAGGACTTTACCAGGCATAGAAGCTGCACACACCTTGATCTGAAAAACAGGACTTCAGATCTGTGAGAAATACATTTCTGTTGTTTTAAGCCACCCAGGTTACAATATTCTGTTACAGAGTGTTGTGATCCCCACAGGTCAATCACTGGAGGACTGGAAATGAACTTAGGGAGGGTAGATCTCAACCAGAGGCAACCGCTGGGCCAGAAGTGAAGGTCCCCTGTAGAAAGGAAACCCTAAGCCAATAGCATGTGAAGACCAAAGCAAGCCCACAAGGGCGGCTCCACAGGTTACTACTGGCCTTGCCTCAAGACCTGTGAACACCCCTTCCTTTCTCAACATGAACGGAATTCCTTGCATATTTGCCTGTGTATACATTTCTGTATATTTTCTTATTGAGAATTTATAAAAGGGCTCTCTTGCTGGGTGAAGTGTCTAAACTTTTTAGGGTCTGTTACATGCATAACCACAACCAAGAACCACCCAGTCTATGAACTGCTGCCAACAGTGACTAGTGTCATCTTTTCATGGCAGCTGATAAGTGAAAACTTGCATCATACTATTTTTATAAATTGTCTTTTTGCTGTTGATCAGGAGATTTACATCATTTTCAACTTTTAGTTACTGGTGAGTGCGTATCACTATCTGTACGGTTTCATCTCTCTACATACTAAGGTCAGGTATGCATATTACTACAATGGTATTTAGTCTTTCAATGCTCTTACCTGTGAGTTTCAACTGTTGGAGGTTTCAGAGGTAATACTGTATTTACATTTTGAAAGAGGAAATTATAAATGTTTGCTCTTCTAAGAAAATCAAAAAGCTTATGGAATTATGGGAGATTGTCTTAGGTTTGGTTTCAGGGAACAAGTCTTGGAGATATTTTAGATTAAGTATGCAAAAATGATTTCTTCAAACAGGCTATTACCCATACAATACTTGTTTTTTTCCTTCAGAGCTGAAATATAGGAATACACTCAGTCTTCTAAACAATAAATAGTACTGAGACTATCTCTAGAGAATGCATATCTTGATTCATCACACTGGATCTTTAAAAATAATACATCATTTTCCTTGTTAAGGAAACCATAATCACTTTGCAAGAGAATTTTCTTAACCACATAATCTTTCTTAACAACTCAAAGAGATATTTTAAGAAACTTAAATATCTTTCAAATGTTCCCTCCAACTTTTATTTTTAAATCCTGAAAGCTTCTAATTAGCACAAAATTCTTACGATTTTATTTTTCAAATAAAAAAATTCACTGTCAACACATTAGTATAACAGTCATGTAGATAATTTTAAACACATTATTGCCTTAAAAATAATCATTTCTCATTCTAGAATAAATCATCCACATGTTACATTCTGACCCTTTTATTTATTGAGAAAGCACTATGAGCTGACACTGTGCTCTGCAGTTTTGAATATGAACAAGACAAAAACTTTGTAGTCAAAGTGTTTTTGAATAGGCTTATCAGATTTGGCAAATGAAAAAACCCAAAATTCACATATGAATATGAATTAATATATTCATTCAAATATGGATTCCAGATAAACAAGTCTTTTTAAATATACATAGGTCTCAAGTATTATAAGCTAGCAGAAGAATAACAAAAAAATTTATTTATTTATTTATTCTTCTAAATAAGCACACACAATTATATTAAGTGCTATAAAGCAGGAACTTGATGCGGGTACCTGGCACTGGCGAGAGCAATTTGTCCTGGAAAAAAAAAATTTGAGGGAAGAAGTCTTGTCCCAACACCACGTTTCAAGTTTATTAGAATGTTTTCTCAGCAGAAGTGACACCTGAAGCCTGGGAGTGACAGGAGCAAGAGAGCAAGTTGTTAAAATAGAGTCTCTTATAGGGGGGAAAGGGACCTCCCTTTGGGAGGACCCAAGGGTCGCAACTCTCTCAAGGGTAGGGGGTAATCAGTGAGTGTGTCCCTAGTGCCGGTTGCTGGGAAGGGTTCCAGGTTTTCCAGCCTGTCCCTTCTCTGCTGTCTCTCATCAGAACTTAATGGCACAATGCTAGCTGAAAAGTGGAAGATCTGTGAAGGATTCATTAAACAGTAGTTTCTGAACTTAGTGAAAGGAAACAAGTTTTATTTAGAAAGATGATAAACTATTGATGCTTCAGAAAAGAGAGAAAGCATAAACAAAGGTGAATGGGAAAGAAAAAGACAAAAATATCCAGGTAATGAAGTCCATATTCCGATAGAGCATTGTGTGAAAAGAAGTGCTATAAAGAATGTATGTATAAATCCCAAGGTATACATTTTGAAGGAAATACATACCACATTACATTTCTAAGTAATTAATGATAAATTCTAAGGGATAACAGTTTAATAATATACTGTAGGTTAGTGGTCTCTCAGCCAGGAAAAAAAGGACTTTATTTTAAGAGCTTTTGCTCCCTCTACTGATCATAAGTAGAAAAATTTTCAATTGATAGCAAAGATAAAAGTAATAACTAGACAAAGACTGGTTATTTCATTATAAACTATGTGGCAAGATTGGAAACATCATGGGAAATCTTTTAAGCTAAATATGTGCAAGAGTTAGATAGGGCTGTGTGTGTGTGTATCTCAATTCCAAAACTCAATACTGATTTTTTTTAAAACACTCAAAAATTTGGGAGATTCTTAAAGCCATCACATACAAAATGTCAAATTACTAAGATGAAGCTCACAAAAATTTGTTCTTCCTCACCAAATTTGTGTTTTCTATCTAATCTGACTTAAAGTCAGAAAACACTAAATCTGTTAATAAATACCTTTTCTAATTGCCTTCAAGAGAGCTATGATTAGTGACACTGCATTGTTTTTACCACAAATCCACTAAGCCATAAGCACCAGAAGAGAGCCTGACAGTCTCTGCTTTTAACAATTGCCCCCAAGTGATTCTTATTGGGTCATTTTTTTCTGATGCAAATCTTCCTTAATAAACTAAAACTTCAGCTACTAACTTGTTGTTGAACAGCAGACTCCTGATTATCCTCAATTAATTAGCACCACCTGTTTAACAAAGCGAATGGCTCCCCATTGCCTATTAGATCAATTCTAAAACCTCTCCCTGGCAGGAATTCAGGCTTGCCACCAGCTGGTCTTGTCTAGTATGTTCACATCCCTACTGAAGGCCCACAGTCAGCAAGGCTTCTCTGATAGGTCCCCACTCTGCCATGCATCTCCCTGCAGATCAATCACCCCTACAGGAAAATGTAACCACCCCACTTCTTTTGGGACCTACCTCAGGTGCAACAATACTGACTTCTCTAGCTCACCAACCTTTTAACTCTGCATATCCTACATGTTCTTCATGCTTTACACGTCTTCCTACATGCCATGCTGTGCTCGCGGTTTTTGTTTTTTTTGTCCTTATGGGCCAATACATGTGTGCGCACCCTTGTCAGCCTAATCATTTGATACCCTTCTAATTCACATTAGTTAAATGTTAAGTCCTGCTTTATATAAAGGAGAGACTGACATGGTGAGAAGGAGACCCCAGAGTTTGACCACTACCCTACTATTCTTTTAACTTTCCTATGACACTTCCCCAGTGCAAGCCCTGCAGTAGGGATCTCACTACTCTCCTCTTCATCAAAAAACTACTCCAAATATTCATTCTACCACACATGGTTCATACCCTTAGAAAAGTGATGTTGATGTGATCTTCTTGATCACATCACTGACTTCCTATTGATGTTTCACAGGCCTTACTAACTGATAATACTGCAACTGTGGGACCACTCTACCCCATGATCAGCTCCCTCTATATATGTATATATATATATTAGAAGTAAGTCTTGGATACCTAGCTAAAATGTCTAGATATTTTAATCTTTCGTATATACCATGGGACCGATCATGAGTCGGTGTACACTAAAACTCCTAAAAGCTGGAGGAGTTTCCCATAATCATGAGCTATCATCAGCAATCATTAGCACACAATTGCCGAATACATCTAGTTCAAAGATTAAATTCTGAATTTTGATATTTCATTAATGTTTTGGGGTTGCTAAAGTATAGTTATTTTCAAATAAATAAAGTCACTTTAGCATTTTAAACCTAAGGAATGCATATATACATCCATTTCTAGCTATATGCCTGAGTGGTTAACCTGGAAACAATACAGAATCATTAGAAATGCTACAAAATATTAGCAAATACTTTCTAAATACATCAAAGACAAAAGGGTTTAAATAAAAGAAATCAGAAATTACCCAGAATTTTTAAAAATTAAAAATGTCAGGCATTTTTGACACAGTTTCACTAAATTACACCATAAGCCCCCTGAATATTCAGTCCTTAAAGGCTATTCCTTTCACTTCTCTGACATAAAATTTTTGCCTGCAATTACGTCTCTGCTATTGTGAGCTTGAGTATCAAGCTGTTCTGACTATGTATGTTATATTCAGGATTGAATTTCAGCCAGAGCGCCGCATAGTGCATGAAATGTGGACTATATCCAGTAACAGATTGTTACTTGATTTGAAATAACCATACTGTCTTGAACTAAGCACTCTTACATAGTTAACAAGAATAAATTTAATTAGGAGCAACTAATATCTATTAATTAAAGAAATATGCAAACCAAAACAGAGCAGAACATATGTATCCAATTTATCTGATGAAGTCTCACACTCGCGTTATTAGTTTTCTATTGCTACAAAGCAAATTACTACAAACTTTATAGGTTTTCCACAACAGCCATTTGTTATCTCACCATTGGATGGGTCAGAAATCTAGGATGACACAGCTCAGTTCTCTGCACAATGTCTCACAGGCTGAAAGCAAGATGTCAGCAAGTGGGTCTGTTATTTGAAGGATCTAGGAGAATCCACCTTAAAATTCATTCAGGTTGCCCATAGAATTCTGTTCCTTTGTGATCTTAGAACTAAAGTCTCCATTTCCTTGCTCAGTGTCAGCTGGGCATTGCTCTGAACTCACAGAGTTCACCCACATTCCTTGGCATCCTCCATCTTCAAAAGCAGTAAGAGTGCATCAAATATCACTCAGGTTTTAGGTCTCTAATTTCCTCTTCTGCCACCTCTCAGCCAAATTTTTTCTATGAAACTGCTTGTGAGATTGGATTATGTCCACCCAGATCGTCTCTTTTAACATATAACATTATATAATCATGGGCCTCGCATCTCCTCAGAGGTAGAAATTTCACCACATTCAAAGGGGGCAGGATTACACAAAATAAGGGGATCACAGGGAGGAAAAAAAAGATCGAGCATTAATTCAACAAACAGGTATGGCACTCCGACTATATATACCTGTTCATGCACAGAGTAATAAACCACAGCCCCTATGCTTAAGGAGAATGATTTATGAATAATGAATACCCTAACAGAGACTTCAAAAAATTACAATCATGGAATGAAGGAGAGTTGGGTCTGAATCTTGCTGTAGGATCTAGGTGGGTGGTAGGAAAAAGGTGATAAGATCTGAGCATGATAACAGTCCACAGAGGGCCTTGCTTGCCATTGACTTTTTTCTGTAAAAGTTGAGATAGAGTCATGGGTAGTTAAGCAAGAGAGTAATGTGAAATTCTTCCAAATATCTGACACCCAGACTATGGAATTATTGCTAACAATAAATAGTACAATATCTGCTACAACGTGTGCAGACTGACTCACTATTATCTTGACTTCATTTGGGAGAAGTGAATTGCAATGCCCACTGACCAAAAATGTTAGTGCCATTTTCAAAGGACCTAATTTATCATCAGATCATCGCCTCGACACTAGGAAAATCTGACTCAACCTGGCATCTCCTACATCACATTTCTGTGACAAATATCTAATTTACCTTTACCTAGTATGTCATACTTCCAAAATTCCATGACTTTCCTGCCCACCCTCTGCCAGTCTTTTCAGCTGCCCACAAAAAAAGTTTTTTTCTTCTTTTATAGACTAGAATTAAAACTTTGCCCACATTAAAAAAAAAAAAGTGCACATTTTATACCTGCTGGTGCTTCCTGAGAAAAGGTTACAGGAATCTCAAGTAAATTTTAATGAGTTAGATTCATAGGTCTCCGAACTGATTAATGTGGGGAAGCATTTGAAATTGTGTAGTAAGTGCATGGTTGACATGAATTATCACGTAGGTGTACAGTCTTCAACATGCATCGTCCTCTTATTTTGAAAAGTAGCCTAGTTACAGAGATGAATAATTTTTAAATGTCACTCTTGGATCACTGCTAACTATAAAGAACTAAGTATTTAGAAAAGCAAATTCCTGCTTCCCAGAAATGACTCATCATCAAGTTACTTATTATCAGGGAAATATATTGTTTATAAAAAAAATAAAAGTGGGGGAGGAAAGACTATTTCTTGATCAAGATGAAAAGGAAAAACATTCCTAACTCCCTTCCCATTATCACTTGTACTTTCATTCTCATCTCCCGCATATTACCAGACATGATTATGACCCATGAGATTCTATTTGAACTTTGAGCTCAATTAGTCTCCCCGCCACCCCGTATAATGGAGTTTTCTGTCAAAATCTAGGAAGCAGAGAAATAGAGGATCCAGAGAATTCAAGGTTTCTGATGTATAAGAAGATAGGACAACATTAGTAAATAAGGAACATCAAAAATCAAAATATTAGTAAAAAGTTACAGGAACATAATGTTACCTTTCCTCTAGATAATATTTCAGATATTAATATCACTATTATCACTATCTTCTCTCTAATGGCTGAATAATATTTCACTTAGCTTGTGTGTGTATATATCCAGGTTATAATGAAATAAGAAACTATCCAAAATTAGTGTATTCCTGGAAGCCATGTTTATCTGATACAATTCAATCATCTAGCTCTACTTACTACATTAAGGATTAATATCTTATATTCATATATTCTTTTTTATGTTTATGGTAATATTAATTATTTCTTTAGTTTACAATGCTGAATTCCATCTAGGATATTGAAATTGTATCTCAGTCTTTATTTCACACCACACCCACCACCAGAGTTCCATGGACCCTTACCTCCACCTTTTCCCCACACCCCTCTCCCCCAACAACCAGTCGAGAGCCCTGTTATTTCTGTTGCAATTTGTATGTTCATTTGTTTCATTTCATTATATTCCACATATGAGTGCAAGCATCCTGCATTTTTCTTTTTTGTTCTGACTTATTTCACTCAACACGATCCCTTCTAGTTCCATCCAGATCATAGCAAAGGACAAAATTTCTTTTTTTTTTTTTAATAGCAGCATAGAATTCCATTGATTATATGTAAGATAACTTCTTTATACAGTCATCTGTTGATGAATATTTAAGTTATTTCCATGTCTTAGCCATGGTGAATTGTGCTGCTATGAATATAGGGGTACAGATATTTTTCTTTAGTAGAGATTTTGTATCCTCAGGGTATATGCCTAGGAGTGGAATTACTGGATTAAATGATAAATTCATCTTTATTTGTTTAAGAAATCTCCTACTGTTTTCCGAAGAGGCTGAACCAATTGGCATTCCCAACAGTGTAGACAGGTTCCCTTTTCTCCATACATCCTCCAATACCTGCTAGTTCCAATTGTTTTGATACAGGCCATTCTCACTGGTATGAGATGATTTCTTATTGTAGCTTTTATTTGCATTTCTTTGATGATGAGTGATGAGAGCATGCTTTCAGGTGTCTGTAAGCCACATGTATGTCTTCTTTAGAAAGATCTGTATTCAGTTCTTTTTTCTGTTTTTGAGTGGGTCATTTATATTTTTATTGTTGAGATACAGGAATTCTTTATATATTTTAGAAATTAAGCTTTCATCTAATTAACTTGAGTGAGTATCTTCTCCAGTTCCATGAGTTGTCTTTTTTACTTTAGTGGTGATTTCTTTTGCTGTGCAGAAGATTTCAGTTTGATACAGTCTCAGTTATGTAGCTTTGCTTTTGTTTCTTTTGCTGTCACTGTGTCTCCCCCGAAGACCTCTTTGAGATTGAGGTCATGGAGTATTTTCCCCACATTTTTTTCTAGGTATTTTATGTATCCAGGTCTTATTCATATATTCTTAGCCCAAAGTCTCTTAAGAAATTTGAATTTACATAATATTAGTCACTTTCTAGATATAGATGGACTATAATATATTAAGCTGGGAGTTTTAAGGTATACATAATTTGTCAAATGGATCATGGAATAAAGTATATAGGGAGAGAGAAATAGTGAGAGATGATGAATAATTATAACATTATAGCTTTTTAATATACGGTTTAACTGTTCTTATGGAGTGGTTCTGGGATCTTTCAGACATTATTTCATAATAAATTTCTTCTTTTACTTTGCCAACACAAGTTGGTTTCTTTCCTTTGCAATCAAGCACATGTACAAACATACACATACAGACATGTTTGCATATATTCCATAACCTGTTTTTCCTATTTTATAAATATATAAATAATAGTTATTTAATGTTAATAATTATAGCTTTACCTCAACTATATCAAGTATTACACAGCCTTAATATAATAATTCCCTTAATTTAATTAATACCTAATTTTGCATATATTTGTTCTCAAAAAAATCTTTACAAATACATCTTTGAATACTAAATTGATAATTTCCTTAGGATAAATGAACAGTAGCACACATGCTAAATCAAACAGCAGCTACTTCTGAAACATGCTGACAATTTGTCAAAAAATAGATAACAATTCATCAGAAAAGTCTATAAAGATTTTAGATTGTTGTTGGAAAATAGAAATATCTTATTTTTATTCATCTTTAAATTTTTGGAAGTAACATTTCATTATAACATTACATAGGTTACAAGTGTACATCATTATAAATTGACATCTATATTTATTACATTAAGTTCACCATTAAAAGTTAGACTCTATTCTTCATCATATGATTAATCCCTTTTACCCAATTTGTCCACTTCCCTTTCCTTTTCCATTCTGATAACCACTAATTAGGTCTTATTTTTGTTTTATTTAGTTCACTTGTTTATTTTTTTATGTGCTACATGTAAGTGAAATCATACAATGTTTGCCTCTCTCTATGTCTGACTTCTTTTATTAAGAACAAAATCCTCCAGGTCCATTCACATTGTGGCAAATGGCAGAATTTCACCTTTTTAAAAACTAGCTGAGTAATATTCCATTTGCATATATATCACATCTTCTTTATCCACTCATCTGTCAATGGGCACTTAGGTTGCTTCCTGCTCTTGGTTATTGTAAATAATGAGATATCACTTCACACCTAGTAGGATCTCTATTATAAAAAATAAAGATAGCAAGTGTTGTCAAGGATGTAAAATAATAGGAGCACTTGTATACTGCTAGTGGGAATGTAAATTGGAGCAGTCACTGTGGAAAACAGTATGGAAGCTCCTCAGAAAGTTAAAAGTAGAACTACTGTATGATCCAGCAATTCCAGTACTAGGTATCTATCTGAACAATATAAAGACATTAATTTAAAAAGATATATACACCCCTATGTTTATTGTAGCACTATTTACAATAGCTAAAACATGGAAACAGTGTCCATCAACAGATTACTGGATAAAATTATGGTACATATGCACATGGAATACTACTCAACCATTTTTTTCAAATATGAAGTCTTGCCATTTGTGACAACATAAATAGAAGTAGAGGAGATTGTGTTTAAGTTAAAGCAAAAAGAGAAAGACAAATGCCTAGTGATTTCACTAATATATGCAATAGTTTAAAAAAAGCGAAAGAACAGACAAGGCAAAACTAAAACTAACTTTGAGAATAGAACCGAGATTACCAAAGAAAAGAGATTTGAAAGATGGGATCAAAGGACAGTGGGAGTCCTTGGACAGTGGTGGAGGATAATTAGAAATTTGTTGGTGGGTATAGTGTGGTAGCCTACATTTGATGAAGAGTGATCCTGTATACCTGAAACTTAAAGTTGTAAAACAATGTTTTCTTAATAAAAAATGTATTTCAAAAAAGGATCAGAGAAGTTTACTAGCTAAAAGATATATATCACATGAGGCCAGAAAACCTATCAAATGATTATATTCCATGGGAAATCCAGGAGGAAACACCATTTCTGAGTCATAAGAAATATACTGGTAAGAGATCACGAGCATCATTAAAATCATCAGTAGTAAAAGCCTATGTCTTCTGGCACTGACAATAGGAAAATCCTTCAAAAAAACTAAGCTCCCTGATAGCTAAGTGGATGATAGGAACCCCTTAAAATTCACATAATAATGGAAAACAAGTGGATGAAATTATAATGGGTAGAAAGATTGGAGAGGCAGTGAGTTGGCCATGATCCACAGACACATAAGAATGGTTTAATAGAATATGGCACACCCTGGGGTCAAAATGGATAGACAACCACCAAAGACACTAATCGAGTTCTACCACCAAAAGAAGGGCTGAGATTAAGGGCAATTACTCCAGCGTTTTAAGTTTCTAGACCAGTTTCTAGAGAAACAGCAGGTTTGAGACATGAAATTGTTTGACTGGAGATGAGGTTCTCAGAAAAAAAATTCAATATAGCAAGTATACATAATCATAATTCCCTTAGTGCTTCCCCAACAGAGGGCTACCACAAACTAAACAAACTGCTTGAATCAATTGCAGTGATATTACTAGGCATGACCTTTTTTGGCTAAAGCAAATTAATGAGGGATAAACTTCTGTTGATTTTATTAATGTGTCTCTTCCAATCTAAAGGAGAATCAGAAACTGCTCACAGTAACATGAAGCAGACTATATTTACAAGTTTCCCAAAGGACTCTGACTTTCCCTCCCTCTGTTAAAATATAGTCTGGAAAACATGTGGGCATACCTTTGAATATCACATTGAGTCTCTGTATTGAATGATATTGTGCAAAACCTATCAGACAGCAAGAGGTGGCTGGAATATTGGAGACCTTTGTAAGACAAATATACTCAAGAAATTAGTTGATAAATGCTTCATTTGATACTCCAAGTTCTGCCGCATCAGTAAAATATTAAGAGGTTTAGTGGACAGGGGCATTCCAAAATATCCCAACCACAATCAAGGACCATTTATTGCATCTTACAACTCTCACCAAGAAGAAGGAAGCACAAAACCTGTTAGTCATCGTTGGGTCCAAGAAGCAGCATATTGCACAACTGGTGTATGTTCCAGTTCACACACTGGGTGACATAAAGGGCCTGGAGCAGGAAAGAGGTATAAGCATCACTACCGTTTAGGCTAAATGGTCTGTTAGATTCTATGGTATTAAAAGCATCAGTGTTGGGAAAAGGTTGCCATGTGGTATTGTGACAAGCCAGAAGGAAAATTCACAATACAGAATCTTAAAGTTTGCAGAAAGATCATTCCATCTTCAGATATGTCATTGATCCCTGGTAAAGATGGTGTGCCCAGTGATCAAGCAGCGAGGTAATATGGTCACAACTTCCCATCTTAAGTATGTTTCCATTAGACCCAGTAAATTTTGATGATGGAAAAGCCCAACAATAATGCCTCATGGGTAGGACTAGCACAGCAGGGGTCAAACCAGAGTAGGACCAGAGGGTACAAATAAGCTCCATCAGCAGAGAGTTCAGACCTCCATTTTATCATCACTGTAGTGCTTGTACCTGTTTCTCAGCTCACAGTGAGGGATTCCTCAGCACCAGCTGACAGAGGAGGGAAAAGCTCAAATTTGTTTCATGGAGCAATCATCTAGGAATGTGGGTGCACTCTGAAAAACAATGACACCTATACTATAGCTCTACTTTGGTATAGTCTTGGAATATAGTGGAAAAGAAAATATCTTCCTAAGAAACAGAGCTTTGAGTAATGTACATTTATTCATTTTACGTGGAGAGAGGTGACTCGAAGTTAGAATATATACAGACAGCTCCATGAGAGACAAATGGTTGGATCAATTATTCCTGTGTTCCAGAAGAAGAAACATTAGTAGATTGGATACAGGGAAGTCTGGAGTAGAGGCGTAAGAATGAGCAAATGATATTGGACTTGAAGTGTCAAGACAATCATTGTTAATATCCAAAAGAGAGCATGCACCATGGATGAGGCACTAAACAATCAAATAGACAAAATAACTCAGCCAGATGGCATCAACCATCTCTGACAAAACTACCTCACTGATTGCACAGTGGACACATAGCCATAATGGGAGGAATTGAGGCTATTCAAAGAATAGGCATGGACTCCAGTCACAAAAGATAATATTACTACTTCTGCTAGCAAATGTCCATCTGTCAGCAAGAAACTAAGAATTAATCCCTAATAATGTACCATCCATTGGCCATTTGCTGGCAAGATGACCACACAGAACTTTTCAACTCTGTAAGGGGCTGGGATTTATTCTACAAGAAATAGACATGGCCAGCCTCAAGGATTGCTTATGGAATTATGAAATGTTTTATTTACCATCACAGGATCCCACATGCCATACTGAGGAACTCATTTTACAATCAAAAAGATGTTTGTGATAGTAAATTCAAGCTTCTAGGATCCAGTGAACATAATCACCCTGAAGCTGCTATCTTATAAAGTCTTGGTATGGCTTATTCAAGGCACAGCTGAAGGGCCAAGTCAGAAGTAATACTTCACAAAGATGGAGCACTGTTAAGAAGGATACAACACTTATATGTTAAATCCATAGGAAGAACTCATGGACCCAGAACCAAGGTGACAAAGCTAGAGTGAGTGCTTCATCTGCCAATACTCTCAGTAGAAGATTCACTTAGGTAATTTGTGTTCATATCCTCACAAATTTAGACTCTACAAGTATAGAGATGCTGATTTTCAGAGAGGAAACATTTCCTCCAAGGTCACAGCAAAAGTCTCATTAGTGTATAAACAGTGACTGATGTTTGGGACTTTGGTCTTCTTGTGTCAAAGACTCATCAGGAAAAAAGAGGAATGACCACCCTGGCTTGAGTAACTGACTCTCATTTGAAAAGTTAGGGCCATTTTTGCATTGTGGGGACACTGCAGCTAGGAAAAGTGTTGGATCTGAAATTCAAAGAGATACAACCTGCTCATTGTAAACCCCTTAATGAAGACAGAATAACAGCATGATAGTATAATTCATGGAGAGGATGGGTTACATATTATCATCATAGTTCAATACACACTACTTTTGTACTCTTTCATACACTGTCTTCTAAACTTCTTCAAGTACTGTCTACAGAGCAACTCTAGTGGTGTTTAAAATTTAATCTTTTTAGCCTGTTGTGTAACTTTAGAAAAGCACATAATTTAGAAGGATTTGGTTTTTAGTCTGGACTCCAATATTTACATTTAGCTTAATTTCTAAAATTTGTCTTAATTGTGAAATAGGGATTGTTTCAGAGTTGTATAATAAGAAAAATATGAGAATAAATCTGAGCATAAATTTGAAAATGTGTCTTTGGATAACAGAAATATACTAATAAATGAGAATGACATTAAAACTTACACTAAAGGAAATGATTATAGGGATCTCAGTTTATTAATGAGCTAAAATAGCATGTGCTTAGTATATTGATAATTACATAATTTAACTGAGAATTCCTTTCTCAAGATAATTTTATTTAGTCTACTTTGAACTGAATTCTGCATCTGCTGACCTACTCATCTGATTGATGCAAATGGTTCTGTATCATTTCTTGATACTTGTATTGCCTACTTTTTTAATTTTGCTAAAGAATTATGTAATTTCAATTATGTTTTTCATCCACATCAACAATGCAGAACTAATTAGCTTAGAAGAGCTAGCTGTTCCTGAAATCACTGAGGAGATTCATAAGACGCCTCAAACTAATCTCTTTGTCAGTGACTTGTTCCAACTTCTTATTACACCTTCTGTGATCATGCTGTGACTCTGACAATCACCCTTGAAGAAATAGCTTTGCCAGTTTATGTAGTGAATCAAAGACACAACTAGGAAAAGGATGGAACCCATTATTATCTATTTTGTTCTCTTTATATCAGGGCTTGTGGGGTTACCCATCCCAGGCTGACCCCACATGACTTGCAGCAACATAAAAGAGCTCTCCATGGTTGATGTTAATTCTGGAAACACTCAACAACAAAGAGATCTCTTGGAAGAACTGTGGCCAATGTGATAAATAAATGCATTTGCAAAGGGAAAGAAAACATAAATAAGTGTTGGGTATTGCATTGCTTTTCTCAGTATAAAATGCAGGGGAGATTTTTACTAACATAAAGCAACATTTTAAAAATTATCAAAGTAGGGCACACCCTGGAGGAGCAGCAATTAGGTCCATTACCTCCAGTCAGGTGAAGTCCATATACATCCCGGGTACCAGGGTTTACATCCCGAGGCTGATGGAGAGTTGGGTTGGGTATAAGAAAACAACGAGGGTGCACAACTGAAAATAAAAATAAAATAAAGTGCTTATTTTAAAAAAGTATGGAAGTTAAAAAAATTAGAATATGTAATGATCTAAAATATTAAAGTAGATTTTGGTCCTGTAGATATTGGAATATCTAGCTGCCTTGTAAACATTAATTTTGGATGTAAATTGCTTTGTAGACAAAATAGCACACATATCCTGCAGTATCAAGAAGTTTAATATTAATCAGGAAAATCTAGCCAATGTTATGCCTTCAGCATAAATTTAACCATATAATTTGAATGAAAGCCTAAAAATCAATGTTTTTTAGGGTGCATGAGCCTCTAAAAATGGTGAGATGCTTATAGATTCAAGTACTCCAAAATGGCTTTTGTGTGTGTGTGTGTGTGTGTGTGTGTGTGCTCACAAAATTCAATTTGTAATACCATGGCACCACCTATTGATGGAATGGCAGAATTAAAATCCTAAAGTTTCAGGCCATACAATATCAAATATTCATCAGAATTATAACTCAACATATAGGACAAGTCATTGACCATGGATTAGACAATGTACACCAGTGAGATGGCTAGATAATAATTGATTTGATTACATCAGTTGGTTTCTTGACTTTTTGGCATGATAATGGCACAGCATGTCTTTAAGGTTTGATCACTGTGCAAACATAAAAAGGATATATAATTTAGTTTTCAACATAATTTAAAAGTAAATTTAGAATAAAAATATTGTAAGATCTTTTGTATATATAACATATATTCACAGTGGATTAACAGTAGGGGTCTGCAGAACATATTTTGGGGAATCTAGACTTCATTTTCTGGAAATAGTTGCATTGAATAATAGCCAGTAGACATATTTTAAAAACAACTTTCATAACATAGCAAACACTCTTATATGCATATTGATAGTTGCAAGAAAGCAAGATCTATCCCGATAGGTCAAACCTGAAAGTAAATCAAAATCAGCAATAAACAAAATATGCCCAGTGGTCTTGGAGAAAATTGTATTATGTTGTGTAGTTATTCTTCAAGATTCCTGAATTTTAAGGGATTGGATCAAAAGACAGTAATTTGACCTTATGATGTCACTCATTGAAACAACTTTCAAATGGCTCTATCTTTAGTGAAAGTATAGAATAGAAAAATGTCAAAAACTCAGAAACAGCTGTCTTTCTTCACATGGAATCTTGATGGATTAATAAATCTGGTTTAAGAATTTGTGATAATGGAGTTTTCTTCACATAGACTTAAGTTCTTATTTTAACTATCTACGTGGTCCAGTAATGTTTCAGCTGAGAAAACATAAAAATATTCAGTGCTTAGATTACTGCCAAATATCGCTGGACTAGCTGGATGAAAAAATTTAAAATCTCTTTGATACACAAATACTCAATCTAAATTACACAGGCATACAAGATTTCTACCAAAAAGCTTCGGTGAAATTAAGTTCATACTTAAAATGCATAAACTAACAAGAAAACATGTCCTCATGAGTCAGAAAACACTGTTTTAAAAGTTCTGGCAAATAGGAGACAAATATCTTCATTTGTATAAATAAAATATGTAATCACTGAGATTTAAAATTCAGTAAGCTTGTTAAAAGCAGAGAAGACAGCTAAACAGAGAATTAATAAACAGAAGATGCTGGGTCACCTATGATATATCATGCTGCAGAGAAAAGTAAATGGAAGACAAGTTTAGATACAGAAGATGAAATGACTAAACCCAACATATGTCTCTTCAGATTTTCACAGACGGATAATACATGAAAATTATTGAGAGCAAATATTAAAAATAAACATTTGAATGTTTCCAAAATTGATGAAAGACATGAATCTCTAGTTTGAAAAGGCACAACAAACACCAAGTAGGATAAATGTAAGTGGACAATACCTAAACAGCCCAATGAAACAGTAGATAATGAACAATAAAGAAGTGCTCTCAAATACGGAATGACAGAATGGGTTTCCCCCAAAAGAAATAACAATTAAATAAACTACATACTTTTCAAAAATAATAGCAAACAACAGATGATTATAGAATGTCACCTTTGAGATATAAGAAAAACATCTCTCATTTTACTCAGGTACTTTTTTTAACAAGCAATTGCATTGCACTTACTATGAACCAGCACTGTTTATGGGCCTTATAAATGTTAATTTATTTAATTAGCATACTCTAATTCACATAACACTATAAAGTAAGTACAATATTAAACTTCATTTTACTGATAAGGAAATTTAGAGACAGTGAAATAACATTCTCAAATTCATCTGTAAGATGATCTTATAACTTATAATTTTATACCCAGGTAAATTAACCTTAAGAATAATTACAAAATAGACATTTTTACAAATATTTAGCCACCACAAAAAGATTCTCATTAGAAGTTTTTAATGTTCTTTAGAAAGAAGCTAAGTCCAAAAGGAAGGAAGTTTAAAGAAAGTGGTACCATATGAGCAAGCAAACCTTAATTATAAAAAACAAACAAATTAGAAATTACATAAACAAGGGAGACATAAATATCAGAAACTATGAGTTTATTTTAAATCAGATTATTACTTATAGATAAAATTAAAAGTTTTTCAGATATATAGGCATAACAACTCTAAATGTGTAGGAGCCTAGTGTATAATTTAGCAATATGTAAACAATGATTGATGCAACAGTAAAGAAAATACTGACAAATTCAACTTAACAGTGGAATATTTGACACTCTCCTCTCTAAAAAGTTTATCAAGTAATTTAAGTTTTTAAGGCTGTGGATTGATAAAATAATAAATTAGCCTTTTAATTTATTAGTAATATATAGAAATCTGGTACCAAAAAATCAGAGAACAGATACTCTTCTCAGCCATATACAAAATTTTTATAAACATTGACCATGAACTAAGCCTAAATGTAAGTCACACCAAACACAATAGTATCAGGATTAGAAAATCGGTGTTCCCTGAATAAAATATAAATAAACTAGAAATAAATAAAATATTAAGAAATTGTTGAAGATATAAATTTTACTTGTAAGTAATTAAAGATTTAAGAAAGAAAAAATAATGAGAATGATTATTTGACCTGAATGGTAATTATGAAAAAACTTGCATAATTCTTAGCTAATAATTTTGTAGCACTAAATAATATATTAGAAACCCTTAGAAATACTGAAAAATAAAGAATTATTCAACTCAAGATTTTTCAGTAATAGCAAATAAACAGAACTTGATCATTTTGCAACTCCTAATGAAGTAGTTGACTTAGGCAAGCATTTTCCATGGATGTTAAATGATTAGATAAAAGTAGACAGAAAATTGAATTGGCACAGGGCTCATTTAGAGCCCGTATGTTGATTGGTTGGTGACACCTTCCATCAATGATCATCATTAGCAACAGTAATAATTAGATAGCCATTAGGTGGTACACTGAGGAACACATAGAATTCTTTTTTTTTATAGGAGAAGTACAGGCAGGACTGAAAACAAGCAGGTAGATAGGCAGGAAGAAGAAGCTTTTCTTTTTTTTTTTTTTTTGGTTGTTCCCCCAGCCCTGGGCCCTGGATAGTGAACCCATGCCCTTGAGATGTACGCTTGGTAGACTTAACCACTAAGCTACCAGGGCATGCCAGTATTGTTGATAAATGTTTTGCATAAAATTAATTTGTTCAAATTAAATATTATAAAATACTTATATTTTAACCTCCTAATTTTCTAGAAAGGCCAAAACTACAGTAAGTTACAAATCAAATAATCCCTTAAAGTAACAACCATTTACATTAAAAAAAAAAAAAGTTCTGGTGTGCCCTGGTGGCTTAATGGTTAAGTCTTCCGGACGTAGTCCACATATATTCTAAGGACCTGGGTCCACTTGGCGTGCAAAAATAATGAAGATGAACAATAAAATAAACAAAATGCTTCTTCCTCCTCTTTCTTCCTGTCTGTCTCTGCTGATCTTCATTCCTGCCTGTACCTTTCCTTAAAAAGATAAAAAAATCAGACGTTCTAAAGGAAAATTGATCTAGTCTCTTCAAAAAAAAGTGAGTATCATGAAGAAAAAGAGAGGAGTGAGGAATGATTTATAGTAAAATATTCTTTGGAGAAATGCCACAAACTATCATTGATTGAATCATCTACTGAAAAATAACAGTTTTAAAAAGAATAATGTGAACTAGTGGAGACATGGGAATAATATCAAATTATTTTAGGTTATCTTTAAATAACATTTAAATTATCTTAATTTTTCTTTATGTGAAAATCATGTAATGACTATGTAGAAAAGTCTTTTAAGAAATGCAGGCAGAAATAAGATATGTTGATATGATGTTGATACTCTAAAATTTATCAAAACTGGATGAAATAAATTCTTAAATACAGGAGAAAGACATTTATAACACTTTTCACTTTTGTGGGTTCGGAATTTTCTATAATAAGTTTCAAAAATAAAAACCAAAGAAAATAGAAGCAACCTTAGGGCTCTATTGCTGACTTGCTTTCGAAGTTACTAATGTGTGCCAGACCTCTGCTGGTCCCCCTAGAACTCCCCAGTGTTACAGAATGTGTGAGACAGCGGTTGAAGGGAAGAGGTCATTCATCCTTCAGCAAGTGTGCATTCTGACTGAACAAAAGGCCCACTGGTGATCCTGACACTAATTGAAGCAAGGAGTTGATGTCTATATGCTTCTTCCTCCTCTGGTTCTATATGCAACTTTCAATTCAATATCAACTTCGAGTCAGGCAAATCTAGACAGCTCCTGCTGAAGGTAACCAAGAAAACTGGGTAGACTGAAATAAAATTAAAAGCAGTTGCAACCCATGGAATCAATTTTCCTATCCGATTTTGCCTCTGCTGGCTTTGTTTAAAAGCTTCAGAGTATTTTTCTTTTTTCTGGTTGTCCCAATCCATTCCATTTCTGAGCATCACCAAGAGAACTGCCATTTTTCTTCTAGAAGATGGAAGAAGAATCCTACTTCTAGAAAACGGAAGAAGAATGAGGTATTAGATTGGCAAAAATGAAGTAGCTCAATTCAATATTCACTTATTAAAGCCTAAACCTGTCTAAGAGAGTCACTAAATACCGTCAGAGACTCATATATAGGCCTCTCCTTGAGGTAGCACAAGTAACAGCTGGAGAGAAAGAGCTGGAACATTAAAGACAAACTGTTATAGAATTTTTTAAGTGTCAGCTATAGAATAATGTTTTATTTCTACCTTATTAATTCATTTTTTTCATATTCTGTTATTTCTTATTCTTGCCTTGTTGACTAGGACCACCTTTTCTATGCTGAATAAAAGCGATGATAGTGGGCATCCTTATCTTTTTGTCAGTCTAAAAGGAGAAAATTCCTTATTTCTCTCTGAAGTATGATGTTGTCAAAGAACTTTTTCATTTTTGGTACCTGTAATGGATGCTATTAGTCTCTACCCAGATCCTTTAATCGAACCAGTCAGTGTACCCTTCTCTAGCTACTGGAAATTATTGACAGTTAAAGTGTACAGTTTTCCTTTCTTACAATTGCATTTTGGTCCCTTTTTGACCAAAATGCAGCTACAGGGACAATCTATAAAGGTTGATATGGAATTACAAAGACTGACCACTTTTTATAAACCATGGAGACAACTGAAGGAATAAAATGACAGGTCATATTTATTTAATCAGTATTCAAAGACCAAGTATGAGAATAAATTTCATCTTGGCAGCAATTTAAAAAAAAAAAAAAAGAAACTTTCATTTCCTGTGGTGAGGAAGCAAACAAAGCTGAAGGCCAGATATATAGTTTATTTGTGAGAGTAGTAGAACTTCAGAGAAGTTTATGAGTCTCCTGTGAATCTTTTTGGAGTTTAATCCATTAGATAATAATCACACCACACATCTCTCTGAGATAAGTCTTTTTCTAATTGGACTTCTCAATGAGTTTCCTGAAGTATAACACACTTTAGATTTTTAGCAGCCTTACTGTTTAAGATAGAAGATTGATGAGACACTTAAAATCTTTCAAGGGTCTTTCATTTGATTCATTTTTCTAAGGCCTCGCATTCACATCGTTCTTTTCATCTTTAAACTGTTTTCCTGACCTTTGCTTGTAGTTAATCTTTGTCTGGAAGCCATTTCTTAATTTTCACATCATTTGTCATATGGAAAATCTGGGAATTCTTCAAGCCAGCAAATCCTAGATCTTCTATGCTTTATAGCTATTTCCTGGGCATCTCTCTCCTCTGATATTTTGCTACAGGTGACAAAAAGAAGTCAGCTTCTTCATGTTCAACTCACAAGATACACAGTCGATTTTGTGTCTGGAAATCTGTTAAATCATCCTGTTTACTAAGGGAACTTTCTGCCTTTTCATTGCTGCTGGAAACAGGGTGTTCCAGAGGAATCCTTTCTCTCTAGTTTCCAATTAAATTTTTCTGTTTCCTTTAGGACCTCACTGTCCATCTCCTTGGGACCACCTGGCTTCCACTAACAATGTCTTTGCTGCCATTTAGTAGGATTTCACTAACATTCCTTTCAAATGCCTTTCACATTTTACCCACTGCCTAGTCTCAAAGCAATTCCCACAGCTTTAATACTTTTATTAGAGTGACACCACACTTCCATTGCCAAAATGTATACAAATTATTTATTGCTACATAATCAATTACTCCAGAATGTACTGGTTTATAATAACAATAAATATGGACCTGATGATTAAGAAGAGTCAAGGACTCTGACTACCTAGTAAGAGATATGCTTCGGAAGATAAGAGAGAAGCTCTTCAAATATTCAGGGGCCTATCAAATCAGTGAAGGGTTTATTAAGGTGTTTAGGGTTTCATGGGTCAAATTCAGGACAAAAAGAAGGCCAAGTTATGTACCTTGTACTTCCTACAACTGAGAAAGCTGCATAGTGCTTACTGGTCTACTTTATGCTTCAGAGGCAGCACATTCCATACATGCACGTGATGTTCTGTCTCCTTTATAATGTGACACAGAAGTTTTGAAATTGCCTAGCACAAGAAGATGCCTTGCTGCAAGTTTAGGCTGCAGGAAAAGGAACTCTGCCCTTTCCTCCATAAAGTCAGATCCTGTGGTTCTCAAGATATCTGTGGGGGATGAAATTCTCAAAGCTCCCCAACATGCCCCAGTAGGAAAATTGCAACACAGAACAAAGACCAATTCCTCACTTTTCCCCAATTTCATTCTCTTTCCTGCACTCTCATCAACTGTCCTGGAAAACTCTTGGTTTCTCCCATCACTGGCTATTTCCTCTGCCTGACACACTTTGACCATCTCACTCTTTTATGTCTTTGCTTACATGTCACTTTATCGGGTCCATGGAAAGACCCTATTTAAAACTGCAATCCCCACTCACCACCCAGCACTCTGTCACCTTTCTCTGTTTAATTTTTTGCCCAGAGGATTTAATATAATATGCTACTTACCTCATTTACTTGTTATATGTGATCCATATTAGAATATAAATTCCATGATGTTTCATTTGACTTTATTCCATATATGACTGAAACCATCTGTAGTCCTCTTTTATTTTCTGATTTATTTTACTTAACATGATCCCATCCAATTGCATCCAGATTGTTGCAAAGGCAACACTTTTCATTTTTTTTTTAGTAGCTGCATAGAATTCCATTGAGTATTTATACCACAGCTTCTTTATCCAGCCACCTGTTGACAGGCATTTACGTTGTGTCCATATCTTGGCTGTTGTGAACTGTGCTGCTATGAGCATGGGGGTGCAGATGTTTTTCCTGGTTAGAGATTTTATATTCTCTGCACATATGCCTAACAATAGGAATGCTGGATCAAATGGTAGTTCCATCTTTCTTTTTTTTTTTTGAGAAACCTCCATACTGTTCCAGAGAATTTGCACTAATTTATGTTCACATTAAAAGTGAAGAAGGGTTCCTTATTTCCACACTCCTGCCAACACTTGTTTCTAGACTTTTGAGTATAGGTCATTTTCAGTGATGTGTGTGGTATCTCATTGTGGTTTTTAACAACTACATTTCTCTGATGATGAATAAATGTAACACTTTTTTTTTTTTCATGCATCTGTAGGCCCTCAGTGTGCTTTCTTTGGATAGGTTATCTGTTCAATTCTTCTGCCCATTTTTTGAGTAGGTCACTTACTTTTTTGTTGAGATGTATGAGCTATTTATATATCTTGGCGATAAATCCTGATGTGATTGTGTAAATATTTTCACAAATTTGATGCGTTGTCTTTTTGTTTTAGTGGTGGTTTCATTCACCATGCAAAGCTTTTAGTTTGATGTAGCCCAATTATTCAATTTTACTTTGGTTACTTTACTGTAACTGTTCTTTCTCAAAAAAAAAGTCTCTTTGAGGTTGAGGTCATGGAGTGTTTTCCCACATTTTCTTCTAAGCATTTTATGTTTGGGTCTTATTTCCCAGTCTTTGATGCATTAACTTTTGTGTATGATGCTAATGAATAATCAAGATTCTTTCTTTTCTTTCTTTATTTTTCCAGATGTCCCGTTTTCCCAACACCATGTGTTGAACAGACTTTCCGTCTTCCATTGTTTGTTCTTGGCTCCATTATAGAAGATTAACTGTCCATATAGTTGTGACTTTATTTCTGAATTCTCAATTGTATTCCACTGATTTGTGTGTTTGTTTTTGTTGCAGTACCATACTGCTTTGATGACCATCACTTTGTGGTATAGTTTGAAGTCAGGAAGTGTGATTCCTTTGCTGTTCTTCCCCCCACCCCGCCCCACTCAGGATAGCTTTGACTGAGACTTTTTCAGTTTCCAAACCAACCTCAGTGTCGTTCATTTAATTTCCTTGAAAAATGTCTTCAGAATTTTGATGGAAATTGCATTAAATCTGTATATTACTTTGGATAGGATTGTCATTTTAATTAAATTACTTCTTCCAATCCATAAGCACAGAATATTCTTCCTTTTCTTTTTATCTTCTATTTCTTTTGCTGCAGTCTTATAGCTTTCATTGTAGAAATCTTTCACCTCCTTTGTTAGGTTCATTCCCAGATATTTGATATTTTCATGGTGCTAGTGAGAATGGGATTTCTTTCTTAATTTCTTTTTTCTCTACTTCATTGTTTATAAGAATGCTGATTTTTGTGTGTTGATTTTATATCCTGCCACTTTGCTATATTCATTTAGTGTGTGAAGCAGTTTCTTTTGTGGAGTCATTAGGGTTTTCTAGGTATAATATCGTATCATGTGCAAATAATGATAGTTTTGTTTCTTCTTTTCCAATTTGGAGTTCTTTAGTGTGCTTTTCTTGCCTTATTGCTCTGGCCAAGTCTTCCAGAACTATGTTAAATAGTAGTGGTATAGTTGGCAATCTTATTTTGTTCCAGATCTTAGGGGTAAGGCTCTAAATTTCTCACCATTGATTATGACGTTGACTGTCGGTTTGTCATATATTATTCATTTTGTTGAGGTATGTGCTTTCTATTCTTATTTTGGCAAGGGTTTTTATCATGAATTTTGTCCAATGCCTTTTCTGCATCTATTGAGATGATTGTATAGTTTTTCATTTTTAGTTTGTTGATGTGGTGTATTACACTGATTGAGTTGCATATGTTGAACCATCCCTGCATTCCTGGAATTATACCCACTCGATCATGGTATATAATTTTTTTGACGTGCTGTTGAATTCTATTTGCCAGGGTTTAGTTGAGGATTTTTTCATCTATGCTCATCAGTGATGTTGGTCAATAGTTTTCATTTTGGTGCTATTCTTGTCTGGCTTGGGGATCAGGGTAATATTGGCATCTAGGGGTTTTCCCTCTTAAATTTTGTGGAAGAGTTGAAGGAGGATGGGGATTGACTCTTCTTTGAATTTTTGGTAGAATTCACTAATGAAGGTATTTGTACCTGGACTTTCATTTTGGGGGGAGACTTTTATTGACTACTTTAATTTCTGGGCTTGTAATTGGTCTGTTCAAGTTGTGTGTCTTCATAGTTCAGTTTTTGGAGGTTAGAGGATTCTATGAATCTGGCCATTTCTTCATGATTGATGAATTTGTTGGCATATAATTGCTAGTCTTACATGATTCTTTACATTACTATGCAGTTATAATCTCACCTCTTCCATTTCTGATCCTAGTTATTAGAGTTTTCTGTGTTTCTTTGTGAGGCTAGTTATGGGTCTATCAATTTTATTTTTTCAAAGGACCAGCCCTTGGCTTCACTGATCTTTTGGATAGTCCTTTTGTTTTTAATTTCATTTATCATTATCAGTGCTGTAATTTTTATTTTTCCTTTCTTCTTTTAATTTTTGGATTTGATTATTCTTCCCTTTCTAGTTCCATCAGGTGTGAGGTTACAGATTTAATTGGGTGCTCTCTTTTGTTTTTTGATGTGCTTTTGTATGACTATACACTTACTTCTCAGAACTGCTCTTACCAGATGATACGTTCTGATAGATTGTCTCTTCATTTTATTTTGTTTCCAAATAAATATTAATTTCATCAATGATCCATGAGTTGTTCAGAAGCATGTTGTTCAATTTCCACATCTTTGTTGGTCTTACAATTTTGCTCTTGTGATTTATTTCTAATTTCATCCTTTGTAGTCAAAGATGATACTTTTAATTTTAATCCTGCTCAATTTGCTATGACTTGTTTCCCAAGATGTGGTCTATCCTTGAGAATGTTCCATATACACTTGAGAAGAATACATATCCTTTATGACTGGCATAGAACACCTGTATATGTCTGTCAGGTTCATATGATATATTGCTTCATTTAGAGTCCATATTTCTTCTTTCATTTTCTGCCTAGATAATCTACCTATTAATTGTAAGTGGAGTACTGAATTCCCCTGCTATTAGTGTATTACTGTCAATGTCTGCATTTAGCTCTGTCAGTATTTGTTTTATATATTTAGATGGTTCAGCATTGGGTGTATATATGCTAACGATAGTAACTTCTCGATGAATTACCCACTTGACCATAATGACCAAATTCTTGTCTCTATATATCCTTGTCAGGTGGACATTTAATCACTGTTGCTTTGACATATTTTTCCATAGCATTTGACTTTCAACGTGTGTTTTTCTTTGACTCTGAGATTCCTGTAAGCATAATACTGATGGATCCTGTTATTGATCCATTCAGCAACTCTGTGTCTTTTGACTGGTACATTTAGTTGATTCACAGGGTGATAATTGATATATTGGGCTTTATTGTTGTCATTGATCTTTTGCTTTCTGTTTGTCCTATGTCTCTATTGCTTCATTTCCCATTTATTTTTATTTGCTTTTTCCTCTGTTATGGTGTTTGGTGTTGTTTTTTTCAGTTTCATTTATATCCCGGCTATGAATCCCTTTAGAGTTGATTTTGTGACTTATATGTATATCATCACTGTCTTTATGTTTCTCCGCTAGTCTTTTATGAACTTATCACATTTATATGTATGTGTATATATATATATATATATATATCATGATTTTGTTTCCCCCATTGGTGATTTTTATTTTCTCCTGTTGGTTCTTTGTTTTATATTTGCTTTCCTGATTATCATCATTCTTGGGGTTTGGAGGATCTTTGTTTTCTTTTTCCTTGTTGTAGGATGCCTTTCCAGGGTTTATTGAATGGCAGGCTTGGTGATGGAAAAAAATCCATTAACTTTCATTTATCATTGCAGATCTTTATTTCTCCATCATATATAAATGATAGTTTTGCTGGGAAGAGTATTATCGTTACATAGAGTATTATCGTTTTTGTCTTCTAGTATTTTGAATATGCCACTCCACTCTCTCCTGTCCTGTAGTTTCTGCTGCAAAGTCTGATGACTGTAGGTTATGTTTCTTTTTCTCTACCAGCTCTGAGAAGTTTTGCTTTGTTGTTGACTTTTGATAGTTGTATAAGGATATATCTAGGATTAAGTCTTTTATATTTAGACATTTTGGTGTTCTAGCTGCTTCTTAGGCCCCCATGGTTACTTTTTGTGACATATGTGGGATGATCTCTGCTATCACTTCTTTGAGTAGGTTTTCAGTACCTTTTACCAACTCCTTTCCTTCTGGGCTACATATGATCCTTATATTTGTTCTCATGGTGTCTAGTATTTCTCATAGGACATTTTTTTCATTTCTCTTTAGTATTGTTTCTCTCTCTTCTTCCATGAGGGTCATCTCTGTGATCTTGTCTTCTTCTGAGATTTGTTCTTGTGGAAGATAGAGTCTGTTATGGAGCTTTCCATATTTATTGTCAATTACTTGACTATCTTTTGTCTCTAGTCTTCTGATAGGACTTTCTTCATGGTCTCTATCTCCTTGATGACATATCCTCTCTGACCTGTCACTTCTTTTCTGAGGTCTTCCAATTACCTTTAAGTGGTCTTGTGTGCCTCCTGCATCTCATTCAGTTTTAATGTAACTATTGTTTGGAACTCTTTCTCTGTTAGTTTTTCTCATTTGATGCTGATGAAGTTCTTCTCTAGGGAGACCCAGACATCTACTTCTCTTTGGGTTATTCACAGTTTTTGTTTTTTGTTCGTTTGTTTGTTTTGGTTACTTAGATTTTGGTGTGGCTTTCTTTTCTGTCTTAGATTCAGCACTGTGATTTTCCCTTCCTTCTTTCCTTTCCTTTTCTTTTTCTTGTGAGATTTCTTCCTACATGGTGTTGGGTCCTGGTATGGCCAGAATAAGCAGAGATGTGACCTGTTCCCTTCTCTGGAATGCTCTCTTTCGATGGGCCACAAATGCTATTTCAGTGGTGAGGATGGGGCTAATTCTTCTCTTGTGCGACACTGATAGGAAGCTCTCCAATCCAAGGACCAAATAAACAAGCACACTCTGTAGTTTCTGTGGAGCCCACAGCTCTCCAGCACAGGGGGAAGGAGACATTCCACTCCTATGCACAGTTACCGTAGCTTCTTGGGTGATGGACCCGTTCTTGCTTGCCTCCAATTCCTTGACCAGGGAACAAGACTGTTTTCAGCCTCTGTGTGCTACTTTAAAGACTGGGGGGTTGGAGGATGGGAATCCCTCCCTCACTATTCTCCAGTGCCTGGACTCTACCAGTTGGGTGCCCTGTGCTCTAAACACAAATTTTGAAATGTACTCTGAAGAAAGCTTGCAGAGCCTGCTTCTCTTTCTCTGTAACTCCCAATCAGGGAGAAAGTTCAAAGTCTGCCCCTAGAGTTCCTTTGATCTCTTTTCAATTGTTATTCACTTATCCCAGCTCACCAGGTCAAGTATGAAGTCTCATAGGTAGGTCTTCACTCCCATGCACAGTGAATACAGCTCCTTTTGGGGTTGGAGACCACTGGTTCTTGCTCCACCCAGCTCCTTGGCCAGTAGGCAAGATTGCCTTTGGCCCCTGGGTACTCCTTTAAAAGTGGAGGCAGGGATGGGTCTACCTCCACACTGTTCTTAACACCTGGAAATCCCAGGCCCTGTGCTCTAATAAGCACAGGTTTTGAAATGTTCTGTGATGGTGTAATTGGAGTCTGCTTCTCTTTCTCTGTAGCTTCCCAGTTAGGGAGCAAGTCCAAAGTCTGCCCCTATGAGTTCTCTTGATCCCCAGTGTGATGGTATTCACTCAAGGCAGTTCTCCAGTGCAGGGAGGGCATACTGGGGACAGGGAAATCTCAGGTAGCTCTTGTGTGTACTCAAGCACACAGTGACTTAGTTTCTTTGAACAATTCTCCCCTCAGCTAGTCAGTCAGTTGGGGAGCAAGATTCTTGATTTGAATTTGAAAGAAACTGTTACTAATAAAACTTATATATGACCAGGAAAGTTCTTACTTTTTAGGACTAAAGATCATTCATAAAACTTATACACATCTTAATGATAGACAAAATTTAATTAAAATCATAAGTGGCCCTAAATGATAAAAAATATGCAAAAATTGTGGAACAATATAAATACTTGAAAGAAAATTTTCATAATTTTGTCATTATAGTGAAAGAGAAAGTCCTTACTGTCCCAAGTCAGGTGTACACAACAAAGTTGACTGCTTCCAACATTTATTACTTTTATGAATAAATAGTAAGAAAAATGTCAATGTTAATTTGCATTTCTGTTGTAGGTTCAGCAAGTTCAAAATTCAAATGTTATAATTAATGAATAATTAAGTGATATAAATAATTTAATACTTATCAAATATTCCTTGTTAAAAATATGTCCTGCTAATTACATTTTTTAAAACTTTGCAAGTAAGGAATATAACCTAAAGGTAGGAAGGAAATACATATTTCCTTCTACTCAGGATTTTTTGGCTCACTATGGCTGAAAACTCGGAGAAATTACAGGTCAATAATTAATTCCATGTAAAAAATACAATTTGAAAGTAGAACTTTTTATCCATATCTATAGCTAATTAAATCTGTAACTTATCTGTTTATTTTTAGAAAGAAAATAAATGTGGCAAACACCTCTGAGCTTAGAGGTCTGTTACTTACAGGCTCTATGGACATAGACCCTTCTCAGGAAGTGAAACAATTATGTAAATTGAAAATCACTATGCAAATATTTGATATTTAACTGGACCAGTCACTATTTTACTTGCTAAAAGCTACTGAATTCCAAAGATAAGTTCCAGTCAAGTTTCATTCCTTTAACTAATCATTATTGAGATCCAGCAATGTTCAAGACTCCATATTAGGTACTATGAATAAGACTACTCTATGGCTTCCATAAATTTATATCCCAGGTGGAAAGTAAATAATTCTTTGCAAATTTAAGAATCATAGTAATTATAAGCAAGTTATAGATAAAGTACAATAAAATTGTAGAAGCTAACATTATTACTTTAATTTTTAATGACTGGAGGAACTTGTATTACAAAATTACATTTATATTGTGTCTTGAAAAGTGGGTAAGATTTTATGCACAAAAATAAGGTAAAGGATAGTCTATAAGGAATAAAAATCACTAGGACACCTATGGATATAGTTCAGGCATTTTGAACAATTCCTTTTGACTACAGCAAAAGTTTAGGCTAAAGGTGGAAATAAAACATAAATTAAGAAAACTCTATTTGCAGCCTAGAATGTATCCATCCGATTTTGCCTATTCGTTTTAAATTTAAAGGTCAGTCGTGTAAAATTTTTTAAGCACCAAAAATAGAAATTTTCACACAAATTTAACTGCATGTTTGTCAGTAATTAAAACCTGCCCAGGTGTTGCCCACATAACCTATGGTGTCAAAATTGGAGCTGAAAGTGCTCTACAACAATCTGCTTTGAATCTTGTTTCCTGTAACTTTTTAAATTCAGCGTTACACCTGATATTTTCTAAAGTACGTGACTCCCAACTATTTGGTGAAGTTTTGGGTGATCGGATTTATTGAGGCACAAGCAGCTGACAGTCTTCAACTTATCAGCGGCTCTGTACACCGACATAAATGTTTCCTGAGACTCAATTGCCCTCTTACAGTTGTGATATAGCAGAAGTAATGTTACAAATTTTAAGCTATAAGCTACGTTCGAGGCCCTAGGGCTTTGGTCTCAGTGCCTCCATCTAAGTTCCGGAGAAAGAGCTCCAGCAGGCAAAAATTTGCTGACGCCCAAGAGACGTGCCGTCCGAGTACAAAACGCCCAGATAAGAGCCTGAGACAGTTCAGAAAAGTCCGCAGGCACCACTGCCTTCCGCAGCCCTTTCCACTTCCGCTTCCGGGGAGGTGACTCCCCGGCTCCCGAGTGCGGGGGCGGGAGCAAAAGAGAAGCCGGAAGTTGCTCTCGTACTTCCGGTACGGGAAACTCTGCTGCCGTTCTGACCCGGCTTGACAGGCGCGGTCTCTGCAAGTGCTTCTCTTTCCCTTCCTCGGGTCTAACCTTCAAACCCTTTTGCTGCCGACGCCCCTCAGCTGCTGTCTCCGAAGCCGCCCCTTCCCCATGTTCCGGGGTAGGAGTTCTGAAAGCGAAGACCCGCTCGCCTGGACCCCATCATGTCCGAACTGACTAAAGAGCTGATGGAGCTGGTGTGGGGCACCAAGTGCAGCCCCGGGCTCTCTGACACCATCTTCTGCCGCTGGACGCAAGGTACCCCGGCTGGGTTCTCACTGCCAGCTGCCGCCTCCTTGGCCTGGGGAGAGGGCATTGACGCCGCTCGCTCCGGTCGCGGCGCGTGCCGCTCGCTCTGCCCCAGTTCCCGTGTCGGGCACCGAAACTAGACTTTGTAGAAACGCCCTTCCTTCCCTGCGGAGAGAGGTTGAGTAAGGAAATGGTTACAGCTGTCCACTGAAGCCTCTCTGGGCTGCTGGACGGCTGGAGAAGCCAGAGAGGAGAAAGGACTTGCTAGGTTGCGGGATGTCACGCTGAAGGTGTGCCTCGCTGTGCCCCGGTGTCCATTTTCCTAGAAGTGCTGAGACCGCCTCTTGCATCTTGACCCCTTTCCACGGCTTCACTTTATTGCTGTTTGGTCTAATGTAGGAGGGCTGTCCACGCGGAAGTCAAGGTGGCTGATTCCAGAAAGCAGTTCTGTTGTTTGCATTTTAATTACGTGTCGAGGCGTGGTACTCAGGGTGTAAATACAGTGTAGCCGATGCTTGCTAGTGTTCCCTTCACTCCAAATATCCCAGGTTTTCAGATGTTTGGGTATCTGTTACAGTTAGAAAGAATATGGAGCCTAGCACTTGGTGTGCTTCTCTAGTGTTAACCAGATATAGGATATTTAGTTACAGAAGAAGTTGTATTAAAAAAAAAATAAGCAACAAAACACCCCATTTGTTGAATTCCTGCGCTATGCCAGGCCCAGTACTGGGCACATTATTCGTAATTTTCCTTAATTCTTAAGTTTTGATAACAAAACACAACAGACCCATTACTTAAGCTGTTAGACGCTGGTGAAGTGAAGTGAAGCGCATATATAGTCTGTGCGTTAGAAGAATCAGTAATCTCTAATCAGTAAACAACAGGCATTTATTTCTGTTATTAATGGGACATTTATTTAGAGATACCTTATTCTCAAAGGATTTGTGGGAATTTTAGCAGAGTAAATCTAATTCCTGATTTCATGATGTATTTTTGTAGCAAAAATTAAAGGTTTAACTTATCTCTTTCTCTTTACCAGATATGCCTTTTTTCTTTCTTTTTTTTTTTTTAAGGAAGGTACAGGCAGGCATGAAGGCCAGTAGGCAGGCAGGAGGGAAGAGAGAAGAGGTAGAAGCACTTTATTTTATTTAACTGTTCATCTTGATTGTTCTCACTGCTCCTCAGGTCTTGAACCTGAGTCTTTGGGATGTATGTGGATTCTGGTGGGTGGACCAAAGCAGTTAGGCCACCAGGGTGTGCCAGAGATATGTCTCTTTTAAGAGCTGGTAAAATTAGAATTGTGATGTGTTACAGTTATAGATTATTTAGTTCTTCACTCCTGTTTTGCAGATGAGAAAAATGAGTCCTGAAGTTAAATGAGCTGACCAAATTTGCACACATTGATAAAGCTGGGAGTGAATTCCAACTCTTCCAATTTCTAATACAACTGTTTTTATTATTTTCCCTTGTCTTTTCTAAACTCCCCATGGGTAATTAGTTTAACTCTTTTTACTCACTGATACAGTAGCTTATTTTCTGGAATCTTGGATCCTTGGCACTTGCAGATTTTAAACTTCCTACTTTGACTTATTTATCCTAATAGTAAACAGTTCTAAAATAAAATTATGATGGAGTAAGAATATTTTTACTTCTCATTGAATTGGACAACATGAATTAAGCAATTACAATGTAGAATAAGGTAATATTCAGTCTCATTAATCATGTGATTGAAGAATCAAGGAAAATTCAGAAGCATTTCTAGTAATGTTAAGAACAGCTTTGGAATAGGCACACTAGAGCTGTACATTCAGGTTATTTAATTTAATGAAGCCTCAGATTCCTTCTCTAAATACAGGTAAAGGTAGTGTCAACCTGATAGGATTCTCGTGAGGATTAAAGGCATGCAAATACATTTAGGCACTTAGCACAATATCTGATACTGTAAACACATAGAAAATGATAGCTTAATTTAAAAAATGTTTAATTTTGGATTACACTAAAGTACTCTCTGGCTGACAATTGCAAGAAATGACTGTTTATTTGATGGGTAAGCACTATTTAAAATAGACCTTTTTAATGGCATTGTAATGCTTTGCCACCTTTTAGTCATACCGAAGTTCATTAGCAACATTTAATTTCAAAGTAAAGAATTTTTTTTGCTTTTCAGAAAGTGCAGTTTTACTGTAGATATGTAATTCTACAAGGTTTTACAGTTATCAAGATTTTTAAGTCAACCTAATATGTATTTTTGTCATCTCAGAATCAGGGGGGTGTTGTTACTAGTATTGCTATGTTAACCATTGGATTGGTTTATGCATTCTTAGATAAAAGATTGCCAAGCTAGAAACCAGTATGCAAGACTGCTGTGGCAGTCATTTGGGATTATGGGAATAGGCACAAGATGCTGCTGTGATGCACTTGCCTTCCTGCATTACAACTCTGCTTTATTTTGTAGTCTCTAATTATGTTTTAAATTGACGACTATAATCTTTTTAGTCTTTTGAAAGCAAGTTATAGGTATACGATGTTCAGGGTAAACATTTATACGGTAATGTCTAGAGATATTCCATTTGTTTATTGGTTGATCATGTTTAATTATTTTGATAAAACAAGCTGAGGAGTTGCTGCAGCAGTTTTTTCTCTTTCAGTTGATTTGGTAATTTTATATAAAATGTTAAAACAAGGCATGAAAAGTCATTTTTTAATTGATTTGACAATTCTGGATACTTCTCTTCTACAAATTCTTTCTTTAAAAAAGTGTTTTTACAAGATTTTAAAGGTACCGAGCCACATACTTTAAAGGTTTGAAGTTTCTGGCTTTTGCTTGGGAATGTTATTTCTACTTCTTGCTTCCCCTCTTCTCGATTGCCTAGATGCTTTTCAAAATAAAGCATGTATTTTCTGCTACCTTAGTTTGTAAGCACTATTTAGTCTCGCTTCCCTTCTTTCCCCAAACTACAGCAGTGCTCCAGGACTTGGCAGCTTTAGGTGGTGGGAGGGCAGGGGGAGGAAGACAAGCAATAATCTGAGATATAATAAATTTAATAAATATAAAAGTTGGAAGATAAGGAAATAGGAGTTATGGAATAGGATGGACAGGATAGGCCTCATTTTAAGATGAAATTTGAATAAACACTTCAAGTAACAATGGAGTTAATCATGCGGATATCTAAAGAAAGTGTTCGAGGTAGAGAGAATGGCCATTATAAAGACTTAAATACAGTGTATACCTGACTTTTTGTTCCAGGAACAGGCAGGTTGGTTTGGTTGGAAAGGGAATGAGAGAAGAGGAAAGTAACAAAAGTTGATGTAAAAAATATGTCCCAAGTCACATAAGACTTTATAGGCTATTGTAAGGACTTTGGCTTTTATTTTGACTGAAATGAGAGATCATTGGAAAGTTTGGAGCAAAGGAGAGACATAATGTGATATATTTAGAAAGGATAGATCTGGTTGCTATGTTAGGAGATGGGCTGTAGTCAATTGAGTGATACAGCAAGATCAAATAAGAAAACACTGCAGTAATCCAGAGGAAAAAAGATGTTGACTTGGACTAGGAGAGCAGTAGTGACGACTGTAGGAAATAGATTAACCACATCTCAGCAGAACTAAAACAAGTAACCTAGATCTAACAGAACTTTTCATCTTATTATAAGTGAAAACATTTTTCATTTGCTGGGAATATTTCTTTCTACTATTGATGCCAACTAGCTCAATGTTTGGCAAACTTTCTGTAAAGGCCAGTGGCCTTTATTGTCTCTGTCTTAATAATCATCTCTGCTATTGCCGCAGAAGTGACCCTAGATAATAGAGGTGTGGCTGTGTTCCCAAACTGTTTTTACAAAAACAGGCCAACCTCTAATTTTGATTATAAACTCTTAACTGCCTTTTTTCCCCTCCTTCCTCCAAGCTTTAAGTTATTTGTTTCTCCAAAAGATTAGCTAGAAGCGAGAGATCCAATTTTGTTATTTATAGCAGTTCAATTGAGGGATGACCTATAGTTGATTGAAATAAGAGTTCTGGACACTCAGTGTGTAACAGTCTTGTCATGTTATTTTAAATAAAGTTTAACAGATGACTTAGGAAATGTGAGAAATCAGTTAAAATAAAAGTATAAAGTATATTATAGTTATTAAAATCCAAAAGTATGTTTGAATGTTTACTCTGTGATTTAGCATTTTGCCAAAGTAATTAAATGATACACAAGTGTCATTAATTTTTATGTCAAACTGAGGGTTAAAAATAATGTGGATTGTGTCATTTCAGAGATTTTTTTTCTTGGAAGACTTTTATTTCTCTTAAATATAGATTTTTCTTTCTCCAGCCTACCTATTATTCACTTAAAATCCTTCTTTTTAAGCTCTCAATTTGTGAGCCTATGTGACAAAGTTAAGTTTTTGGTACTTTGAATTCATAATAGGTTCTTATATTCAAACTATTTCTCATAATAGTTTACATTTGTATTATACTTTGGAGTTTGTGAAAATCTTTTTTAATCCTTGCAGCAACTCTGAGAGATGTAAAAGATAATTGTGATTATCTTCATTTAGAAGATGTGGAAACTTAGGCCCCATTCAGATCTGATGTCAAACATAGTCTTGTTTACATTTAAGACCAGAATTATAGAGGCAGTGTTGTCAAACCAGTTTGAATTATATATATTTACATATACATATTTAGTAAGTTACGATGATTAAAGACTGGAAATTGCAAAGAGATTATGCAAAGAGATTTTCATAAGTTATAAGCTATAAAACTGAGAAAAACTATGTCTATACATATATTAAGATAAGATGCTTTAAATGGATAATTTCAGATTTAACCAGAAGATTTAACCGTTTTTGTGGTAAGTTAATTTCTTTTAAAGCTAGTACATAATTTAAATATGAGAACACTTGGTAAGGAAAAAAACCTACCATATCCTAAAAAATTCAGAGTAAATCCTTACTATAAGCCTAATTAGCATAACCCTGTTTTAGGATAGAATACTTAATATCTATTTAGCTGACTTTATTTCATTTTAGGTTCTGGTAGCTTTAGTGCATTATCAATTATCAAAAAAATCATTCAAACATGTGTACGGTAATAAACTGTAATTAAACAGAATTTGGTGTAAAGCAGACCTGCCTAGAATCCTTTTCATGTCTTTTATTATCTAAAGCACAAATACAACTCACTATAATGCATTTCAAACTATAAGTCCCACCATGGATCTTAAAATTATAATTCAGAATCTGAAGTCACATCAAGACACTTTTTGTAATCTGTTGAATTAAAATATATTGTTTTGTCTTATACTTTGAATAGACCCTTTGCTCATCATTACTTTGTAAAAGTGTTTCAGTCATGTAGGAGTTACTGGTCTACTACTGGTTTATGCAGTGTCTTCCAATGTCAACACATTTCATTATATAGTATCAAAAGTCACATTTGTTACTGTCACCACTCAGCTTATCAGAAAGATCTCTAATTGTTGAGAAGTTTTCAAGCTAATAGTGATTGACTCAAGTTTTCAAAAGATTTAATTACTTCCTGAAAGCTTGAAATTTTGTCACTGGCAGAAAATACTGTCAGTTATTTTCTTTGTCATATCAGGATCACTTCATTCATTTCAGAGAAAATGTTTGCTGAATATCCAAGTCTGAATAATCATAGTTTTTCAGTAGCTCTTCAAAGTAAAAACAGTGCTCCTCAAAAAAAAAAAACGTAAGTTCAGCTCACAATTCAAAAACTTATACATGTGTTTCTCCTTGAGACAGCTACTAGTCATCATACTTTAGTATGTGACAGAAGCACTTTTTGGTTTCCATTTTGTCACAGAATATTCTTTTGAAAACTCAAATTAGTTGTTACTGTATCAGTAAGGACATTCTTACATAAAATTGTATTTTTCTATGTGTTTTGAGAGAGTATGGTGGTTTTTACTAGTATAGTGACAACTGATAAGCTTTATGTCAGTATCTGGATACGTGCTCACAAATCCCTAGTACCCTAATGCTTTTGTACCATCAGTCACTGTTGCCACAGTGAAAAGGCCAGAGGATGACTTAGTATTATTATAAAAACTACTCTAACCTCTGTTGGGCCTTCCCAAAGGATCTCTAGGACTTCCAGGGGCCTGTGGACCACAGTTTGAAACCAATCCCACTACCAGCTCTACTTTCTCAGTTCTTTGAGGACGTATAGTCATTGAACTTCTTTTTTTCCCTCATGATTTCCCTATCCCTTTGTTAAAACATGCCCTTCAATCTATAAAAATAATTATTTTTCCAACTACCTTCATTTGTTTAATAGTTTGTTTTTACTTCTCTTTGTATGCTGAATCATACCTCAACCCTTTAAAATTTGGCCAATTATTTTGTGATTTTGCTCTACTCAGCAGCATTTGTAACAGGTGCCTGCTCCTTACTTCCTGATTTTTCCTTTCTAGCGCCTCAACATGTTTTTCTCTTATTTCCTTGATATAGTTCATTTTAAGTCTACTTTTATATAATTTAGTTCATTCGTTTACTTCCTGTGTCTATATTCCTCATGAGAACAATATCATACAGTGTCTTTTTCTTTCTAGCTTATCGCGTGTGTAATTCTCTCCAGGTCTATCCATGTTGCTGCGAATGATAGGTTTTCACCTTTTGATAGCTGCATAGTATTTTATTGTATGTACATATGCATGTACGTGTGTATATGTATGTATATGTGTGTGTATATATAAATATATAAATATATACCACATCTTTATCTGCTCATCTGTTGATGGGCATTTTGGCTATCATAACTAGTGCTGCAACAAACATAGGGATGAATATATCTCTGTGAATAAAGGTGGTCATGCTTTTAAGGTAAATACCCAGTAGAGAAATAACTGGATCATATGGGACTTCCAGTCTCAATTTTCTGAGGAATCTCCAGATTGTTTTCCATAATGGTTGTACCATCTTAGACTCCCATTCATAGTGTATGAAAGTTCCCTTTTCTCCACATCCTCTCCAGTATTTGTTTCCATTCTTTCGGATGAAAGCCATCTCACTGGAATAAGATGGTATTTTGTCATTTTGATTTGCATTTCCCTAGTGGTAAAAAATGTAGAACATCCAAGTCTCTGATTCACTTTGAATTAATTTTTGTTTATGGTGTTAGGTAATGGTTTAGTTTTAACCCTTTGAATGTGGCTGTCAAGTTTTCCCAGCACCATTTGGAAGAGACTGTCCTTGCTCTAGTGTAAGTCTTTGTCTCCTTTGTTGAAGATTAATTGTCCATATACTGAGTGTTTATTTCTGGACTCTCAATTCTGTTCCACTGATCTGTATGTCTGTTTTTATTCCACTACCATATTGACTTTATTATGATTGCTTTGTGGTAGAGTTTGAAGTCAGGGAATTTGACACTGTCTTCAAGCTTTCTTACTTTTCTAATCTTTGTCAATCTCCTTTGCTAACGTACCTCTGTTTACCTTTTAATTCTTTCAATATTATTGTCTTTGTTCTACATTATCTCTATTCTCATTTACTTTAATTACCATGTTTAAGATGTTCCAATTGCTGTTTCTGATCCTAACTAATCCCTGTTCTGAGTTCCAGAGCCATGTTTCCCCATTTCTTCTGAATGTTACCAAATGTGTGTCTTACATTTTTTAAACCGAATTTGTATTATTAAAAACAATGTTCTCCCATTACCTTTCCTTCTAAAACTTCAAAAATCATTTATTTAGTATTAGCTATATAATATACTAGGAAAAGATGTGGCAGTAAAGTAATTAAGATACCTGTAAAACAAGACAAAAAATAAGTAAGCAATAATAATATTATACTACGTGCTGGGGGATGATAGGACAGCCGTACTTAGAGTTGTAAGGTAATAACTGAGTTTATGTCTAAGCTGAGTTCTTAAAAAGAGAAGGACTCAGCCGTATGATGACAGGAGGAAAGAACATTTCATGCAGAGGAAAACAGCGAGCCTCTAGACTCTAGGGAAAGACCTTGGGATTGTCTGAGCGGGCCTGTGGTTACTGTACAGTATGAAGGTGGCATTGATAGATGATACAGTGTCCTTTAAACCATGAGAAGGAGTTTGGATTTTATTCTAATTGCAATGAGAAGCCATTGATATGTTTTAAGCAGCCCATGTCAAAATCTGACTTCCATTTTTAAAATATTCCTCTGGTCCTCTATGGTAAATAGTTAGGGGCTTGGGGTCAGGTATGGAGGAATGGTGAGCTCTAGTTAGAAGCTCTTAACAATATTCTCGGCAAGGGAAAATGGAGGTTGAACTAAAAAGTTGAACTAGAGATAGGATGGACAGTTAAAAGATAGGTTTCGTAGTCTTGAACCAAGAGGATCTTACTTCGGTATGATGCCTCAAAGAGAGGTCTTCAGTCTTTCAGAGAAAGTGTTGATAAGTGTTTCAGGCATCGAGACAAACATGTTTATGAGTGTGAAACCAGAGATAAGATGGATATTTGAGGACTTGAAAGAAGCATGCCTGGAATCTGCCCTCATGTGTCCAGCCTCTTCCATTACCAGCATCATCTCTCGGAGTGGTACATTTTTTACAATTGATGAACCTGTGTTGACCTGACACAATCATCCAAAGTCCATAGTTTACATGACAGTTTATTCTTGGTGTTGTAGATCCTATAGATCTTAGCAAAAGTATAGTAAAATATATCCTCCATTATAGTATCATACATAACAGTTTCACTGCCTAAGAATCCCCTGTTCTTCAGTTATTCCATTCTCCACCCCCAGCTCCTGGCAATCACTAATCTTACTATCTCCATAGTTTTGCCTTTTCCAGAATATCAGTCAGTTGGAATCATATAGTGTGTAGAATTTAGATTGTCTTCTTTTGTTTAGCAATATGCAATTAAGCTTCTTCCATGTCTTTTCATGGCTTGAATGCTCATTTCTTTTTAGTACTGAATAAAATTCCATGATAATTTATACATTCATCTACTGAAAGACATCATGGCTGCTTCCAGGTTTTGACAGTTGTGACTATAGTGGTAATAAACATCAATGTGCAGATTTATATGTGGACATAAAGTTTTCAACCCCTTTAGGTAAATCCCAAGAAGCTTTTGATGGAATCTTAGAATTTCTTGTTTTTGTTTTTAAATATATGAAATACATATTTAAATATGGTTTGAAAGACATCTGGTTTGAAAGGTAGAGAGAGGGGAGGTGAGTGGAATGAAATTCTCTACAGTATTTATCTCAGTTGTTGTCACATAGTATCTCAAGCTAGAAACTTCAGAGTTGGCTCATTTCTTTCGTACCAAATCTTTGCCCCAATGCACATAATTCATCAAATCTTAATTTTTACCCTAGAAATATAATTTGAATGTAGTTTCTCCTCTCCACATTATTGTTGCTTCTATTTGATTGGAATCATATCCATTTATATTAAAACAGCCTTTTCCCTATTCTAGTCCCACCCACCTCAAAATTGGGGGCCGTATTATCGTAGTACTACTTGAATTAAAGGCCTATGTGACTGGAGCCATGGTTTGGCTCTTTGCAGTGTTCACCTCTTGTCAGCTTCCCTCCCATTTACATCTCCCCTACACTCCCCTCTGTGTCCCTTCAACTAATTTAAATTACCCACTCATCCATAAACTGCATCCTGCTCTTAACAAACCTTTCCTTTAATAAAGATGTTTTCTTTACCTGAAAATCATTTTCCCACCCTTTCCTCTGGCAAGTTCTGATTCAAGATCAGTTTCAGAGTCATCTGTTAGGACTTGACTCAGGTGAAATCACTTTCTTATAGCAATGATCTGTTTGTATATCTGTCCTTACCTACACTGTTGGCTCCTCTAGACCAGACACTGTGTCATTAATGTATCTGTATCCTTGATGCTTGGTAAAATATCTGATGTTCATTACCTGCTTGTTGGAAGAGTAATTGCATTTGTTTTTTAAAGAAGCACGTTATTAATTTTATTTAGTTGTTCGCATTGTTTGTGTCCCTGGCCCCGTGTCTTGAATCTGTGACCTTGGGATGTATGTGGTACTGCTCCCAAGGTGTACTAGACGCTAGGCCACCAAGGTGCACGTGAGTGATTGCATTATAACCAACTGAAACTTCACAAATTCCTAGCATGATGGAACTGGAAGTAATCATTTTAAAATAAGTACACTGAGTCCTAGAGAGGTAAAACGATTTTCTGAAGGTTATATAGATAATAACCTAATCTCTGATGCACAGTTTTTTACGGGATCTTCTAGTTGCTCTCAAGTTGGGTATTTGGGTAATACTAGTTGGGTAGTATTTAAATTAATATCCAACCAACTGAGCACATTCACTGTCTTATTAAATGATGTTATTAACTTTCAGCTTATAAAATGTGATCAGAGATTAAAATGAACAAAGGCACTGCATGGTAAGGCATTCTTAAAAGTCATATTTATTATAATTTTACTAATGTACATTTTGTTTTCCCCCTGGCCTCCTTAGTGGGGGCCTGGGTGCAAAATTTCATGTGTTTATGTTAAGCAAGTAGGAGGGAAAACAATAGGTTCCATATCTTTTTTTCAAAATATTCCTTGGTCACCCCCAAAGTTAAGAACTACTGTGCCTGACTAATTTGCAGATACTTTGCTGTTGTGGTGAGTGACCTTTCTAGGTGCAGAAGTACATTTGAAAATTCTTTAGCTGCTACTTGAATAATATTTTTAATCTTTGCTACTTGCTTTCATTTTTAGGGTTTGTGTTTAGTGAATCAGAGGGATCTGCATTAGAACAGTTTGAAGGTGGCCCCTGTGCTGTTATTGCACCTGTTCAGGTAACATAGACTACTTTACCAAATCCTTAGACGGACACGTTCAAACATTCATACTTTACTTTTTGTTTTTAAATGTTTGTACTTATGTGATTGGTCAATTAACTCAACTTTTATTCATGTAAATTGCTATAAATATCCAAAATAAAAATCCATAAATGGGTGGGTTACCTAATGTTAGTCTTTTGACTATTTTTATTTTCAAAACAATAGGTGTTTTATGACTTTCAGAAAACAAGGAATTAATGATCTGACATCTTTCTAATAAGATGATTCTTTTGAGTTATAACATTTTATATTATACTGGCATCATACTAATGTTACCATTTTCATTTGTTCTACTATAAAAATAATTTTCCTAATAAGTTAACTTTATAAATATTTAAAATAAGTTGACAGTGTATGCTATTTTAGGCAATAACTTTGACATTCTTAAAATCAGTAGCAGCTGAAGCTGAATTTAAAAAAAAAAAAAAGGCTTTCTTTGTACAAAACATTGGATTAATCTGAATATGTATTTGATTTTGATTCTTGATGTGTTAAATTACTTGAATTTTAAAGGTAGATTTGCTTACTAATAATTGTTATTTTGTTAAAACCAAGAATTAAATTTTCAGTTTACAGTATATGAACAACGGTGTGACTTCAGAACTGTTACAAAAGAAATGGATTTATTGTTTATGTTTCAATCAGCACCTTTTGAACATACATATTTAATGTGATATTTATTATTCATTGGGCACAAAGAATACATTCCTGCACTGTTAGCTGCAAAGTAATTGGTCTCAAATCTGATACACTTACATTACTAAATTAGAAATGCATTTTTCTGAAGGAGAAAAATATCTCTCATAGTTGATTTCAAAATATATCCTTTATAAGTCATTATTCTATTTCTATTAAAGAGTAAGTTGAATTTTTTGTATTAATGGAATTATTTTAAAAATTGAGAAAGATTTGAATGTTTGAAACTTGCTTGGGAGTTACTGAATATAAATAGTAAAATTTAACTTTATAGCAGTAATTAGAGCTCTTATATTGAGTAGCTAAGGCATAATTTGATTGATAATAGGAATCTTATTATAGGATTTTAAAGTTTCCTTGTCCTGTCCATACAGAAATTGATTATATTAACATTGCCCTCTCTCAAGCCATTATAATACACTGGGGTTTTTATTGAAAGTCTATGAATGTTGTTAAATATCCAAGGCATACCTCAGGAGTTTCCCAGTGTGTAAAATTTTGATATTTCCAAAAAGGCAGTTATTTTTGCAAGTGGGGTTGCTATGTAGCAATGGATAATTGTAATTGTCAAAATCCTGAGTATCTTTGAGTTGGTAATTAGTATAATAGTCACAAATCTTTGTATTATAGAAGAATTGTGTTGATATTAATATTTCAGTGTTGAAGTCATGACTAAATCATTATGAGTAATGAAGAGAAGTGAACAAGGTCAATTATTAAAAGTTTTTTAAGCTATAAAGTTGGAACATGATATTATTGTTACAGGGATAGACATATTATGGAACCAAATAGATAATGTTGTAATAGACTACACTGCATATCATAATTTACAAAGAATTTATGAGATACCATTGAAAAGACTAGTAGTCGAGTAAAATTAAGTTTAATAAATGCCATTGATATGGCTGGTAATTTAAGGGAAAAGTGAATTTAGATCATCTCATGCCATATACCAAATATGTTCTCGATATAATATTTAGACACAAGATAGCTAAAAAGGTGTCAGTCCTCTGTAAGAAAGGATTATTTCCAAGTTCAGAAAAATATTTGCAGTAACTATTAGTAATAAGTGGATATTGCCTTTGTTAGACAAAGGACTTGTACAAATTGGTTACACTAAGACCCCAGTGAAATGGGCATGTCTGTGCTATCATAACAGGTGAATTGATGCTGGACACCAAAAGAGTCAAGATTTGTAACCTCACTAGGAATCCAAGAAAGTACAAAAAACTATGACTACATTCTTTGGTTACCTTTTCTAATCTTTAGAAAATAATTGGCAGTGCATATAATGTTAGGGTGGTGATGATGCACTCATATCACTATGTAGTATAAATTTATGTTGATTTTGGTACATAATTTTGCATTGTAATTGGAACCATAATAATGTAAATCCTTGATGCAATAATTATAGTTCTATGAATCATTTCTAAAGAAATAATCCTTAATTTGGAAAAGGTTGTATTTGAGATGTTTGCATGCTTATAGTAGTAAAAAAAAAAACACTGTAAACAACCTAATATAAAAAAATTATAAAAACAGGCATGAAATAATGTGTGAATAAATTTTGATAGCTTGCTAGATTAGTGATTAAGTGGTTAAGAATTATAGTTATGAATTTTGTGGTACAACGGAAAAGTAGAAAGCAGTTGTATACCATTATTCTTCTCAAATGTAATAAAATGTGAAACAGATGTGAAAGAAAGACTGGAAGAAAGTATCAGAATACTCAGAGTAGTTGTAGTAGTGGTGAAAAATGGTTGTGCCATCTCCCTTTTGAAAAAATGTAGTTATACTGCTCAATTTTATGATTGCTGACATTTTGGAAGAATATCAGAAGCACTTTGTTATAGGATTTGAGATTTTATTTTTGAGAATATTTTAGACATTTTTGTTAAAATACTTTTAAGTGATTGCTTATTTTATTAGGTGACAGATACTGTTCTAAGTGCATTACATAAATTATCTCATATAATCCTCACTGCAACCCTTGACAGTTTGTGCTATTATTTTTAATTAATAAAGTGGGAACTAGGAGTCAAACGTAGGTCTGACTGACTGATAGCAGTCTTCTTCTCTATACACTACTGCTTTCAAACACGTATAAGAAGCACCATAGTGTGCTGTTTCTTGGACCTGCCCCCTAGAGATTCAAATACAATAGGTGAAACCTAAGAATCTGCTTTTTAAATAAGTAAGGTGGAATAGCCCTTAAACTACACTTTGAGCAGGAAACACTGTACCACACTGAACTACTTTTTTTCCAATGACCAATGTTAGCTAACTTAAGGAAATGTTAGAAATCAATTATTTTTTCTTTTGAATCTTCTACATTTTTGAGTTAAACTAGGAAGTTAGGAGCTATTTATAGTAGAGTGATGAATCTCATAGCGGTATTCTTGTATCACAAATCAGAGCTAATAGAGCAGAATCACTTTAATTTAGGTTTCTTCTTCCCTAAGGAATGTAAAAGAAATGTAAACTTTACTGTTCTAATATGGCCTTCGCTTTGTGAATGAAGCAGTAAGTTTTCTTTAATTTTCTAGCTATGTGTCTATTATTTTGAGTCAGTTCTTCTATTTACAAGAAAATAGTATGGAAGAAACATTTTATGGACCTAGAATCAAGTTTATAATAGTATGTTATGATTAAATAATTATGTGCAGTTCCTATTGAATATGAAATAAAATTGAAATTTTTATGAAACTGTTCAAAATGTCAGAAAGAAAATAAACATTACTTTTTCCATTTAGAATAAAATAATGATACAAGTTACATTATAATGCATTCTAATAATCATTGCTTTAATTATATAAAGGCATTTCTTTTGAAGAAACTCCTGTTTTCTTCTGAGAAGTCTTCATGGAGAGATTGCCCAGGTATGCTAGCTGTTGTTTGGTTTTTTTTAATAAACTTTTATTCTATCTTCTCTTTTATAGGTGATCCATGCAACATTTTTTGACAATAGTTTGACTGAGATTGAGTATCTTAAAAAGTAAACAATAAAAGGGATATTTTTCTTGAAGTTTTTTAATATAAAAAAGATACATGTATAGTCACTTGAAATTTTAAAATGTGTACTTTTATATTTGTTTTTCCTGGCTAAGAGGTAGAAGACAGGATAGTGTAAGTAAAGGAAAAATCTTAATACCATAAGGCACAGTCATTTGTCTATCTTATTTAGCTCTGCGTAAGAACTCAGGATTATCTTTGTATTCTTGCATCTTTTAAGTATAATGCCTTACACAATGCAACTAATAATACAAATCATTTTGAATTAAATTATAAATGAAGTTGTCATAGCTTCTGTAGTTTAATCAGCTCCAAGAGCTGTATGATACCGTCTGATAAAAGACAAATGCTTGCATTCCACCTGACAGTTTACAAACATCTTTCCTTCACTTTTACACAATTTCATGTGAACCTCATAATAACTTCTAGAAGAAGTTAGGATTATTATAATTTCAGTTTTGTATTTAAGGGCTAAACAGCTTCCAAACCATGCTAATAGAATCTACTAGTGAGTATTGAATTTGAATTAAAGTGTCACTGTCATTTATTTTTATTAATAACAAATGCAAAATAAATTTTAGTAGGAGAAAAACTATTAAAGAGATACTATTATCAACATGAATGTTTTATTAGTAAAATTTAAAATACTTTATATACAGAACTTTAGTCACATTGATTTATATAATTTCCATAACTGTCATGAATGCTGTCATAGTTGTAAAGTGAACTGTTTTTAAAGAATGTTTAAGGTGTTAGGAGAGACAGAAATGCTCATATGGTATAAAATTTTACATAGGCTGTTTATGTATTTTATCCCCTTTGAAAGTTTCAAAAAGTGGTACCGCTTCTTCAGAGTAATACTGTGTGAGAAAGGGAATAAGGTTCAGAAAGAAGTTGACATTTGTGCTGTTTTTCCATAAAAATAGAAGTCTGGTAATACTCAGTCACCAATACTATATGATGCATGGTAGCCATAATGACCTCTGCTGATATAATGGATTGTGGCATTGTGTGCCAGTGGTGTATTATCTCATTATCCTTACCCCGTGGGAGTAGATCAGCGTCATTAGACTAATTCAGATATGGGGAAAAATAGAGGTCCCAACCTTACATTGTGCCTGCTACTGCAGTAAAGGAAGCCTCATGGCTTAAATGCTCCATATGCAATTTAAGATCAGTATTAGATTACTCCAAGTAGCATATTTTTTCTCAATGTTCAATTTTATATTTTTCAGGATTTTTTAAAATTAAAAAAATACTTAATAGTAGTGACATCTTAATCCCTTAAGCGTGTTTTGCTAAAGTATAATTTAAGCTCTGTTTCATTTTATGGATCCCACGTCCCTACTCCGCCGCTTAAAATGCTTGATTTTTATCAATAAATTAACACACTCTTACATTGTTTTTTCTGACATGATATTTTTTTTTTCCCGCCAAGGGAAACTATCATAACTTATACTTTGGTTATTTTTAGAGGAAGAGCAGAAGGAACTCCTTTGTCATACCTTATGTGATATTTTAGAAAGTGCTTGTTGTGACAACTCTGGATCATACTGCCTGGTTTCATGGTTAAAAGGAAAGACAACTGAGGAAACTGCTAGTATTTCTGGGAGTCCTGCAGAATCTAGTTGCCAAGTGGAGCATTCTTGTAAGATACATTTTTATTTTTTAAGTAATTTCTTGTAACTTAATGAAATTTGGGAAAAAAAATTTTATTTCATTTTTATAACATGTCTATTCAGCGTAAGTTTAATTCGTGCAACTTAATATTTTTCATTTCCCTTTTGATTATTATAGTTACTAGAGGATGTTACATGTGCATTTTTGCTTTCAATTTGGGGAAAGGAAAGGAAATGCATCTCCAATTTTAAAAAGTTTTGGTTAACTTCTACTTAATGACATTCTCTTTTGAGCTTTGTAGCTTTCATTCAGAACGTTTAAAGAACATAGTTCTATATGCTGTAGCTTCAGATGCCTTAGTATCTTCTTGGGTATTGAAAGAAAGGAGATATTTTGACAGAACCATTTCTTTAAAAAATTTAGTTGCTTTCTGAAGCAAAGGTGGGGATATCTTTCTTCATCCTTTTTCTTAAACTTTTTGAACATTGATACTATATGAATTATTTTATGGTAGTTTTAATTATGAATTTTAATTATACCTGCATTTAAGTTTTTCGTACTTTGAAAATTTCTCTTTAAATGTCATATTCCTGGTATTTAGCCTTTGAATATTCTTATGTATTTGACCTAAAAACTACCAGGATGAACTAATGAAGTGGAGATTTCTGGTGGTACAGAAGCAAGATAGAGTTGCTTTTCTGTTTTTCTTCTCAGAAATCACCTTACTAGTAGGTAGCTTTTGATAATCTGTGGTTCCAGGTGCTTATGTTGAAAAAGGGACTTGTTTCTACTTATAGTGCATTAAACTATCATCTCTACAGAAATTGTTTTCAAAGAAATTATTTTCAAAGAAATTAGACACCTGATTTCTAGAAAGTAAATTTTGAGTGCTCATCATATACATCTTGCTTCCATATAGGATGTTCTGTAAAATACTATTGCCTCTGTGGCTGAAATATCTCTGTGACTCGGTGTCTTCTCTGTCCTACCTCTGCAGTTACAGTACATTACAGATTCTAATAGTGTTCCTGCTTTCACAAGGAAAATCAGTTTTAAATAATTGAATGATCTTTCCTTTCCAGGCTTTTTTAAACTTAGCTTTTCAAAGAGAATTTAGCGTATTGTTTGAGTCGATAATGACTGTTGAAGAAAACAAATGGGAAACCTTCACACATATGATAGTCAAAATTTTTTAAAAATATTTTCCAGGTTTTACTGGGTTGCTTGTAAGCATGATCAATAATTTCATTTAGGATATTAAAATTTCAAGAGAAGAATAATTGAACCAAATAAAACTTATTTTAAGAACATGTGCTTAAAGCTAGTCTATATTAATATGTGGGAAAATATTAAAATCTTTTTTGTAACATTTTTCATCAGGATATTATAGTATGTCATGTGCTTACTGTGACTATGCAGTACATTTCTATGGAGATAGGATAACTTGCTCTAGGTTGAATGGCTTCATAATACATTAACTTTGGTACTTAAGTAACTTAAGCAATTTAGTCAGGCATATTTATTGAATTCCCCTTCAAAAAACATGTTTCGTAATTTTCCAATTACTATGTCTCATTTTAAAAGTTGACCTGAAATAGAGCCATTTTTAAAATCTGTTTTTAATAATCCATACATTTGAAGTTTTATAACCTGAAATTTTGAGAATTTACCTTAGATGTTTACAACATGAACTGAACCTATATTAAAATTTTTATTCCATATAACAATCTATTTTACCCATTCTTTCCTTTATTCCCAGTTATGTTTTTTCCTGTGTTTTATATTTTTCCACCATCCTGCATGCTGAGCTTTTTATTTTGCTTGCCTCTTTTCTCTAAATTACTGTCTGCGTATTTATATACACTTTCATAGTAAGATTATTTGATCAAACACTACAGAACAATTAGTACAATTTGGAAAAGTTTAGGTAGTATTTTTAGTGTATCCTGAAATTTTAAATGTGAATTGTTTTTCCCCTTGTCAGTATTACATTCTGTACAAACATTAACTTCATTGGCTTGTGTGGTGTGTATAGTTTTGGCTTGTAAGTAACGCATAGTTGTTTGCAGTAGTGAATACTCGGGTTCAATTTCAGTTTGTTTCCACAAATAAAATGTTATTTAGTCTATGTGAAGTTATAAAGACTTTATAAAGCAATTTGAGACATTTGAAAATTAAAACTAGATCTTAAAAGCTAGCATGATGGGGCATTGTAAATAACTTTTTAAATTCAAAATGAATTCATTTCTTTAATTTTCTAATGAGAATTAATATTGAAAGTACTAGAATTTGCTTTATAAAATGTATAAAATTATTTTGATAAGTCAGAGTAGGCATTTTGATTCATATATGATATCTTTAAAGACTTGATAGTAGTAGGGTCAAAATTATCTATGTTCAGATCTCAGCGCTGCTGTTTATTAACTCTTGCAAGGAGTTTTCTTTGTGCTTTAGGTGCCTCTTCTATAAAATGGGGATGGTAGGGTAGTCCTGATGATTAAATGTGATAAGATCTGTAGGGCATATAGAAATTACCTGGCACTTAGTACAGTACTAAATAAACATTACCTTTGGTTTAAATGCTTTATTTGTCTAAAACAATTTTAGTTATATAATAAACATAATTTAAATAATTTATTGAAAACTTCTCAAGTTATACAAATAAGGAAACAAACTTAAAAGTGTCATTGAACCTGTGTCATTTCAAAGTGCTATGCCTCTATATACCTTTGTTTAATAATTAAGCATTAAAATTAAAGATTTTATATCATAAAGCAGGAAGATTAGCTCTGATAATTTTATTTGGCTCTGAATTGAAGATTATTTAAAAGTGCAGTACACATTACAATGATGTGTGAAGCACCTATGAATGTCAAGAATTTCTCATATTTTATAGAATATTCTAGCATACCTGAATTGATAATACATGTTTATTATTTAATCACCCTTATACATTCTCAGTATTATATCCATTCTCAATATAATCATACGATGATGTTAAAATATAAATTTGTTATAGTAAAATTGAAAATAAACTGAGAATTTTAACGGAGTAAGGAATTAGGGAAAATTTTGATTGCTTGAATGTATTTACAGCCTGCTGTGTGTATTTTGTGTCATTTATTTGCCATGTGTAGTGCTGAAAAGTGTCTTTTATGTATAGCTGCCTTGGCTGTCGAAGAGCTTGGCTTTGAGCGATTTCATGCATTAATTCAGTAAGTAACATTGAAACATTTCAAATACTTACCTTGTGGACTACACTGCCATTTTAAGTCTGTTCATACTGTGAAATGGTACTTAGATTTACATGCTGAAGGATTAATATTTTATTTAAAAATAAATTCATAAATATATACTTAAGTTATTCTGACTCCTAAATTAGCTATTGAAATACATTTGAAGTTTTTTCATTGTTACATGAAAAAAATAACATTTTAAAAGCTTAATGTTTGTCTATCCTGAGTGAATATAAATATTTCTAGTAGGATAAATATTTGAACTATTTTGAAATATGCTCTCTGTAAATTTCATTAAAAATGCCATAATTTTCATTTAAGCTATATTTTTTATTGCAAAGTAAAAAGTATGACTAGCTATGTTGATAGAATTATAGGTGGCATTTGAAATAGAAGATTAATGTCTTTTAAAAGAGGCCACAAATATATATATTATCTTTGATCCTCAGAAATTTATTAAATAATTTTCAGGCTTCAAAAATTAATTTTTTTTGTCTTTAAACCTCTAAGAAAAGAGAGGCACTTTATTTTTTAAATAACTGTGTAATTACTGACGAATTTATTGATGCCACACAGTTCACCTAAGAGATGAAGAAGTTCCTGTCAAATAGACATTCTATCCTAATGGTATAAAATCATAGTTGTCAGCAATAGCTTTTGCTTATAATGGCTAAATTTGTATTTGAAAATTTGGGACACTTGAAAAGATCTCCTGTTTGTATTTATTTTAAGGTAATCACCAATTCAAAATTTTTCCTATTTATGAGTATAATCAATTCCGTCACGTTACTAATACTTAATTCTTTTTTTCCTCCCAGAAAAAAATCATTCAGAAGTTTATCAGAATTAAAAGATGCTGTCTTGGATCAGTATTCAGTGTGGGGAAACAAATTTGGAGTATTGCTTTTTCTGTATTCTGTATTACTGACAAAGGTTTGTTTTAAGAAGATACTTCAGATTTTTGATAGTATTGAGTTTAGTACTGTTTTTCCTGCCTTAATTAGTAATTTTATTCTTGATACTGTTTCAAAATCTCAGATAAAAATTTCATATGCCGATAATAAGGAATCAACTTTTCTCACCCCTTGTTTATTAATAATTGGAACATTTACTCTTATTGCTGATCTTCTATAACCACAGGCATTATTAGTAATGTTCTAATTATGAAATGCACTATTTCTCCTGAATTTTATTTTTTCACCTTAGCAATATCTGTCACTTGACCCTTTAATCCCTTCTGTAAGATATTTTTAACCCCTACTCCCTTTCCTATGTCATCTGATAAGTCTTTGTACTAGTTTTCTATAGTGACTCATAATTCCTTTTTTCTTTGATAGTTTCACTTCATCCTTACCTGTTATATCTCCTACTTCTTTTTCTCCCCCATAAAGCTTCTGTATTCCAGAAGTTTCAGTCCCTGGGTCCTGTATGCCTTTTTTTTTTTTTTTTTGAGTATTCTCTTAGTTTACCTTTATGTGGTAATTTCAGTGTGTGTGCTTCCAGTACTTCCCTTTCCTCCAAGTGTTGATCTCATATCTCTCATAGCCTGTTAGTCTCAGTTGAATATCCCACAGGATTTACCATGTCTGAAATGAAACTTCTTTCATTTGACAAATATTTATTTAGCTTTGATTTTATGCTGTATTGATGTCTGGGCTTATGATATAAGATATAATTTTTAATGCCTCCCTTTTGATATTTAAAAAAAAATTGACATATTACTAATTACTTCTGTTGAGGCAATGTGTTTTGGATTATGTGTGTTTTGCACACACAAAACATGATGGGAAAATATGAGAAGGTATGCTGAACTTTATTAGGTGAAATCAAGGACAAACTAGTTTTCTACTAGTCACCATTTGATGGATGTGGGGTCTTGATGAATAATGAAAAGTAAAGGTGTGGGGAAATGTCCCAACCAGTGGGAACAATTTATGGCTTGAGAGTATAATATATGTTTGGGGAAGTAGAAAAAAAAAGTTCAGTATTATATCAGAAAGGAAATTATGGGAGATAAGGCTGGGTACTTACACAATGAAGGCTCAGAATGTCAAGGCCTTTGTTTGTATACTCTGCAAAAATGCTTTAAGGGTTCACCTGACAAAAGTTGAAACAAAACACAACAAAAATTTTGAACAAGGAAGAAACGAAATATTTTTGTTGATAAAAGATTCCTTAAATTGAGCTAAGAGTTGGACTGGAGGGTATTGGTGTATTTAATTTAAGACTAGAGGCAGGGAACTAGAAAAGTGATTATTGAAATAAATAACCTATGTTAGGACAGTGACCATGGAAATAGAAAAGAAAAAGAGCATATTTAAGCAGCATGTTTTAAATTTAGAAGTTTACATTTAGGAATAAATTAAAGAAAAAGAACCAGAAGGACTTGGTAGTTAATTAGACATGGTGAATAACAGTGATGGTATTAGCTAAGATGACTGGGTTCTTATAAATTTATCTTGAATATATATTACTCTCAATTTTTTTCTGCCCCAAAGTTTTGATACTGCCTCTCTTTCCCTTTACAACCAAAAAATCATAATGTCTAGTTGTCCTTCCTTGAGCTAGTCTTTGAAATGAGGTCCTTCCCTCCTCAGTGATTAACTGATGCCCCTTCATTATATTATTTATTTTGGCTTTATCATAGCCTACTTTGTATTGTTGTAAAAAAGTTCAGCAACTCATACTTGTTCTTCATACAACATTCACACAGTTATTTAATATTCTGATTATTGAGTAACCATCTTTTTAATCTTAAAAATAACCTGTAACCTGATATAACTAATAGTCAAAATTAGGTGCATAGCACAATGAATAGCAGCTATGTCATAGACTTGATAAGGTTAAATACTTAGGTCTTCTTATACTTACCTAATATCTAGACCTTTGGGAATTTGGGTACCCTTTTGGGGGATTAAAAGATAGCAGAAAATCAATTTCTAAGAAAATAAGAAGCTTCCTTCCCTCCAAGTTTGCATTATATTTCACCAGTACACATTTGAATTACCAATGTTTGTAAGAAAGCAAAAGCAAACCTTCCATTTTCTTATATACTGATTACATATTTTGCATATTTAAATTTTCTCAACATTCATGTATGTATGTGTTTATTACTAATGCTTTTTTAAATGACATAAAATATATCAGATGCCTTCTTGGGATTATTAGACTTAATTTTGTTAGCCTGTAGCAAAATGAATATTAACTTTTGGATTCAGTAGTTTTTTCCTCCCTCTTGTAATGTAAACTTTATCACTTTCTAACCCTTTAACCAGCATACCAACATTAGCTGTATTACTCATGAGTGCTAGGGTGAGAACCAACCCTAGACAGGAGGCAGAGCATATTCACATCTACAGTCACACAGAATGAGGCAATTAAGACAAGCCAGTATATATGCACATCTTTGAGATGTGGGCGGAAACTAGAGTATGGGAGAAAATTCATGCAGACAGGGAAAGAAATGAAAGCTCCACACAGTCAGTGATACCTCCACACAGTCAGTGATACCTCCACACAGTCAGTGATACCCGCTAGAATTGATAATCTTTATTCTGGTTTGTTTATTCTTTAGTGTTAGGATAAAACAGCGCTGAACAAACCAATGTAATTCAGGGATCTGTTGTAATTGTGTTTTATTAATTCACAATACAAATTGATCAGTTTTTAAACTATTGTAATTTTCATTTTTTATTTTAAAAATAAGTCAGTGAATTTTTTGGTTTCTTTAGGGCATTGAAAACATCAAAAATGAAATTGAAGATTCAAGTGAACCTTTGATAGACCCTGTGTATGGTCATGGCAGGTAATTGAATAAAATCTTTTACCTCTTAGTAGACCTTAGATTTCAGGAATTTGACAAGATAAAATACTACTGAGTCAGATAAACTGTCAGTGTTAACAACAGTAAGAATATGAATTTGAGCAGTCTTGTGCTTTATGCATAGAAATGTTAACTTCCACATTAGATTTATCTGTATATTGCATTCATTTGGCATATACTTTGTTTAAGATGACAGCATATGGTATTTTAACAAGTCCTTACCTATATGCGTGCCCGATTGGGAGAAAATTTATGTTTTCTTGTTATGTTTTCTTATTTTTCTCTGAGACACTGCCTTTCCTATTTCTTTTAAAATCAGTAAAACAATGATAATTAACCCACTCCAATATGTAAGGCCTTTTCTTTAGATTTTTCTGCCTGCTGCAACGCATGCAGCTGGTTGAGTGGGTCTCTGAGTGGTGGCTACAGGAGCCTGAAGAAAAGACATACAGCATACATCTAGAAAAGCAGGGACCAGGTGGGATACCGCTCTCCATTTGAGAAAGAGTGACCCTGAGTCTGGCACCTTGATTTATTTTATAGGGCTGGGATGCAATGAGGTAATGAGAACAAAGAAAGAAAGAAAGAATGCAGGCATTTAACTCCACTGCTGTTAGCAGGAACATTTGAAGGTATAGCAACATTGAAGGTCAAAGCTTAGCTGCAGTTTGCTGTTATCTGCTTGTAGCTCTGCTGACTTGTGAGAACTTCTGTCTTGGGAAACTTAGCAGAAGCAAGCAGAAAGCAATTCGCTCTCTACATCTGCCTCAGAAGCTAAAAATAATATATCACAAAATCACAATTACATATTTTAAAAAATGATTATAAATATTTAATAAATTATCCATCAAAATAGAATTTTCTTTGTTCATCCATTTAAGTATACCATCTGGGATCAAGTTGTTAAATTTATGAGTATATGGAACATCATAGTGGTACATGTAGCTATATGCTTAGCAAGACTGTTCAGTGAAATGTATGAAATGAAGAATATAAGTTTTTTCGTTATCTTTCTTAAATAATGTACTTTAATTTAAAAATCATTACTTCATGTTTATCATGGGAATCATCTGATTTGAAAACTAGTTTATTCATATTGTAATTACCTTTTAATTTTTATTGATAGCCAAAGTTTGATTAACCTCCTACTGACGGGACATGCTGTTTCTAATGTATGGGATGGTGACAGAGAATGCTCAGGAATGAGTAAGTAGTATATTCTTCGTTGTGTTTAGTTTATCTTTCTTATGATATTTCAGTAGGGTACAGTGAAATATTAAAAGGCTCGCTATGTAATAGCTCTGCATTACTTAGAGGTTATGATAAGTGCTTTATTATAGGAGAATCCTTTACAGTTTTCAAGGTACTCTAACATGAAGAACATGGACTTTGGAGGCAGACAAACGGGTTCAAATCTTATGTGTGACTTTAATGAAGTTACTTCTCAAGGCTTTAGTTTCATTAGTATAAAATGGGGATTGTAATCTATCAATATAGATAAATCTAGTATATATTTGGTCATTGAAATCTATAAATCTGGAACACTTGCATTTTGTTTAAAATTGAAAATTGCAAGCATTTTGATTTGCTATATCTGCTTTTGACAATCTAATGACTTTTTCCAGTACAGTAATCCCTCACCTATCTCAGGAGTTAGTTCAGAGACGCCTGCAATAGCTGAAAATCTGCGAAGTAGCGGCGTTATAATTTATTTTATTATTTATATATATTTTAAGGTTTATAAACCTTTCCTACTCTCCTATAAACTCTTCCGACACTCATATAAACACTTCCTACATTCTTAAACCTATGTAATTTTGACAACATATGAAATTCTATGTGGGTTCTCACGAGTGAAGTATATGTATACGGCGAAATCCTGCGATACAGAATTAGATACATTTTTTTAAAAAATCCGCGATCCAGTGAAGCCGCGATAAGTGAACCACGTATAGCGAGGGACGACTGTACTCCCTTTGTTTACCACTGGATTATTCTAAATTCAATTATTTACTCAATCTCTATTAAGTAACTACTGTATACCTCCTATTGAAGTATGTAGTATAGGTCAGGAAGCTCCTAAAACTCCTACAATTCAAGGGAAATTTCTTTTCATCTATAGCTTGTTAGAACTGTCACCAAATGACAGATGCGAGTATGATTAAAAAAATAAGTTTCTGTTTTTTGCTCTGAAAGAAACATGAATCTTGATTTTAAATTTGAATTTATCTCAAATTTTAGAAATTTTTATACTTTGTTAACAGAAACCTGACAGGTAGAAATTAAATAATTTCAGAATTAGAAAGCACTTTAGTATGATCTCTTTATTTTTCTGTGTAAGAAATTTAAGAACTACCCAGATAATATATATGCCAAGTTATTCATAGAGTGCTGAGGTTAGAGAATGAGAACATCCGAAATGTTATAAGAACAGACAGCTTTGCTGATTCCTTAAAGGTCAAAATTTAAACAGTAAAATCAATGGACTAACAAACTACATGTTTTCTTGCCCTGTTTTCTGTAATTGAGCCCATCCGTTATAGAGCCCTCATTCTGACTGGTAGCCAAAAGCATGTAGTCCTGCCAGTTAAAGATGTCAGTCTATAATACTCAGGATTCTTGGATTTCTCCCTCTACTTATACATGATGGCATATGTACATCCCAATCTTCTCCTTTTTCCAGCGGTTTCTGGGTCCTGAACTGTATAGCATTTAGGGAAGAAATATCTGTTTCTTGCTGACATTTGGTTGAGGTGGCTCATACCATTTGGCTTCTGTCCCTTTACTTCCTTCAGTGTACTGAGGGTTCATAACTTTTTCTATCTGGTACCCTGTGCATTGCTTTTGACTCTTGGTACTTGTTAGCATGCTATTAATTTCCTTTGCATTCTGCAAATTATACAGGCTCTGCTCTACTCAGAACCAGAATATACTTTGTCTCTCAAGGTTTCTTCTCAGCCTCCCACAGCTTCCATGAAGTTGTTATTTTCTTTATGTAATATTTATCCAAGTTTTTTATTTTGATGTGCATGTATTTATCCTTTTTCGTTGTCTTGCTGTGGATTTTTTTAAATATAGTTTAGAGATAAAAACTAAGCAATGAGATTGAAATGTTTATCTTGGAAAAGAGAATAGACAGGGTTATATTTCTTGCATTTTCCCTCCATCAATAGGATTATTAACTTGATGTTAAATTTATTTTCTTTCACCAAACTTAAAATAAAAATCCATATATTCAGCATTTATTGGATGTTTTCTCTCTCTGGCAACAGGGAAAAAGATTTAATATATATACCTTATTTTGCCATGTATAATATGTACTTTTTTGCCCAAATTTGTGAGGGAAAATTAAGGATGTGCATTATATATGGATAGTACTAATTCCATATCTATATAAATGTTTTTGACTTCTTTACTTATGCATATGAGTTAAAAGTGTAACTCTAGAAATCAGTAATGATATTATATGCTGTATAATACCCTGGAATATGATAATCATCTTTGTTGAACTTACCACAGACTTGCAGCAAAAGCAATTTCAGCTAACAATTCAACAAAATGAAATGGAGGGTGTCATATTGTTGTCCATAGAGTAAGTGACTCTAACTAGGTAAAAGAGGTGATACCAACTCTGTTACCATAGGGTGAACAGGGCAATATTTCTCTTCACAGACTTTAGGTGGGAGCTAGCAATCAAAAGCATATGGCAACAGAGCTGCTGAGACACACCTTGGACCTCCTGCCACAGAGAGGGTCAGCAGACTGTGGAGCAACAGGGAGAAAAGCTTCTTGTACTGCCTGTCTGTTCTTGTGTTTTGTAATTATTGTTACTTAAAATTTCTTGTACCATAATATGTTAAAAAATAAATACTAAAGTTCCTTTATAATATAAAAACAAGTAGCTAAATATAAACAAAAATTTTGAATCAAAGATTTTTTTCCTGAAAGTTTGGGCCAAAAATGTAGGTGCTCATTATACACATCAAACTACAGTATGTGAGAAGAAAAAGTATGCTGAAGGAATTCCAAGTTTTTAAATCTTTAGGCATACCATTTTACTTTTCTTGGCCTCAGCTTCCTTATTTATTAATTAAGAGACAAAGGGATGTTATAAAATTTAAGAGCAAATTTCTGAAATGCTTAATTATTGAAAGAACTCCCCTTTCTAAAGCATATACACCTAGGTTGGGGAAACAAAAGCAAGCACACAAATAACTGCAAAGCGAGCAGTTTGAAAGAAAGTGTTGAAGTTCAGAAGAAAGAATGAACTTTTCCAGATATATTTAATTTGGGGAAAGTGGAGAGACTTTAAGTAGGAGTTAGAATTCATATAGTTCTAGATGGAATGAATGAGGGGACCTGAGGGAAAAAATATTAATTGTGTTTAGGAACAGAGAGGCAGATAAGTCTATCAATCTGTAAGAGCAGTGATTCTTTATCCTGACTACACATTTATCACTGGGGGTCGGGGTGGAGGCCAGGAAGGGGGCCCTTAGAAAACGTCAATGCTCAGGTTTCTGAGAATATATAAATGAAAATTTCAGTGATGGTGGATGGACATGAAAATTTTCAAATTCTCCTAGGTGAGTCTGATATGGAGCCAGTTTTGTGAACTGAATAATAATAGATAATAGTGTGGGATCTGTGAAGACTAGTAAGGGAAGCTAAATATAGGTCAGTTAGAACAAATCATCTTGAATGCTAAGTTTAAACTTTAGTTAGTATGCAATAGGAAGAGAATTATTGAAGGCATTTAAACATAAATATAAAAGGAAAACTTTAAAAATAAAAGCATTGCTTTGTAGAATATATTAGCATAGGTAAACAGGTCAAAACCATAGCACATAGTTTAGACAAGTGAGAGGTAATGAGATGATAATAGGCGTGGTGTAGGAAGGAAAATGGCAAGCTCCTAGTAAGTACTTTGTGCTAAGCAATATGTTTTAGACCTCTACAGTTAACTTCTGTGTACAGGAGGCTCAGATAATTTAGCAGTTTGCCCATCATCAAGCAGCAGAGACAAACTGCTTTTGACCACACCCCAAATAAAGGAACCTATGCTCCTTGTTCCACCATAACATGTTTTTGTGCTGTACAATTCTGCCTTTATGGGAGAGAATACAGGAAAGTAGAATCTATAGAATGTAATAGATAATTTGATAGAGTAAGGAACAGATAAGTAGTACATTTTTAAATAAAGTTTATTGAATAAGAACATATGAAAGAAACATCATAGTTGTTGGTTTGATGTCATTGTGTGTTTTGGTAGAAAAGAAATGATATTTGTCCTCTAGTATTTAATTTTATTTTTACCAATACAGCTTTTGATGAATGATGCAAATGTTCTTAATGCTTTTATTTAACAGTGCCAAACACTGTTCTTAGTACTTAATGTACACACACACACACACACACACACACACACACACACATTTATTTACTCTTTCAACTACCCTATGAAGGTCATTCTCAGTTTTTAGATGAAGAAACTAAAGCACAGACTGGTTTGATATTTTGCTCCACTTCATAGAGCTTAGTAAATAGCTGAAATTTGAACCATAGTAGTCTGATTTCTACAGCCAGCATACTTAATCATTATGATAGAGTGCCTTTCTTTCTGTCTTGAGTGCTGTATTAAATTGGAAGGTGACATGGAAGAAGTTTATCTTATTTAAAGTTCACAGCACCCTAGAGATAGTTATTTGCCTCATTAGAGAAACTGGGAATGAGTATTTAATTCAAAGTTTCTTGGCTGTGATATAGTTAGTGGATAAGTTGTGTTATATATCTCATTCAAGGAGAATGTGATCTAAGAAAAGACTCTTAATTTAACAGGTCTTTGCTTTGAAAGAGCAGTTGAGACAGAAGCCAGTTCAGAGTGAATATTTTAGCATTGTAAGCAAGAAAATTAACTGGTAAAACGTAGAAAGGAATTCAAGACGAAGATATGGTAAACATAACTTTTGTTTTAAGAGAAGACACCTAAATTGTTGGACCAAGGGAGGAGAACTGATTTTTAGAAGGAATAGAAAATGGATCTAGATTAATAGTTACCCTGGAAAGATGTACAGTTCCTCTAAAGCAGGAAGAATGTGTTGTGAGAAGGAAAAGGCATTTCAAGGTATGAATGATTTAAATTGAAAGAACTCTTAATCTTTGAAGTCTGCCCATGTGAATGAAGAGAGGGAAAGCGAGAGCCATATAGTGGAGAGAAGGGGTTTAATCAACTGTTTAAAGAAGGAATATAAAAATAGATGAGAATTTTTTTTCCCTTTTGTGAGCAGAACCAGAGAGTCTGTTAAGATCCCTTCCACCTTTACAGTGTCTGTATATTATTTTGCTTTACCTTTTGATGAATTTCACCTACCTGTATGAGATTTTATTTTTTAAAGAAAAGGTACAGTCAGGAATGAAAGTAGTAGACAGGCAGGCAGGAGGAGAGAGGAGAAAGAAGCATTTTCTTTTATTTTTATTTAGTTCACATTCGTTGTTTCCCCTTGCTCCTGGATGTGAACCCGGGTCCTTGGGATTTATGTAGACTGAGCTCCTTTGGAGGTGACTGACCTAACTGCTACTTCACCAGAGAATTTTTTTGAATGTTTGATTTCCAGTGAGTTGAGATGAAGTTATGTAGGATTACTTAGAGTGGATCTAACTAGTAACCTGTATATAGTTATTTATTTTTCCTTATCAGTAATCATGAATTTGGCAGTGGGAGAGAAAATGATTAATATGCTTTCAGGAAAGGTAAAGATATTTAATGAAAGATAAATGGGATAGTTTTCTCACCTTTATTAAGATATCTGTGCATGAGCTATCATATATAATAAAGTTTCCCCCATTTGTTCTTTGCCTGAATTCAGTTATAGTAAACAGTTTGTTTATTTGTTGTTAGAATAAAAATGTTATCTGTAAGTCTTTCTGTCCTCAAGTATTCTAATATGAGAAATTCCTAAAAGTAGAATGTGTATACAAAATATAAACATCTCTTAATTTTTTTACTAATAATTGTATTGAAATAGTAATTAAACATACTATGTAAGTTACCCCCTTAAAATGTAGAGTTTTGGTGGGTTTTGGTATGTAGAGTTGTGTAGCTGTCACCATTAATTTTAGAAAATTTTCATCACTGCAGAAAGAACCTTGTATTCATTAGCATATTTCCCTCCCCTCCGCTCCCAGCAACCACTAATTTATGTTTTATTTCACATTTACCCATTCTGCACATTTCATGCAAATAGAGTCACAATATCTGTTTGTTTTATATGGCCGGCTTCTTTCATTTAGTATATTTTTAAGGTTCATCAATCTCAGTATGCATCACTACTTCACTACTTTTTATTGATGAATAATATTCCATTGTATGACTTTACCATGTTTTACTTATTCACTCATAAGTAAATGAATATTTGGCTTTTTTGACTTGACCATCATGAGTAATGACATTGGGAACATTTTTGTGAGGACATATATTTTCACTTTGGTACATACCGAGGAGTGGAAATTCTAAGACATATATTAAGTCACTTGTTTACCATTTTGAGGAACATCTACTAAACTTTGCTGTATAATACCAAATTACTTTCTAAAATTTGCTTTACCAGTTGCTAAAGTATAAATTTAGGCTCTCAACAGTGTAGGTTCCTGTTTTTCTGTATCCTTACCAACACTCAGAACTATCCATCTTTAATATTTTTTGTTTATTAACAACTGATAGCTTGTTTTAATTTTTATTTCATTTTGATTTCCTCTAAACTTTCCCATGGACTCTTTCCTATCTTAAAGGAATTCTTTGGTATTCATGCAGTCTTAATTTTTATATGTATTTGTTTTTGTTTATTTGATGGTTAGTTTTATCTTAATGCTTTCTTTATTTCATGAAATTGAAATAGTCTGCCCTTGTAACTCAGAAACTAAGAGGGTATTTTTCTTTTTAATAAAAATCAATTCTATGTAGTTCATCTGGGCATAGTTAATTAAAAGTTGGCAAATCATTATATATAGACAATAAGAGATTCTAAATTCTCAAGCCAAAGATCATTTTGAAATTTTTGTATTTTTAAGTAGTTAAAATGAATTTACATTAAGTGAGTAGGTACTATCACAAGTTTATAACACTTTATGTGAGAAAAGATCTTCAGTGCATATTTTCTTCAAATTTTAATACTTGTAAAAATACATTTAATTAGTTGAAACTAAATTGCCAGATAAAATCCAGAACTCCCAGTTAAGTTTTAAGTATATATTCTGTCTAAAGAAATAGTAATTTTTTTATATTACCCTCCAAAATAAATGCCTAAATATGTGACTGCTGACCTAATCTAACTAATTCATTACCCAGGAATTATCAAATAACTACTTTAGTATATTTAGTAGCATAATTTTATTTTAAGTGTGCTGTTAATAGACATTTGTTTAAAATGTCAAGAAATGATGATGTAGTATCTAATTGTAACACTAGGTGGTAGTAATTGATTTTAGAAATTAAACTGAAAATGTTTCTCAGCCTGTGTATACTCCTTAAACATGAAAATAGTGCTGCTTACATCTCTGAAGGAAGAATAGGGGAAAGTTTACAGGTGATTAAGAGTACCACTTGTACCTATTTGGGCTGCTCACCCCCACTTCTTTTCTCCTTGAATGCTCCCATCTTCAGTACTTCTCAGTTTTGAGGTCTCATTTCCTCTGAACTTTTGAAATTTAGGACCCTAAAGAGGTTTCACTTATATGGGTTATAAGTAGATCCTGATCAATACTTTTCTTGTTAGAAACTAAGACTGAGAAATTTTCTAAAGATGTATTCATTTAAAAATAATATACCCATTACTTAATATAAATATTATAATAAAAAGTACTTTCTCCAAAAGAAGAATAAAATATTAAGAACATTGTTTTAAATTTTACAAATCCCTTTCATGTTAGGTTATTCACAGTTAGATACTCTGTGTATAGATTAGTCAATTGAGATAGAACACTTGTTTAGCCTCTGGAATGCTCCACTCTAGACTAATGAGAAAGTGAGAATCATAAAGGTAATTAACATTCTCTTATGAAAATCATTTTGATCTCATATAGTCTCTAAATGAATCTTATGGATCCTAAGAATTCTAAACCACAGTGTGAAAACCTCTTCCTCCTCTATGCCTTCGAGAAGCTCATGTAAATAATGCAAACTCTATATATATGCCTTCTTTACAAATCCAAACATTTAATCTACCAATTTCTGGCTTACACCATCTAGATGTTAATCTTAAGGGCACATAGTAAAGTATTTACGACAAAAAATGACTGAGTTGATAGTATTATACTGTTAAAACATCCTAATAGAAAAGTGTACAAAACATGGCCAGATGGTAAAAAGCAAAGTATATATATATACATTGTGTTAGCAGTGGACATAATTTTTAACCAGGGAAAAAATGCTTTTTAGAAATATATTTGGACACAAATAATTGCTAGAGTTCTATTTGTTGTACATTAACTAAAAGCTATAGTTTATGAAAAGACTATCATTGCAATTACATCTGTGTGAATAATCTCATCCTTTCATTCTTTATGCTTTGTTGTATTTTATCCACATCTCTGACTTCAGCTTTCATCTATATATTGATGTTTCCCAAAACTCTATATTTAACTCTGAACTCTTTGAGCCTTTCCAGTTGTGTATCTAGCTCTAGGTAGAAGTCCTAAAGGTATCTGAATTCCATTTTGTCTAATACCAAACTTATTTTCTCTCTTTATACCACTTTAGAACCTACTTCTTCTTAATCCTTTCTTTTAATCACCATTTATTGAAGTTTCTCAGACCAGAAATCTTTAAGGAAACATTGACACATTCTTTACTTCTTTAATGCAGTGATTTTTCATCTCTTTGTTGTTTTCTCTGCCTTGAATTTTTTTATCATTATTTTTTCCTGAAAATTCCTACATATGCCTCGAGTCAGCTCAAATTTTACCACTTAGGTACGCCTTCCCTAAAACAGTAAGCAGATGACCTAATATCACAATAAGATTACGTGTGTGTAGGTATGTATGTACATAAGCCTATGTATATGTATGTATGTATGTAAATGTAAACAGAACACACGATTTTTCATCTGTCTCCCAGTCTTAAGAACAGCCTTGTTTGTTTATTGGAGAGAGTGATGTTATCAAATGTCCTTTGTTTAAGTAATTGTGCAAGTAGATTTACTGCTAATGATAAATTTTCTAAATTATTATTAGCATATCCAATTGTTTTCTAAATCAAAGTCAATTCAAATTAATCATTTTGTGTGGTTATTAATGATATTAATGATATTCCTTAGACTTTGTGGAGAAAATTTCTTCACTAAAAAGTTACCTTTGAATATAAAGTTATATGAATGCATTATTTAATGAACAAGTAAAGTATTGCGTTACCTACTGCAAATCTGATCTAATGGTGTTTGGTGATGAGTGATATTTTAATAATGACGACATGAACTTTTAACAGTGAATATGTGCTAGATATTAAAGTATATTTGGGATAAAATAAAAATTTTGGTGTAAAATATTTATATATCTGTACACGTACAAGGGCCTTTCAGATTTGTGTATACTAATACTCTGCTAATATTTTTTTTGTAGAACTTCTTGGTATACATGAACAAGCAGCTGTAGGATTCTTAACATTAATGGAAGCTCTAAGATATTGTAAGGTAAGGTGATTTTTAAGGAACTTTGAATGTTTTTATTTACACGTCTACTATCTTAGTATTTTTCTCCTGTGACGACGCATTTTAGCTTACTGCTATTAGGTAGTTTCCTCAGTTCTTTCCTAATCTCTCTCACTAAATTGACAGTCTCATTAACTGTAGAGTCAAACTGGCTGATGCTGAATTTCCAGTTTCTGAGGTTTGTTCCTTTTTAAGGATAGAATCAGAACCCAGTATAAAATAATTGATAAAAATTTATATTTTGGAATTTAAATATATACTTTTGGTAAACAAAGGGAAAAGAATAGACTGTTTCTTCCTCATTAACAGTATGCTCCATTGAAACAACTGGTAAAACTTTATCAGGTGAAAAAAAGAATTTGCTAAATTCCTGAAGTTCTTGCTTTAGTCTCTGCCATCAGAAAACTTATTTCACAGTTAAAAAAAAAAATTTCAAGCATTTCACAGCATTAAACTCTTTAACATATATGCAATGGATAGGACTTGCCATGAAACTCTATAATCTATTGATACATATATTTCATTGCTTTTACACAATCTAAAATAATTATTGAATATTCCAAAGAGTTTTAAATGAATTAATTAATGATTTGCTTTTAATAAGATGTCCTGATTTTGAAGAAAGAAGTTGATCTAATTTACTCTGCATTTTAGAATAGTGGCTCCAGCTAAGTGGTAGTGATTATTTCTAGTAAAAAAAATACTGTCTTTGTCTTTCTCTCTCTCCCTTCCACCCCTCTCTCTACCCGTGTTCCTTTTTGATGACAAAAATTTTGGACATGGATGATACAGTTCTAATTGTCAGATAGGTTTCGTCCTACCCTTGTTCATTATTAGTGATCATATTAGTAAACAGTAGCAATTCTTTTATTTTCATTGATTTTAATTCTATAAGCTCAGGCTAGTCTGGGGCAGCCTAGCAACCAGAGAATCTAATTACATCCTCTTCCCCCCAACACATCCTCATTCATATCTCCTCACAGTATGTGTCTGCGCGCACACACACACACATTCTTATATCCTAGAAGTGTGTGTGCACACTCACACACAAAGATAATTAAAGATGATGGATATGTTAATTAGTTTGATTGTGGCCATTTTTTCCTAATGTATGCATACATTAAAACACTAAGTTGTACACTTTAAATATATATAATTTTTATATGTCAATATAGCTATTATTTTAGTAAAGCTGTCCAAAAAACATATGAGTTTGTATTTTGCAGGAGGTTAGGATGTGGAGATTATGCATTTTAAAATCTTCACTATGGCCTATAACGCTCTGAGGAACTAGGTCCTTGGTCTTTGGTTGCACTGCTCCCTCCATTGCTGTGTCCCTGCCACACTGGGCTTCTGTTTCTCAAATATGCAAGATTGCATCCTGCCTGAGACGGCTTTGTACTTGATGCCATTTTTTCGTGGAATACTCCACAATGCTTTTTAAAGGATGACTCACTGTCCTTCCATCCTACGCAAATGGTGCCTCAAAGATCCTTTCTTTGACAATTCCCTCAGTTTATCTTTTTCACATTATTTCATAGAAGTAATCAATCTGTAATGGTATTCTTTTGTTTATATATTTATCAGTTTTTTAATCTTGAATTTGTTTTTCTGTTGCCATCCCTAATAAAAAACAGACTCGTCGTAAAGCAGACACATTGTTTTGCTGGTTGTCTTATTGGGTATTCCATAAATATTTGTTGAATGAATGAATAATTTCACCAGCATTTTAAGTTTTTCTAAATGTGTGCTTTTGCTTTTCTTTAACTGTTAGGTTGAACAGAATGTCTGTTTCTCCGCAAGATCATAGTGTGACGTCAATAACTACTATATATTTTCCTATTTACATATTCTCTGGTGTTCTAGCAGTATCTGTGATGTTTCATAGGAGTTAAAGATTCTTTCAGTAGTGGGATAACACACACTGATGAATGAAAGGCAGAACTCTTTTGTTACTTAAACCTCTAAAGGAGAGGTTATCAGACAGAGTCCTACAAGGGGACATGGCAACAAGCTACAACTGTCAGGGTAGGGAGGGCAGGGATTGGAGCAGTTTGTGAATGGGAATTGGGATGGTAGTTGCTAGGTTTCATGGGCTCCCAATGAATTGGCTAATTTGAATAGTTTCAGTGGACTCTGAGAGGTAGGGACTGCCCCTGGTTGTCTGGTACCTCATTCTAGAATATTTAGTTTCATTCACAGTGGTCTGAAAGGCGAGAGATCAGAAGGGAAGTGGGGTACAAACTTGATCAGGTGTCTTTTTTAAGGGAACTGACCAACCTCTAGCCAGGGCCTCAAAAGGTGAGTCAAGACAGCATATTTAAATAGTCATGTTATGGTGTCATCTGTATATTACTTGATTCTTTATCAACATATTTATATATAGATAGATATAGAAATAGAGATATATCGACATACTTTCTCATATGTTGCATTAAGTAAATAATTGTGTTTATATTAGCTGAGCATTTCCCTATTCTTTGCCCTCTAGAAATGAAAATACCATTTGTATATCATTTTGACCATACATGTTCATTAATACAAGTGAAATCATCTCTCTCCCCTTCTCCCTTTATGTATATATTTGAACAAAGAAGGCAGTCCTGTCCCTTTTAAAAAATTATATAATCCATATAACATAAAACTCAGCATTTTAAATTGTACATTGCAGTATTTTCTCCACATATTTACTAGACTATACAACTGTTTCCCACTATCTTAATTTTAGAATGTTTCCATTGCCCAAAAAAGATTCTCCAAAGCTTTCTCCATCCTTCTCAGACCCTGGAAATTTTTTGTCTTTGTGGTTTTGCCTATTATATACATTTCATATAACATGGCTTCTTTCACTTAACATAATATTTTCTGTGTTTCATCCATGTTTTAATATGTGTTAGTACTTTGTTCCTTTTTATGACCAAATACTATTCTGTTGTGATGTATCAGTTTAGTTTACTCATCAATTAATGGGTTTTGAATTGTTTTCACTTTGGGGCTATTGTGAATAATATTGCTGTGATCATTCATGTGTAAGTGTTTGTGGAGATGTTTTTTCATTCATCCTGGGTATATACCCACAGTGAAAATTCTTTGCTCATAGATAATTATATGCTTCACTTTTTGAGGAACAGTCAAACTATTTTCCAAAGGAGTTGCACTATTTGCGCCTTTAATTTTTGTTGTTATGAAATACTTAATGAGTTAATATTCACTTACCCTTTATTGCGCTTTATATAATCTTACTCTTTTTTCCCTACTTCTACCTTAATTTATATAGACACACATATACTTTTTTCTGAAAGAGAAAATCATATCTAAAAATTTTCTCCACAAAAGACAAAACGATTTAATGGAAAGTCACAGATTAGTAGTCAGCCACTAGAGCGTTAATTTCAACTTTATGCTTGTTAGCTTCTGGAATTCAGACAAGGCACCAATCCTATAAACTTTTCAGACTTTTATATAAAATTGAAAGACTCTCAAATACTCACCTACTTTAAACCTGTGATCATAGTTTTCCTGTTTCTTTGTTCTTTAGCATTAATTCTTCTATTGTCCCCAAACAATCCTCCCTTGTCTACTGGTTCACCATTGCAATTAGCACTTCCAACTCATCCCTTCCATCATCAAATGTGCTATTTTTTCTATCTATGAATACAGAAGAGCACCTATTTCCATTCTCCCTCCCAGTGTAAAGAATAAATTCCAGAGTGCCATGGTGGTGGTTTAAGGTAGAGCATCATATCAGGGCTGCCTACTGATTAGTACAGAATAATTGCCCTGACTGCTTCAAGTTGCCACTTGGAATTTCCCAATTACAGGCAGTCTGTGAGAAAAGAAAATTCAGTAATTTGATTGGCAAAGTTAGTTATTTTTAAGTTAAAGACTTTATCCTCATGAGAGTGTGAAATTAATTAATGGATGTAAACATGATTGGGTTTCACAAGTCTTTTTTTTTAATTTGTTGAATCTTAAATTTTCTTTTTCTCAATCACATGAAATGATGCTCTTAAATATTGGGTACTATAGTTTTTGTAGATTGAATATATAATCTTGAAGGTAGGCTATACGTATGACTTTGTATGTATTTTAAAGATACTATATATTAAAATATATATTAAAACCTTGAACCTACCTCCTACATGAAGAGTCAAAAGACAGGACACTTTTATATTCTTAAATTTTTTAAATAATATAAGTTTGAGGTAACAAGCTGAAGTTCTAGAACTGTCCATTCTGTCTAAAAAACTTTGGAAAAACAAGAATGATTCTTGGGCTAACTTATTTATTTATAGCTCTGTTAAATCTGTACTATTTTTGTTCTAATAATATAAGCCTAGCCCTGACAGTCTTTATAACATTCATTTTTACATTTCGGCTTTGACCTTTATGGGTAAGGCATTCTGGCACAACACATTGATCCATTTAATTATGAATTGAACACTTTAATTATGTTTCAAATATTTATGAGAAAATATTTAATGGACAGTATAAGATTTTCATTTGTTTGTTTATTTTGCTACATTTGTTCTAGGTTGGTTCTTACTTGAAATCTCCAAAATTCCCTATTTGGATTGTTGGCAGTGAAACTCACCTCACCGTATTTTTTGCCAAGGTATGCTTATAGCGGGATTTTTTTAAAGTATGACATCAGGCAAACAAGTAATATAAGTCCATATTTAGTTTGGATCTTTGTGCAGATGTTAGTGTATTTCCACTAAAAGTCTATTATTCCAGGATCAAAAAACTTAATACTAAAGAACATATTGTTACACTGCTATGGTTTTGGAATCATTTCAGTAAAATCTTTCATGACTTAGTTATAATTTTTTTTACCTTTTTTGACTTCAGAGCTTTGACTTTTTTTTCAGAAGTCATTGGTGTTATTGTGAAAATGATTGAATTTAAAAGTTGGAGATTGCTCTTTTGCAGAAGATAAAAATCTAGCATACAAGATAAAATGATTTTAGTTTTAATATCTCCTAGGAAAATCCTTTAAAATTAGTAACAGTTCAGTGGTTTAAAAGTTGAGTGGTTTTTTAAGATGGACTACTTCCTACCATTTTAAATACATGGTTATATTGAAACAGATGAACTATATTTTTATATGTTTATTTTAAAATTATGAAAACAAAGCTATTTCTAAATATCAGTCAATGCTTCTTTTTTCCACAGCTGAGTAGTTATGAGCTTTGAAGTCAGTGAGACTTCACCTGAAACCTAGACTTAACACTTCTTAACATTATTCTACCTCTTTTCTCATGTCTTTAAAATAAGAATTAATAATAGTGCCTACCTCTTATAATTGTTGTAGGCATAAATATAGAATATTGAACAGTACCTTGTACAAGTTAAACACCTCGTAAATCTTAGCTGTTATCATCATCATCATTTTCACTATTCTATGAATATTAGCTGTAGGTGATTTATTTAGGATGCTAGATGTTAGAATGAAGTGGGGAATTTATATGTAAGTGTATCAGCAATATTTTATATTCTAATACACTTTCCTATCTTCCCCATGAGATTTTTTAGCTTGTACTTATTGATTTGTTTTATTTGTATTGTAAAAATTAATTGTATAAATTATTCCAATGACTACATTGACAATGCTAAATTTTATGGATCTCTTTGAGTCTTTATTTTCTGTATTTATTTTTATTGTGCTAGTAAAAGTCCAGCTAGTGGATTTAGAGCAAGCTGCAGAAAACTTTTTCTTAAACAGGGAAAGCTTTACTACTTTAAAAATACATATCTTAATGACATTTTACACTTCATTTGAAAGCTTTTGCTGTTTATTTCCCCCTTAAAGTACAAAGGAAGAAGTAAAAACAGAATGTGAAACACAGAAACCAAATAGCTTCTGATTCCTGAGTGAGGATTTCATTATTTGACTTTTTTTCAAGTATTATAAATTTCCAGAAATTCAGTTCCACTTTACATACAGAAATGTATTTTCAAGATAATTATTAACTATTCTTTATTTTTAGGAAAAGTAATAAATTATATGAAACTCTAACTTTTAAATATAAGCTATAAAGATGAAAATATTTTAAATCTTATGTTTTATAATTGGTATTTATGATACGATTTTGTTATCAAAACAGCAAGAGATGTTTCACAGGCTAATACAGAAACAGTGTCAGTTGAGCCATGTAAATTTATAGATATTTTGTATTGAAGCACATCCCTAAATGTTAAGTATGTTGCTAAATCATAGTGGTGAATTACAATAACCTTTCTGTGAAATAATACTTACCTGCCTGTCCTGGAATAGTCTTCATTTTTCCCATAGTATTGGGTCCATTGCGCTACTGCATGTATCACACAGTGCTAGTGCCGCCTCCTCATGCTGTTTTTCTCAGGTTCTATAGTTGGCAGTGAGCCTTATGGAGGGCTGAAATGATCATTCATCCAACCCATAGATTTCAGCCACTTGTATTAAAATGTTGAATTAAAGACATCAAATGCATAGAAAGACACACACAGAAAGTCACTCCAGTGGAGGCCTGACCAAACAAACTCAGTCAGACAAGGTTTTTCAATCTGTCTTCATATTTTTGCAACCCTGAACCTACTATAACAATGAGAGGGGAATGCGCACATGCATAAGACATTTAGAGAATTTTATAGGAAGATTTTAGTTTCTTCAACTATTAGAAATCTTAAAAATCAGTACCTTATCTCTCTTTTAGAACTTTTTAATTTTATACTAATTGATCTTTTCGTACTTACCTTTTCTGTTATGTGTCCTGGCACATAGTCTAGGGAATTCATTAATTTAATGAATCAAACCTTTGCATGAGTTTTCCACACTTGGGTTCCAGTGTTACTTAGCTCTCCTAAAAATATTTTATGATTCATTCTGAAGTTTCTTAAAGCATGAGTACTTCCTTCTCAATTTATTTTATAAAAATTGAATTTGTATTGCCTGAAAATGTTATCTTTTAAAGAAGTTACAGGTAAATAAAATGTTTCCCTTTAAAATAAAGTAATATAAAGTTGGAAGATCAATATACATGATGACACTAGGTCTAGTTTTAAGGGTTTTTTGTGTGTTTTGTTTTGGGTTTTTTTTAAGGACAGATGCAGACAGAAGTGAACGTGAATAGACAGGAAGAGAGAGGAGGAAGAAGCAAGCATTTATTTTTATTTAATTATTTACATTGGTTTTTTTTCCCCGCACTGGACCTGAAACTCCAACCCAGGAGTATGTGGCTTGCTCCTTTGGAGGTGACTGACCTAATGGCTGATCCACCAGGAGGGTGCACCTTAAGTTTTTTTGTGTTTTGGTTTTTTTTCAATTAAGGAATATTTGCGTAGTCTTCATGATGTGGAAAATACTATAAATTTTGCTGTTCTTGACATTACAGCAAGATTTATTATTTGGTCTTTCTTTGTTATTTCTACATTTGAGCAAGAAATTTTTTCTGTGGTTTATTTTGTAATTTATTTTTGAGTTGTGGTTTATTTTTTTTTATGGATTCTTTCACTTTATGTTCCATGGCCTGAAACAAAGAACATTGTTTTTTTTTCCCCTGATAGTTTAATGTAAATGTTGGTGTCTTTTTCTATAAAACTTGTATGTTTGTTTATCTGAATGTATTTATCTTGTATTAACTTCTTGATACTAAGTATGATTAAATTAAGAAGCATGGGTTGTTGGGTTTTTGGGGGGGAGGGGGTTGTTATCTATTTGATTCATTCATTATATTCCACATATGAGTGAAAGCATCCTGTATCTCTCTTTCATTCTTACTTATTTCAAACACGGTCCTTCCAATTCCATTCAGAGTGTTGTAAAGGGCACAATTTCATTTTTTTTTTTTTTTTTTTTTTTTTTTTTTAGTACTGCGTAGAGTTTCATTGAGTATCTATACCACAGCTTCTTTATCTTGTCATCTGTTTCCATGACTTGGCTATTGTGAACTGTGCTGCTGTGAATATCGGGATGCAGTTATTTTTCTGATTAGAAATTTTGTGTCTTCAGGGTATATGCCCCAGAGTGGGATTGCTGTAATGAATGGTAGATTCATCTTTGTTTGAGGAATCTCCAAACTGTTTTCCAAATTTACATTCCCAACCACAGTGTCTATTCAGTTATTTTGCCCATTTTTCAGTGGGTCATTTGCTTTTTTATTGTTGAGGTATGTGAGCTTTTTATGTATTTTGGAGATTAAGCTCTTACCTGATGTGTATGCTGTGTGATTATTATCTCCAATTCCATGGGTTGTCTTTTTGTTTTAGTGTTGGTTTCTTTTACTGTGCATATCTTCAGTTTGATATAGTCCCAATTGCTTAATTTTGCTTTAACCTCTTTTGCCATAGCTGTTCCTTACCCAAAGATCTCTTTGAGGTTGAGGTCATGGAATGCTTTTCCCACATTGTCATCTTGGTATTTTATGGTTCTAGTCTTATATCCAGGTCTTTGATCCATCTTGAGTTGCCTTTTGTCTATGACAATAATGAGTAATCTGGTTTTTTTCTTTTCTTATCTTTTTTCAGATGTCTTTCCAGTTTTCCAAGCACCATTTGTTAAATAGATTTTCCTTATTCTGTTATATGCTCTTGGCACATTTATCATAGATGAACTGTCCATTATAGGTGTGGCTTTATTTCTGAGCTCTATGGTTCTGCTGATCAATGTGTCTGTTTTTGTTCTAGTACCAAACTGTTTTGATGATGATTGGTCTGTAATACAGTTTCAGGTCAGGGAATGTGATTCTCCCACTGTTATTGTTTTCTCTGACAATAACTTAAGCTTTGTGATGCCTTTTGTGATTCTGTACAAACTTTTTCCTTAAAGAATGTCCCTGGGATTTTGATGGGAATTTTATTAAACCTATATATTGCTTTGGGTAGAATGGCAATTTTCACTGTTAATTCTTCCAGTCCATGAAAATGGAGTGTTTCTCCATCTCTTTGTGTCTTCTATTTCTTAATCTTGTAGTTTTTGTTATAGAGGACTTTCACCAACTTTGCTAAGTTTATTCCCAGGTCTTTGATCTTTCTTGGTGCTGTTGTGAAAAGATTTTTTTTTCTTATTTTCTTTCTCTTCTACTTCATTGTTTGTATATAGGAATGCTACTGATTTTTGTGTGTTGATTTTATATCCTACCACTTTGCTGTATTCATTTAGTGTTTGAAGAAGTTTTTTCATGGAGTCATTTGGGTTTTCTAGGTATAATATCATGTCATTTGCAAATAAGGATTGTTTTATTTCTTCTTTTCCAATTTGGATTCCTTTAATGTGCTTTTCTTGCTTTATTGCTCTGGCCAAGACTTCCAGAACTATGTTGAATAGTAGTGGTATCGTTGGCAACCTTATCTTGTTTCAGATCTTAGGGGGTAAGGCTCTCAATTTTTCACCATGCAATGTTGACTGTGGGTTTGTCATATATTACTTTTATTTTGTTGAGGTATGTGCCTTTTTCCCCTATTTTGGTGAGGGTTTATATCATGCATTGGTGTTGAATCTTGTCAAAGGCTTTTTCTGCATCTGTTGAGATGATCATATAGTTTTTCATTTTCAGTTTGATGTGTATTAACTTGATTGATTTCCATATATAGAACAATCCTTGCATCCCTGGAATAAAACTCACTGGATCATGGTATATAATTTTTTGGATGTGCTGTTGGTTTCTATTTGCCATGATTTTGTTGAGGTTTTTTTGCATCTAAATTCATATTGGTCTGTAGATTGCTTTTTTAATGATATCTTTTTGTAATTTTGAAATTGAGTGATATTGACCTCATAGATTGCATTTAGAAGTTTTCCCTCTTCAACTTTGTGGGAGAGTTTAAGAAGGATGGGGATTAACTCTTCTTTGAATCTCTGACAGAATTCACTAGTGAAGACATCTGGATCTGGACTTTTTTTTTTTAGGGACATTTTTTAATACTGCTTCAAATTCTCTGCTTATGGTTAATTTGTCTGTGTCCTCTTGGTTTAGTTTTGGGAGGTTGTAGGATCATATAAATCTGTCCATTTCTTCATGATTGATGAATTTGTTGGAACACAAGTATTCATAATAGTCTCCCATGATCGTCTGTATTTCTATGATGTCAGTTGTAATCTCACCTCTTTCATTTCTGATTTTTAGGGTTTGCTCTCTTTTTCTTATTGAAACTTTTTTTTTAACGGCTTTGGGATAGGCTCTGCTATTAGTTCTTTAAAAATAGGTTTTCTGCCCATTTCTCCCTCTCCTCACCTTCTAGGGCATCTATTACCCTTATATTTGTTTTTCACATAGTGTCTGACATTTCTTGTAGGGTTTTTTCATTTTTCTTCAACCTCATTTCCCTCTCCTCTTTCATGAGGGTCACCTCTGTTATGAAGACATGGCTTCAATGTCTAATATTTGTTCCTCTGCATCACTGAATCTGTTTATAGAACTTTCCATGTTTATATGCAATTCCTTGACTGTATCTTTCATCTCTAGCATTTCTACTAGGACTTTGTTTATCACCTAGTCTCTTTGGTGACTATTTCATCTATAACGTTTTCTGAGATCTTGCAATTGCCTTTGGGTGTTCGTGTGAGCCTCCTGCATCTCATTCAGCTTTTAATAATTATCCTTTTGAATTCTGTGTTACATTGTTCCAATCCACGTCCATGGAGTTCTTCTCTAGAGGACTCCTGGCATCTTCCTCCTTTTAGATCATTTTCTGCCTTCAATTTGCACTGTGGCTCTTTTTCTTTTACTTTAGTCTTCCTATCTGTTTGATGCTGTGGCAGGTGCCAACCCCTTGATTTCATTTGGAGTGAGGCTGTTTCTACTCTCTACAATGCCCTCTTCTGCTGGGCTACCTGCCTTTTCAGGTGGCGCTTGAAGGCTTTGCCACTCTCCAGTGCAGAGAGTTTCATATATAGCCTAGGTACAGTCTGGGAATACAGCTCTCAGGTAGTCCAATTAGAATTTTAGAATTTAGGGGTTTGGGGCTGAGTTGAGGCACCATGGGTGTTCTAGGGTCCTGAGGCCTAACTGGTACTTGCTCCTGCTCTTCCCTGAGAAGGATGGGGATCATGGCCCATGAGTCCAGGGACCCAGTGAGCACTGGTTCCTGCCCTGAGGCTGGCAGGCTGGTGATTGTTTAGGGCCACTACAGGTGGATCCAGTGATCCGGAGTCCGAGTGAGAAAAGATCTCAGGTCACTGGAGACTGGCAAGTGCAGTGAAGCTCGGCAGGCACAGCTCAAGACCTCTGCCAGGCAAGTCTGGAGATCCAGGTCCCAGGAGCAGGAGCCTGGGCATGCTGGAGCCTGACCATCACAGCAAAGCTGGGTGGGTGTAGCTCAGGGCCTCTTCCAGGTAGATCCTGTCATCTGGGACCCAGGATAGAAGCCTGTTTCACGTTCCCAATTTTCAAGGCACTCTGGTATTTGGCTTTGTAAAAATGCCTTTGAAAACTAATAGAATTCTCTTGTTACTTATACATTAGTGATAGTAATTGCAACTCTATTCATGTATATGCTCATCTGTCAGAGATATCCTGGCCTATAGTATGTATCTGGCAGTATGCCAAGTGTTGTGACTACAGTGCTGAGCAAAAATGGATGTGGCTTCCGTTCTTATGGAGGTGTAACATTCTACCATAGAGGCATCCATAAAATAATCACACAAATTAGAACTGTGACGTGCTGGCAAAGCAGAGGTGATACTATGTGAAATTTTCCTTGTTTTGGAATATTAGGCATGTTTCCTTAAAGATTGATGGCTAAAAGAGCACTGAGGCATCAGGACAACTAACTATGGGGAGAGGGAAAAACAGCAGTCCTGTCATTGCAGCCACGGGCTGTGGAAGAAGGGACGGTGGTGGATGAACTGAAAGAGGAGCTGGAGCATTGGGAATTGAGGAGCTAAGGTGTAAGATGCACCTAATGACAGCTGCTGAACTTAGAAATTAGTGGTGGGGTAGTTTGCATGAGGTGGGGAGAGAATTAGGAAGAAATGAAATAGTATTAAATTTGCATTTGAGACGATCACTCTGGCTAATTGTGGAAGAGCCATATTGCAGTATTATCCTAGGGAGCGGGTTTATAAGACTTATAATATTCCAGATAAGCAAGAATATAACTTAGTTCATGATAATGATGGTACAGGTAGACAGAAGACTTAAATGTGATAGATTTATTCCTGAGTTAAACTGACAGAACTGGTTGGGGAATTAGGTTGGATGGATGGATGTCAAAGAGGTCAACATGAGATACATGTTTTTAATGATTAGATCTCAGCACCTCAGAAAGATGTGGATTTAACAGTTTTGTTGTGATGAATGTGCTCACTCATGATTAAAGCAATTTATTCACTATGTGTTTCACATAAAAGTGGGATGAGATGAGAAGGGAGATGATAAATGGGGAGATGAGAGTTACTTTTCTCAGACTGACAATTGAAAACAATAGCTGCTCTAACATTACTTACTTGTATTTCTCTTCAAAGAGCAGCAGAGGGAGAGGATCTATTGTAGACTGGTGCTAGATGAACCATATAAGTAATGCCCCCCTTTTAACTTTTACTGAACTTTAGCACTAGTAAGAACTGTCTAAGGAAGTTAACCCAGCCTTCATTTCATATGCCTAAGGAACAAAACGAAAGAACTGTCTTTTGCTCTTCTGCCTGATCAACTTAAATACATATACATACACAGATCCTCTCTCTCCAGATTAATGGATGAAAACAAATTTGATTATAATAATTAAACTGTCACACTGTGTACTCTATCATATTTAAGATTTATGTTCATAGTTTCAGACTGGATTAAAAATTATCAGTTCAGTGAAATAACTTCTTTTAACTATTTTTTTTTTCTTTTGAGATGGAGTTTCTTTTTTGAACCTTACATAATTATAATTGAAACGATGTAAGTTCATAATTTTAAATCTGAGTGTCAAACTATCACTTATTACAGTTATCACTCATCTTTAAATTGTTCAGTGGTACCTTTATTTTACTTTCCAGCACATGGAGAATCATTGAACTTATCTTGTAGGATTGGAAGAGGATTTTTGTCACTTCAGTTTTATTTGAAAATCAGTGGTAAATATATAATTATAAGAAATACATACAAATTATTCTATGTAAATGGTAGTCATAATACTGAGGGCAAAAATTATAAACCTACTGTATCGGTAAAAAAATATCATTTTTGAAAGTAGATGCTTAAAGAATTTAGAGCCTATATTTAAACTTATCTTTTAAAAATTATTTTCCTCTAATTTCAAAAGAAATGTATCCCTCCTTTTTTTAAAAAAACAAGTCTGTATAACATTGTATGTTAAATTTTTCTTTTTAGGTCATTTATGAAGTTACTTCAAATGTCCATTTAGTGCCCAATTGAATATTTGGGCATTTACCTTATTACCTTTTCTTCTCTCTAATCATTTTTCTCTTTGATTCAGTGTCTTCTGTTTTTATATTTGGGCGTTAAGAATAAGTTATTTGAGTAATTTATAATTTCCTCTTGAATTAAAACTAATTATGAAATTCATGTTCAGTCAATGCAAATTCAAAATGAGGGTTTTAAATTTGAAAACAGGATGCTTTTAATATTATTAGAATTCTTTGTGTAAGCCATTAGACAAAATAGATTTGGGTTTTTTAATTGTTTTTTATGGGGCATTTGAATCTCAGTGTGTGGTGACAACTGCTGATAAAAATACTTGGAGCCTACCTATAAGTTTCATCTTCAGAAGATCAGTGACTAATTTCCTTGTGAATCAATATCAAACATTTTTTTGAAGTTAAGGAGATGAGTCTTACATCCCCTTTTGTTCTCTTTTATGATTATAAAAGGACTCTTTTAACTGTGCACGGCTATCAACTTTAACCTTTCCTATGATAAAGCAGTTTTCCTTTGAGGTAAGGAAACATGGAAACCCATTACTGTTTAAATGCAAAGTATATAAAGATTCTGAATTTAATGCAAAAAAGAAACAATACATTTAACTGTTCCCTGCATGAACTGACTGTTCTTAACAGTAGTATCTGTTACTGGGAGTCTAGATACAGTTATTTCTACAGAGCAAGCTTCTTTTGTGTTTTATTCTTTGGTGTAACATTAGGAGGACTACTGCAATTAAATGTTAGAGCCTTTTTTAGGTGTTTAAGAATTGTTCACTTCTGCTTTACCATTAATGCCATTTTATAGTATTAAAGACAGTCTAAGAAGCAAAATAATGCTTTATAGACTTTGTTGTAAAGAAAATTGACCTCTGTGTAGCTTTAATTAGTGGGTAGAAGTCATGGGACTTGGAATATAATTAAATTCATAGTTAGGCATTTTGTAATAGAACTTGCATGTATATTAACAGTTTTTTTGAGAGTATGTGCATATGTTTAAGATTCCCTGCCTATTGACTACAGGAGGAATTGGGTATAAGAGATTTATATATATGTTTTTATAGTTTAAATTGTAATTTGTCATGAGACTTTTAGCATCAGTCTTCTAGAATACTGAAATTAATATTCTGTTATTTCAACTACTTAGGAAGTTTGAGCAGAAATCTATCCAAACTAATATTTATTTGAATTAAGATTTGTTCATTTTTAAACATGTTTCTTAGTACACTTTGGGGCTAATCTTCTTCAGCTATCTAGGATCAATGTACCATCATAAAACTTAATTTTTTTAAATTTTTTAATTATTTTGATCAGGAACCTTTCAAAATATATTATAAATATTCTTACCTCTTTAAAATTAATGGATGTATATACTCTTTCCTACAGCTCTGAATTTTCTTTTTTTTAATGATCTCAATCATGTGAGTCAAACTGCTTACTAAAAGTAGTTCTTATCTTTCTTCCTATCTTTCTTGGAGTTTGTTTCTTATAATTCCTTGTAGAACCAAATAATAGTCTAAACAAGATAAAATACAGATAGATGTGCTTAATTGTGTTGTCATGAGTAAAATCAATGAGTTTTAATTATAATCAGTATTGAGAAATCCATACCTCTAGCTCTCTCTCTATAAATAATAAAAATAATTATAGCAAATAGAGCTGCCAGCATATAGGGCAAAAGATCTCATATCATATATTTAATGTGTGATAGTGTTGAATCATTGTTTTGTTTATTCTTCTGTGCTTTTGTTTGTGTTATTTCTTCCTGAAATGGATTGATCAAAATCCTATTCACTATTTATAGTTCTTGTTACCTGTTTTCCTACATAGCAAATGTAACAAACATTAGGCATTGTATTTACTGTTGAAATACAAAGATTAATAATAAATTGTAGTGTTTACTGTTTACCTTTATTGAGTACTTTCCTGTATGTTAGATACTAGCTTTGCAGTAAGTGGAAATATCTTATTTGGTAGAATTCTGGGCAGGAGAGAGGTGACTGGGGAAGTCAGGCAGGCCTAACAGGGGTGGGCTCAACAAAGGAACCAGTCCAGTTACAGGTGGTAGGTAAGACCTTGACTGTGTCTCCCAGGAACTGTAGGCAATTAAGAGAATTTCTTAGGAACCTGGATTGGAAACTGGGCAAGCTTCTGCAAAAAGATGGAATAAAAATGATGGAAGATATTCGATGAGATATCCCAGAGGGCTATGGTAACATAAAGGAAATGGACCTAATCCTGCCTGAGGATGTCAGTTTGGAATTTATAGAGGAGTATCATAAATTGTTTTTATTGTTTCTTTTGTTTGCATTCTATATGCTTTTTAGAACATTGAAGTTGCACCTCAGTTTGTGTGCATTTCAAACCACACTCACCTTCAGAATTCTAGTGCCTTTTTACCACTACCTTGTTAATTCCCTCCTACCCTTGTCCACTCACCCATCTCTAGCCTCATTCTTTGTCCTGTGAATTTGTTGAGATTTTTCTATTTATTTGTTTTGTTTCTTTATATTCCATATATGAGTAAAACCATCATGTACTTCAATTTTTCTTTCTGATTTATTTTGCTTTATTTAGCTTACATATATTCCTCATTAAATCCTTAAAGCCATCTTGTGAGGTAAATACCATGTTAATTTTATAGTCTGGGGCCAATAAAAAATAATATCTTCAAAGCTAAATACTAGTGAAAGAGAAATCCAGAGTTCAAAATCAAATCTTCTGACGCCTGAGCTTTAATTTACTTCTCTCCCTTAGGAAGACAAAATGTCATTATTCTGGTGTGAAGATAATTGAATTAAAGTTTATGATCAATTGTAGACTATATGAAATGAGGACTGTATTCTAGGCTTGGATAAAAGAATAATCCAAAAAGATAAGCAATGGGAGACGTGAAAGTTCTTACTAGATATAGAGAGTAGTAATTGATTAAGTATAGCTGAACTATTCTAGTCATGCTAAGAGATGAAGATGGAAGCAAAGGTTAGGATCAGATAAAGAACTATCTGGAATAATATTTATTCCCAAATTCTCTATGCTATTTTTGCATGTTTATCTTGATATGAAAGGATAAACATGAATATCCAGCATATTCATTCAGTAGAGCCATCTGTTGTTTTTTAATTTTTTCTTGTTTTTAATTTTGACCAGCATAAGAACCACCGTATTAATGAACAATCAAATCTTTTCTGTAAAGCTATGATAAAACTTAACTGTATTTTACCATGTATTTTTGGGCCCAAATTTGTGAGGAAAAAATAAGGATGCACATTATACATGGGTGGTACTAATTCTGTATCTATATAAATGTTTGTATTCTTTTATTTATGCATATGAGTTAAAACTATGACTCTAGAAATCAATAATGATACCCTTATGCAAAATAATACCCTGGAATATGATCATCTGTTTTGTTGAACTTAAAACGAAAGCAATTTCAGTCAATGATTCAATGAAAGGAAATGAAGAGCAACATACTGTCCACAGAGTAGGTGACTCTGACTTGATATGATAGGTGATGTCAACTTAAGTAGCATAGGGTAAATGAACATCACCACATTTCTCTTAGTGCACTTGAAGTGGGAGCTAGCAACCTAGCTGATGATCTTAGAAAAATACAGACACTACAAGCTTTAAGCTGACAGTTACTAGATATTCTAAAGAGCATGGCAGCAAAACTCTCGAGAGACACTTTGGACCTCCTCCCACAGAGTTTCATGATTTGTGGAGGCAACAGGAAGAAAAGCTTCTTATACCTTGTATCTGTTCTTGTGTTTTGTAATTATTTGTTACATAAAATTTCTTGTACCATAATATGTTAAAAAATGCTAGAAGTCCATTCTAATACAAAAAAGTACCTAAATATAAACAGTACAAATTTGAATTAAAAAATTAAAATCATCTTTTCCTGAAAGTTTGGACCAAAAGTGTGGGTGCACATTATATACTGCAAAATACAGTAATATTAGAAACTTAATTTCTGTAACTTTTTTTTAACAGTCAAATTTGCTTAAAATATTAGAAAAGGAGGTAGGATATTGGGGCGAGTTAGGGGAAGGGCATCCTTCACTTTTTATTCGTAGTAATCCAACCCTAGGAACCTTAAATTCTAAATGTGTGGACTATAATTTCTATAATCTTCCATGCACTCGTTTTCATATGAAACTCATGCAGTTGATCTATGTGGAGATTCCACTATGTATAGCTTATGTTATAAAATCAATGTCATTGGAAAGAATGAGGGAAGAGGTGAGAGGTTAAGTAGGCTGAGCATGACTAAGAAGAGTCAATATAATATATGTGGAATGAGCAAAGTAAAACCCCCAGGCAGAATAAGGTTTTAAATTTCTTTTGCCAGCTTCCTGAAATAAAAAATAATCCCCCAAATTTCAGCCATTTACACAGTAATAAGTCAAGAAGGAATCAGTCAGAACAGTCCATCCCATAGGAAGAATGACTCCTAAAATTGTTAAGAATCCTCTATTCATGATAATAAGGGAAAAAAGAATTTGACATCAATTTTATTATATTTAGGTTATAAACATAGAGTACAACCTCTTTGGTCTCTACAGAGCACACTTTCCCATCATACTCACCCTGCCCAAACACACACACACACGCGCGCGTGCAGACACACCAAAGTGTATTTTTCTCTTAATTTACATGTTGGCTGTAGGTGTGTTCCATAAGCCTTCATTCTAAGATCTGGGCTGAGAGAAAGGAGAAAGGTTTCTGGCAAAACCACAGAATTGGCCCATAAAGCTTCTTCTAGGGACTAATGTCACTTCTGCTTAGATTCCTTTGGCCAAAACGAGTCACCTGCCCACCATGATGTTGTTGAGGCTCGGAAGCTCACCTCTCAAACAGAGGGACTTCAGGAGCCACAGCAACGAGCCCGGATAACCGTCTTACAGGGAGGGAGTTGAGAACACTACCATTTACCAGTATAGGTTACTTTGTGCCCAGGTGATTTGACAGAGTTTAAATTAATTCAAATGATACAGAGTCTTAGAAATAAAGTGGACCTCTTGAAATTATCGCATTGATTTTTCCTCAGATAATTGTATAATCTTAATTTCTATCATTTGAAAGATTGTTTTTCTTGAATTACATAGGTGTTTGTGTATCTGGAGAGTAATGGTATGTTAGCTGTTTTTTTGTTTTCTTTTTAAAGAAAGGTGTAGACTGGAATGAAGGCGAGTAAGTAGGCATGCAGTGAGAGAGAGAAGAGGCATTTTATTTTTATTTAGTTGTTCATCTTGGTTGTTCCTTCCCTCTGGTCCTGGGTCACGAACCCAGATCCTTGACATGTATATGGGCTACAGTGTACTTAACTGCTAAACCACCAGGGTACACCATATTAGCTATTTTCTTAATGAAATACAGTTAAGTGACATATCTTTTTTCAACCCAGTTCTTCACATAAATGAGAGAATACAGAAAATGTTTTAAGAGACTGTTTTATTAATCCTCCCAAAGTTATTGATCCATAAGTAGTATTCTATATGCATAGAGAGTTTTTACACAAAGTAGATGCCTTAGGCCTTAGGGATGAATTTTCTGGCCAACACCAGCTGAGAAAGGCTCAAAGGAAGTTAGAGTGGTCAGTTATGGTAATAGTAAAAGAAGTCCATTTGTTCATATTTATCATTGTAATAGCTATGATACATCATATCCACCAGAGGCGTTTCCTCCTATTGCCTTATTTTCTCTTGTACATTTAAAATTTGTGGTTTTTAAAAGAAAAAAAGTGCTCTGCTTTATGTTTCCTACCCTGAATTCTCTACTGATACATACAGTAGTAGGCGGTTGTGAAAATAACCTAGGACATTTGCGCTTTGTTTGGTAAATAATGGAAGAGTAAGAAAAAGAAAAAAAGACCAGTGTCCTTCCTACTTTCAGTTGATGGAATTACTGAGTTTTGTTTCTAGCATTGGCACTGAAGAACATTATATTATTAAGAGCATTTGATAATTGATTTCATTATTTCATTGTGGTGCCCAAATTATTTTCATAAGTATAGTGAGCAAAGGAGTCATTGTGAAACAGTGATTTTAAACCAGAGTTTTAAAGTTTGAAGATAAATTTATATACCAGTCAGCTTAATTTTTCAGGACTCTTAACAGCACTATAAAGTGTTCTATGCAGGCTACAATGTAATTAATATATGTGTAATCCTGAAGTTAGGTAAGGTTCTTTACTCATGACAGCAGATTACTCTTGATAATGATGAAGGATTCAATGAATAAACTGTAAAGAGCTTTTCAGTAATGAGCTACTTATACCTAACCAATGAACCAAATACAAGCCTTCCTTGTATTTCAGTAGGTGTCTAGAAAGACAGCTAATGTTACATTTTAAAAGGTTTATGGTGAACAGTGAATAATTATGCTGATCGTACAGATTGAACTACATGAAAAAGAGCTATTTGTTTCATGACTAAAATGCTAGATAGTCCCATTACAGCTTGTTTTTCTTTTTTTTTTTTTTTGGTTGCCCCCTTCTCTTCTGTAACACTCTGCCAATTAAATTTGGGTGAGGCTAGATAATTTTAAAAGCTATATTGTTTAGCAATCCCTTTTGGCCAGTAAATTGACTGAAATTTGATAGAAATTGTTCGCTTTAACATTATTCTGATAAAAGTATTTGATTACATTTGGCATATGTAGAGAACTGCTTTTAGAGTAAAAACAATTTTGATGGTAAATCAGTTTAAATCGCTAACTAAAACAGTACTTAAATTTGACTTTTATGTTTAGGATCTCTTAATAGTGGGGATTCTTAAAGAGTTTCAGAGGAAGTACTCAGTGAAATTTTCTCCTAAGTGATACAGCTTGGGATGAAAAAAGGAAAATACTTTAAAGTGTCCCTGCTGACTTGGATAACTTGGAATTACAACATTGGACTCTCTATAATTAAATGATTTGGGGGCAGGGGAAAATTATTATATGTTTGAATTTTATTTTAGAAGGTAAGCTTAGGATAATTTTATAATATTCTTGGAAATAAGCAAATAGTACCGTATTTTCCTTCTTATTTTAGATTTGAGCCTTCAGTATACAAACTGTCTTTCTCTACCATCTAATGGCTTGACAGTATTCAAACATGATTCCTGGATAGCTGTATAGGGAAATATATTAAATATATAATCTAAAAGCTTGCTATGTTAAGTCTTAGAAATGAATTATCTGAGGGTTAGAATCTTCATTTATTCTTCACATTTAAGAATTATTATGAGAGTTCTATTTTATTTTGTCTTTTATAATTAATTTCCTTTATGTGTAATAAGAAAATTATGGCAGTTATCTCTCATTAAACTGTTTTAGGTTATATAAAGGACTTTGTCAAATGACTGGATTTCTATACTAGCTTTTAAAACCTGCTATATAAATAATAAATTATTTAATATTAATGTATATCAAATTTGCTACATGACTGCTAGAGAACTTTACATTAGTAATCTTGTTCAAAAGTGTTTAAGTTAAATAAATTGGTAAAAATTAGTGTTTGAATTCATAATTTTAAATTAGGAAGTCAAAAGGACTTCAACTTGAAACACTTAAACGGGAATAGAAGGTGGTTTTGTTACCTATATGATTTCATCTGTAAACATTAAACATTATATTAATGTAAACAAGATTAACCTAAGATCATTTTCTACAATAATCTAAAAAGCATTGTAAACACTTAAAATAGGCAAACCAATAATCAGTTTAGAAGGTTGTACTGGTTTTGATTTGTAGATGAAATTTTTGGAATGTTTTCATTAAAATTTACTGTAATCTTTTTTTGGCCCTACTTTTTTTCCCTTTTCTCCTTCCCTCTAGTATGAACATAAATTGTGATATGATTAAGAAGAGTTAACGCCTAAGGAGTTTAGCAAATTATGTCACTGAGACCAAAGGAGCAAAACATGATTTAATCGTTCAAGTGACAATTTACTTTATTAGTAGTGACAATAATCTTGGTGGTTTTATTATGTGGAGCCTGGTACCCCTGGGTGGCATTTTAAAAGGCAAAATGGAATTCTGTTTAGGTTTTTCACACATGGCATTTTGTTTTTGTTATATACACAAAGTTTTGAGATATTGAGATGCTACAGAATTTCAATAAGTTGTCTAACTTCCTTTTTGGAAATTCTCTGTCCCAATACCTCTTTATCTCTTTCAGCAACTTACCTGGACAGTTGTCGAGCCCTCATCTCCTCTAGTACTTATAACCAATTTTACTAGTCGACAAGAACATTAAGTGTTCATCGTGTGCCAAACATTAAGATAACATCCACAACTCTAATCAAATGTTTAATCCTCACCTCCAAACTCTAAATGTTTAAGATCAAATTTATTCTTCAGTCAAAGCTGATTTCACTTCCTACTTTTTCCTTACTGTTTTCAGCCCAATCTACTCTTTTCAACTCCCCCAAGGACTATGTTGATTCACATCTCCCTGCCTTTAGTGATTCGTTTCCTTCCAGCTAGACTCTACCCTCTTTTCACTTTCAGAGGAGAGCCAAAATATCTTCTCTGCAAAACTTACTAATTTGATTAAGACATCTTTGAATCCCCAGGTATGTCAAAAAGAAGACATGTTTAATAAATATTACAGCATTTGAGGAGAAAATAATTTTACCTTCTCAAAATCATGAATCAGTAAACTATGACTCTCAGGCCAAATCGTCCTCCACATACATTTGTAAAATATTTATTGCAATACATCCATGCTCATTTGTTTATGTTTTGTATTATCTTGCTTGTGATTGGATGGTCTGCAAAGCCTAAAATAATTCACTGACTCATAAGAAAAAGGTTGTCAATCCTACTCTAAATGAACACTTACAGTTTTGCCCAATTTTCAGCTGACCTTTCTATAGCAGACCAGAAGACTATTCAGATAAGAATTACACATTTCCTAAAGCCTAAATTTTTTTATATATTCGTAACCAGAATTGAGATATATACAGTGAACTTTTTATTTAGTCTATTTTAATTCCCTTTTATCATTAGTAGTAGTGTGTTTATTTATTGTAGCACTTAGAGCTTACATATAAGGCATAAGGTAATTTAATTTTTTGTACTTTTGCATTTTTTAAACTATTCCAGAGAATTTTATACAAAACCTTTTTCTGTAGCTAAAAGCTAGACTCTTCCCTGTTCCCCCAACTTCATTGGTAATTTCCCAAAACTTTACTTTGTAGGACTATGAAAATAATGCTTCAGTTATTTTCTTTACCACCTCTTAACCCAAAAGGTTCTTTCTTGTTTGCTTTTTTTTTTTTTCTTTTTTTACTAAGTAAAACATGGTTCCCTTTTTCTCTGTTTAGGTCATACTTTTAATATTTAGAAAATTTTTTGTTTAAAAACTCATTAAAAATTTCCCAGAATTTCAGTGGCACTGTTCATCTACAGCTTCCAACACCCATTCTAAAGGGAAGATTTTTTTTTTTTTTTTAAAGTAGGCTTGGAAATAGATAAGGGAGCTAAAATTTATAGTGGAGTAAAATATAGAAATTTTGTTCAAAATCATTTAAATAAACAAACATACAAGAACCTAGCAGTTTCTACTAAAATTGCAAATGCATTCTTTGACACAGCAATCTCACTCTGTTGTCTTATAGGTATAACTGCACATGTGTGAAATTACATGCTCACGTTTATTTGGTGCAGTAGCAGTTTTTGACCTAAATACTTATATACTAAAATAATATATCTCAAATGCATTTCTATGTAATTGTTTGCTATCCTGTATCTCTGGATTTTTTTAAGTATTTAAAGACTATATATAGTAATTGCAAATTATATTTCTTGGATAGTAATGTAAAGCAAATATATGTCATTAATTTTTACAGATTCATTTTTAATAACCACCTAATTTTAGAATTTTTGTTTATATTTAAAACTTAAAATGTATTCTCACAAAACTGTATATATTATTACAATTTTTCAAATGTAAAATACATGCCCAGAGAGTTTGTGATTTATCTAGTCATACTCCTACGATTTAAATTTAACTCACTCAAGTCTTCTGACTCAGAATGCCATCATTTTTTCACCCTATCCTTGTATTTTATTTTCAATGCCATGATTTTATAGTTGGTTGATAGTATGCTTTTTATCTTTTCAGGATATGGCTTTAGTTGCCCCTGAAGCTCCTTCAGAACAAGCCAGGAGAGTTTTTCAAACCTATGATCCAGAAGGTAAAAAAAATTTATTATTTTATTAATATTGACTCCATATGAGTATCTTTATATACTGGAAATGTATGGATACTTACCTGAGTTTTATTTAAAAGTTATTAGATTACTGAATGAAATGAAGAGCATTTCCAGAAAAATTTTAATGGGAAAAATGGAAATATAAAATAGGATACTTAAGTGTTTATTCTAATTTGGTATAAGGGTTCATGTTTCTTGGGGTACCAAAGTTGTGGTTACTTGAACCTTGACCTCTGATAGTATCAAACAGAAAAAAGTTCTGAATAAATTCTTCGAAAAGTCATTTCCTTACTTATTCAAATGGATGTTAAAATTCCAGAATATTTTTAATTGAGATATAATTGACATAAAACATTGTGTGTTTAAGGTATACAGTGTATGGTCTGATACATTCATATATTATAAAATGATTACTGTATTAACATTAGCTAATGCTCCTATGGTGTCACATAATTTTTTTGTGTGCGATGAAACAATTAGGTTCTAATCTCTTAGCACTGTTGAAGTTTATTATAATTGTTATGCTGTGCCGTAGATCTCCAGAACCTACCTACCAGTTGCATATTTGTACCTTTAAACATTTCCCCTTACCCACCCCCCCCACCTCAGCCCCTGGTAATCACCATTTTTTACTGTTTTCGCAAGTTCAAATTTTTACATTTCACCTGTAAGTAATGTAATAAAGTATTTGTCTTTTTGTCATTCTTCATTTGACTTATTTCCTATACCATAATGTCATCAAGGTCAAGCCGTAAGACAAAATTTTCTTCTTTCTCATGACTGAATACCTATATTGTATACATGCACACAAATTCATATACATTTAAAAACACACATATACATACATATCTTCTTTATCCATTTATCCCTAAACAGACACTACTTAGGTTGTTCCCACATCTGGTCATTGTGAATAATACTGCAATGAACAAGAGTGTGTGCAGATATCTCTTTAAGAGACCGATTTCAATCCTTTTGGATGTATAGCCAGGAATAGGATTGCTAGACTATGTTGTAATTTTTTAATTTTTTGAGGAGCCTTCATATTATTTTCCATAGCGGTTGACCTAATTTACATTACCACCAATACTGGCTCTTGTCTATGTATATTTATATATATATATATGTCTATGTATGTCTTTGTATATGTATGTGTATATATATATATGTAATATATTGGGGGAGGCATTGACTCCTTGTCTAATATATAGTTTGCAGAAATTTTCTCCTATTTAGGATGCTATTTTATTTTATAATTGTTTCTTTTGCCGTTCAGAAACGTTTCAGTTTGATGTAATTCCATTTGTTGATTTTTGCTTTTGTTTGTGCTTGTAGCATCATGTTCAAACAGTTTTTTTTAGTAACTCCTTGGGATTTTCTGTACAGAAGATTATATCATCAACAAATAGAGACGATTTTATTTCTTCCTCCCCAATTTGGATAACTTTTGTTTTTTTGTCTTGCTTAAGTGCACTACTTAGGACTTTCGATACTATTTTGAATCAGCACCCTACCCTTGTTTCTGATCATTTTTTTTTCTGTTGAGTAGAATGTTAGCTTTGGGTTTGCCGTATATGACCTTTCTTAATGTTGAGGTATGTTTACTCTATATTTAGCATTTTTATCTGAAGAAATGTTATATTTCATCAGATGCTTTTTCTGTATGAATTGAAATATGATTTTTATTTTTCATTGTATGTGTGTCACATGGATTGATTTATATATATTGAAACACCCTTGTATCCTCTGTAATTAATCCCACTTAGTTATGGTATATGATCCTTTTATATACTGTTGAAGTCAGTTTGCCAATATTTTATGGAGAATTTTTGCATTTTTTCATCAGTAATATTGACCTGTAATTTTCTTTACTTGTAGTGTTCTTATCTGACTGTCAGTTAATACTGGTCTATAAATTGAGTTTGGGTGTTCTCGAATTTTTTTGAAGAATTTGAGAAGGATTAGCATTAATTCTTTTTTAAATGGTAGAATTCACCAGTGAAACCATTTGGGTTTTCTGTGTTGGGAGGTTTTTGATTACTGATTCCCTCTACTTACCTGTTATGGGTCTGTTTAGATTTGTTCTGTCTTCATGATCTAGTCTTAGTAGGCTATATATTTCTAAGACCTTAAATATCTCTTTCAGGTTATCCAGTTTCTTGGCATGTAATTGTTCTTAGTAGGCTTATTGTGTTTTTGATCATAATGTCTCTACTTTTATTTTTTATTTTATTTGGGTCTTCCATTTTTAGTTAATCTTGATAAAGTTTTCTCAATTATGTTTATCTTTTCAGAAAGACAGTTCTTTTTTTCATTGATCATGTCTTTTTCTGATCTCTCACTTATTTACTCTTGATATTTGTTTCCTTCCTTCTGTTAACTTTGAGATCTTTTTCTTAATTAGGCCTTCATCACTATTATCTTCCCCTTCAGAACTATTTTTGCAGCATTTCATAGGCTTTGATATTTGTGCTTACATTTTTCATTTGTTTCAAAATATGTTTTCATTTCTCTTTTTCATTTGTTTCTTTGACCCATTAATTGTTCGGGAGCCTGTTGTTTTATCTCCATACATTTGTCAACTTCCCAGCTTCCCTTCTATTATTTCTACTTTCATACCATTTATCTGAAAATTCCATTCTTCTTAAATTTGTTAAGACATGTTTTGTGACCTATCATGTTATCTGTCTTGGAGGATGTTTTTCCAGCCCTTGAGAGGAATGTATAGTCTGTTGATTTTGGATGGAATGTTCTATAGATATCTGTTAGAGCCCTTGGTTAAAGTGCTTTTCAAGTACATTATTCATTGGGTGATTTTGTCTGCATCATCTATCCATTGTTGAAAGTGAGGTATTGAAGTCGCCTACTATTATTGCACTGCTGTTTCTCCCTTTAGAACTGGTAATGATTAATAGGTGCCCCAATATATGCTACATATATAATTACAATTGTTATATCCTGATGAGTTGATCCCTTTATCCTTAGATAATAACCTGTCTCTGGTTACAGTTATTTACTTAAAGTCGATTTTGTCTGAAATAAGTTACCCTCATCTCTATTGATTTCCATTTGCATAGATTAACTTTTTCTATCCCTTCATTTTCACCCTGTCATTGATTCGACCACTGTATTATTTTTATTTTTTTAATTTTATTTTATTAAAGGAATATTGCATCATAACTTTATATGGGCTTAAGGTGTGCATCATTGGAAATCAGCATTTATATATAATACAGTAAGTTCGTCACCATCATTCTAGTCCATCCTGTACCATACAGTAGATTCCCTCATCCAAGTTGCCTACTCCTTCCCTTTTGTCACCACTAATTTGATTTTATTGACTAAAAGTCCATTTGATTTGATTACATTTACTTGTTTGGCTTCTCTGTATATCACATATGAGTAAAATCACATGATGTCTATCTGTCTCCTTCTGGCTTATCTCACTAAGTGTAATTCCACGCAGGTCCATCTGTGTTGTTGCAAATGGCAGGATTTCATCCTTTTTAATAGCTGATTGCTAGTCCCTTGAGTAGGTATACCACATCTTTTTTATCCACTTAATCTTAGATGGGCACTTAGGTTTTTTCTAGCTCTTGGCTGTTGTATGAAAATGAGGGTACATATATCTCTATACCCAATTAGTGTTGTGTTTTTAGGGTAAATACCTGCTATTGAACCATATGGAATTTCCATTCTCATTTTTCAAGGAATCTCCATATTTCTTTCCATAATAGTTGCACCATTTTACACTCCCGTCAGCAGTGTATAAGAGTTACCTTTTTTCCACATCTTTACCAACACATATTGTTTTTATATCTTTGGATAATAGCTGTTTTCATTGTTTTGATTTGCATTTCCTTAATAACAAGAGAGAACATCTTTTCATGTGCCTGTTGGCCACATGTATACCTTCTTTGGAGAAGTGTCTGTTCAGGTCTTCTTTCCATTTTTTTAATTGGAGTGTTTGTTTTCTGTTATTGAATTTTATGAATCCTTTATATACTTTGGATATTATCCTCCTATCAGATGTATAATGTACAGATATATTCTTCCATTCAGTAGGATGTCTTTGTTTTGATGAATCGTTTCTTTTGCTGTGCAGAAGCTCTTTAGCTTGTTGTAATCCCATTTGTTCATTTTCTATTTTATTTCCCTTAGCACTGGTATAAGTTCCAAAGATATTTCTTGAATCAGTTTCAAGGAATATATTTCCTGTATTATATATATTCTATGGTTTCAGGATTTACATTCATTTTTTATCCGTTTTGAATTGATTTTTGTATATGGTGTTAGTAGCAATCTAGTTTCAGTCCTTTGTGTGTGGCTGTCCAGTTTTCCCAACACCATTAATTAAAGAGATTGTTCTTATCCCATGGTATGTTCTTGACTCCATCATAAATTAGTTGTCCATATACGTATGGATTTATTTACAGGCTCTCAATTAATGTTCCATTGATTTGTGTGTCTGTTTTTATTCCCGTATGCCTACTTGATTACCATTGCTTTGAAATATAGTATGAAGTCAGTGAACATGACTTTTTCATTTTTGTAATTTTTCACAGATTGATTCTGATATTTCGGATTTTTTGTAGTTCCCAATAAATTTCATGATTTTTGTTGTATTTCTGTGAAGAATGTCTTTGGAAGTTTGATGATAATTTCATTAAATCTATATACTGTGTTAGATATTATGGCCATTTTAACAATGTTAATTTTTCCAATCCATGAGCATTATGTCTTTTATGTCTTTCTCGTGTCTTTTAACTGGAAAATTTAAACCATTTACATTTAGAATAATTGTTGATAGGCAAGAAAATATATTCACCATTTTGTTCATTGCTTTCTTAACTGTTTCTTAGTTTCTTAGTTCCTTTCTTGCTCTATAACTGTTTTTCTTGTAAGTTGATTTTTATAGTGTTATTCTTTGATTCTATACTTATTGTTTACCTTATAGCTTTTTTTGCTCTGGGTTTATTATGAGACTTTCATAATATATTTTATAGTTAATAACTATCAGTTCTAAGCTGATCACAGCTAAACTTTAATTGCATAAGAAATTCCAACCCATTTATTTACCTCCTCCCAATTTTATTTGATGTCCCATTTTATATTCTGTATACTTTTATTCATTTATATAATATTTTATATAGTTATTTTAACTCCTTTGCCTCTTAACCTCTTTGTAAGAGTTTAAAGTGATTTACATGCAACATTGTAGTATTATACCATTTTTAATTTGATTTTATATTACTTTACCAGTGAACTTATGTTTTCCTGTTACTAATCAGCATCCTTTCATTTCAGCTTAAAGAACTCCCTATAATATTTCTTGTAGAGCGGGTCTTGTGATAAATTTCCTCAACTTTTGTTTCTCTCAAAAGTCTTTACTGCTCTTTCATGTCTATATAATAGCTCTTTGCTGGGTAATGGATAGTTTTGTTTTCTTTTTGGAGCACTTCGAATATTATCACATCTCTCCTGACCTGCAAGTTTTCTACTGAGAAATCTGTTGATAGTCTTCTTCAGTTAAAAAGTTTTTTTTTTTTTCTCTTGATGCTTTCAGAATCCTTTGTCATTGATTTTTAAGAGTTTGATTGTAATGTGTCTCAGTGAAGATCTGTTTGGATTGAATCTGTTTTGGATCTTTGAACAGCAAATACTAGGTGGACATCTCTCCAGACTTATAAAGTTTATTCTTTTTTATTCTAATTTCTTTATTCTCCTCTGACTGGATAATATGCAGAGATTTGTCTTCAAGATCATAGATTCTTTCTTCTGCCTTATTGAACATGCAGTTGAAACTCTTTCATTCTTCATTTCATTCGTTATCCTCTTCTGCTCCAGAATTTGTTTGGTTCTGATTTTCCTTTTTCTTTTTGTTGATGTATTGATTCCTGAGTTCATTGAGTTATGTTCTCTTGAATGTCTGAACTTACTTCCTATCTTTCTAATAACTCATAGATCTCTATTTATTTGGGGTCAGTTACTGGAAAATTATTGTCTTCCTCCAGACAGTATCATGTTGCCTTGCTTTTATGTGTTTCTGATGATTTTTCATTCATATCTGTACATAGAGGGCACAGTCTCCTCCTTCTAGTCTTTTTAGACTGGCTTCAGTGAGAAAGAACTTTCACCTGGAGGAAAGGCCCTGACTGGATAGAATGCAGTATCTTTGATTGTTGAAAAGGTATGGCATAATCTCCTGACAGTTCCAGGGACAGCAGTTAACATTAACCAGCCTGGAGGGATCCTGCATTTGTGAGTGTTATGTAGGACTATTGGGATACTCAGAGGCAAAGGCTCCATGGGTCTGCCCACTATTTTTTGATTAAGGGAGAAAGTTCTAGCTTCTGGAAGGAGAAGGATCTAAATCCACATCTAGGAAAGATCTGATGTGATTCTTGGTGCCTGGTCTGGTGTGCTGGCACTCAGAGCAGTATTGGAACTAGGGTCCTAGGGTCTTGCACATGGGGAGCTACCAAAACACCTAGGTTCACAGGTGTGCTAGCTGTGGCACTGGCAGTTAGCCTGTGGGCATGTGCAGATCTCTGGCAGAGCTGGGATCGGGCTTATCATAGTAATGATAGTCAGCAGTGATGCAGCAGCAGCATAGACCCTGGAATGACAGATTGCTGTTGTTTTAGCTTGGACCCAGGGGGCTGAATGCAGTAGCAGCACAGCCTGGATAGTACGTCAAAGTCTTGACCCTGACCTATGTGACAGTTATATCAGCTGCATCAAGACCCCTATGGTTGTCTGTTAATGCCATGTGCCAGTTCTTGGGAGCAAGTCAGAGCAATGTTTACCTGGTTCCAAAAATGACGGCTCAGATTCTTGACTTGAGACAGAGGGTGGGGCTCAGGGCAGTGTCCACAGCCCCATAGTGACTGTTAAAGCAAGACCTGGGGCTCAAGGATTGGGACACAGAGCAGTGGCCCTCTCAGGTCCCATAAATGCTGAGGTGAGCTGGTATTTGATCCCAGAGAATGGGACACACAGTGACAGGTCCAGTCTCTGGAAGTTAATGTAGAGGAGAGACTCGACAGCACTGTCAACTGGCATCAGCATTGGTGAAAACTCAGGAGACCTCTGTAGCCAAGGCTGCAACCATCCAGAGCACTGGACTTCTGAGGTTCTCCTTTTCTCTGTGACCTTCCTGTCGGGATTCCTCCTGCAACCAAGATGCTCTTGACTAGGGAATGGGTGACGGGGAGTATGCTTCCTATACTTTTATACTTTTAAATACAAATATTTTACATACGAATATTGTTTTAAGTTGCTATAACATATTGATAGCCATTTTTAATGAGTGATTTCAGTGTGGTATTTTTTTAATTTAATAAAAACTGTACTGATGTAGATTGTCTAATGTACAATCTTCAGACATTCTCTAGCAACTGCCTTTTGACTGCCATTTCTATTCCTTTTAAATGATGACATTTTACTCTCACCACCCCTGCTGCTGCCATTTACCTTGTCATCATGTTTCTCACGTGCTGCTCCAGCCATTGTTCTGTGTTCTGGTGTCATGTTTCATTGTTTTTTGTAACTAGCTATTCATCTATTTTTCAGCTTTGTGCATATAATTCAGAGTGTTGTTACTTGAACTGAGATGCCTGAACAGAGTACTTTCCTTAAACTTGAAATTACATTTACTTACTCAAGCTATTCCTAGTCATTGAGCAGCTGCTTATATCAGCGCTATGTAGGCCCTGGAGTTAGAAGACCATAAGGAAAACTGAAAAAGTGAGAAAGTCTTAACTTTGCCTGTTACATTCTTTTTCCAATAAGTTATTTATTAAAATTGTAAGTATAGTTAAATTTGTAATAATAAATTATTATGTAAAGTATATTATGTAAAATACAATATTTAGTAGAAATAATTGATTTGACTAAAATCTGGCATTAAAATTCTCCTTAACCAGGTCTTGATTTTCTTTCCTATTCCAAAGAAACTTGACTTTCTTGAACAGTCCTTAGTGCTTGCCTGCCAGCCCCAGTCTCCTCACAAGCTATTCCTAGTTCCGAAATGTGAAGCTCTGTTCTTGCTCTTTATCTAGTGCCTAAGAGAGACCTGACTGACTCTCTTCTTAGTTCCTAATCTTTCAGGTCAGAAATCCTGACTGATACGTCTTAAATCCAAATCTGATTTCTTCACAAGGATGAAATGGATTTCTTACTCACGAGAAACTAGCTTCTGCTCTCTTCCATCAGTACTCTCCTCTTCAACGTCTGGGAGTATGGCCGTTCGTTTGAAAAACAAACAAAAAATTTAGGCAAAGAGCTTTTTATTCCTTTTCAAATGTTTTCAGTCACAATTTATCTATATACAGTGGCTGCTACTCATCAACTGCTGAGCTCTCTTTAATTCTTCTCACCTAATATTCTACACTTCTTCAAAGCTTTAAGGCCTCCAGAAGTCCAAACTACATTCATTTGGTTAACCAATATGTTCCAATTCTACTTTTTCTTTTTAGTGCTTCTTAGTTCTGTTTGGTCAAATGATATTCTCTCATATTTCCTTTGCTGTTGATCTTAAGATCCTTGTGTGTCTCTATTTCCATATTTTGTAAGTAATCAGTTGAAACCTAGGTCACCTAGCATTTAGTCAACTCTTAAGTTGTCTTTGAGAAAATTATGTTATAAAGTCTCCAGTTTTAAAATAATATATATAAAATGTAATCACTGATATGATCATTTTTGTTACATTCTAGAATGTTTTGTGCTTACCAGTTGTAAATCTCATAGATAACTTAAAATTGTGAACTAAGAAGGCCAGTTTGTTGTGTTGAATGTTTCTGATTGTGTCATTATACTACAGATTAGGTCTCTCAGCGGGTGGGCCCTGAGTCTGGGGTTCTGGTAAGAAGAGATAAGGCTGTTTGCCATTACAAGAATGAATGCCATTGAGTGCTCCTGACAGCATTGTAATTCACATTACTCTGTCAAGTGCACATCCGTGATAGCCCAGAAACACAGAAACCTAGGTAGATCATTATTCTGTTTGCTGGTGGCCAAAGCTTGCTTTTCATTTGGAGATGCTAACCAAACAATAAAAGTTTTCTGTCTTTGAAAACTCATCAAAATTAGACTTCATTCAAATTTGAATATTTTCACAGGTATGAGTTTTTCTTAATTCCCTATATCTCCAACTATTGGTAACTTCACAAATTAAAATTACTCTAAGCCTTCACTTAAAAACATGTACATTTTAAATGACTATGTGATTCATAGCCTTTTAGTCAAAACCAATCTGTCTTTAAATGGGCAAGCCTCTGCTTAAGAAGTTTAAACATAAAAAAGACCTCTCAAGTAAGCATAGGAAACTTTTTCTCAAGTAATCACATCTTTTTTTTTTTTTTTTTCTAATAGAGACATCATGCATACCACATTCTGAAAGAACCATACTTTTTTCATAGTTTGATTATAGAAGCAGGACATCTTGTTTGTTATGATAAGATTTATTTGTTGTCTAATTCCTGAAAAGGATATGATGTTGAAGTTGATTTTAAAGTTGAGACAATCTTTAGGAATGAGTAAATGGGTAGAGAAACTCCAGCACTGTACATTTAAGGGAATAAATATCTTGTTTGTTTAAAACTACTGTGATTTCAAACTGCCCTACAAAATTTTGGTGTGTGTCATTTTTTAATGCATCATCAAGAGTGTGGGCCTTTTACAAGTGCTATGTCCTCAGCAAGTTAAAGAAAAATATTTTCCATAAACTAGTCTTTATCATAATTGGATTCTGCTCTTCATTTCAATTCTAAATTTTTTTCCATTAAAGTATGTCCTTTTTTTTAATCATGGAATTTTAAAGTGATTGGTCTTTTCCTCTTACATTGTTACCTAAATAACAGTAGGTTTTTTAACATTCTTTCAAGAAATTCAACAACATTGTGACAAGAAGAATTTTTTGATAAAGAATTATAAAAAGATATACCTAGTCTAACTAATAATTGTTTTAACTAAGTAGGAAAAGGCTTACTTCAATTTGTAAGCCTGTATAACAAGTATTTTACATTTATAAATTTCAGAGTTCTCAGAAGTTAAGTGATTTTTTTTTTTATTAGAAGCTAACCTTGAAAATTGGTCCTTGCCTTGAGTTTCCAAGAAAATGAATATAAAGGGAATGTCTAATATTAGGCATAGTGCCCAAAATAAGGAATAGTATATTAAGTTTAACTCTTTGTATATATCTTTTACATGTTTTTTCCACCAAAATCTAGTCAGCAATTATGGATTCTTGAGGTAATCTTCTAAATTATTTCTACTTTTTCCAGATAATGGATTCATACCTGATTCACTTCTAGAAGATGTGATGAAAGCATTGGACCTTGTCTCAGATCCTGACTAGTAAGCTAAAAAACAAACAAAAAGGAAGTGTTGTTTTACCAACTCAAAAAGATTCCATTAAATTTAAAACATTATAAACATTTCTTTTTATCTTTTTAAAAATCTATACCTTTATATATAAAGCACAGCATTCTATAGAAAGCAAAGATTTAGGAAGAAATTAAACTACTCAGTATTAGAGCAGAGACTTGACAGTCACTATGAGCTTTCCTTTTGTTAAATTTTTCTCACTGTAAAATGTTTTTAATTTTTGAAATTTTGTATGTTTTTGTCTTAGTAACATAACATCAGTGATGCTGCTTAAATAACTAACAGACCTCTGACTTTCAGTCTTAAGTAAAGACATTTAACCAGACATTGAACATTTCTAAATAATTAAGTTAGATGATCTGAAACCTTTGAGAAAGAGCTCAGGATATCATAAATATAGTTTTTCAGTATTTGCCTACCATTAATATTTTGTTATTATCTTCATTGTCACTTTTAGATTTTCTTCATTGCATTTTGTGCATTGTAACATCTACAACTTCTTTCTTATGCATAATCTCTCATTAAGTAGATATATTTATTGAGCAAATATGGAAGTAAAGATTATGATCTACGTTAACTTTTCCTTTTTCTACACAATTATTTTTCTTTCTGACAATGAACAAACTTTTTAACTGCAAAACCTTTAAGGAGTAGGTTCAGAAAAGCAAGATAAATATATTGTTATACATAGTTCTTTAGAACTCGATCCTATTTGTAAGTAGTTCAGTCAAATTTTCTTAAAAGTATAAAATACATATGAACATTTGTAGGCTAATTACATCTGAATTAATATATCTCAATCTTAGTACCTTAGATGTTATCCATTCTTAACAGTTAGACACAATTGTTGTTTCCAAGTTACAGGGAAGAAATTCAGAGAATTAAACTAATCCAATACTTCGAGTAACAGCAATTCCTATATTTCTTCAACTTTTTTCCGGATGGAGGCCATCTTGTTTACATTGCTCTAATTTGATTTTGGTTATTGATTCTTAAGACAGGAAGAAAGAAAAAGGAAAAGTTAATTTCTTTTTCTAAATTCTCATACACTTGGTAATACATCATCTACTTAATTTTCTTCCTTCAATCAACAGAATGCATAACATACTTGGAATTATAAAGTAAATATAGTGAGATTGTTTTTCAAGAAGTAACAAAGATTAGTCTGTTATTCACTCTGTACTTAATGGTCTAGTCACATTAATATGTGATGGTCCATTAACAAGACTATATTAATGATAGATATAATACATATAATGTCACCTTTCCATCATTTGCTTCATGTCATAACCTCTGGTCTTACTCAGACTCATTAAAGTGTCATATCCGTTGCATGTATATTTAACTTGGCATTTATAGTTCAGGAGATAACCATTTTCATTTACAAAACTCTTTAAGCTGTAGTCCACTTTTCTCTGCCTTCTTTCTAGTCACACAGCACCACCTTTCACCAGCCTTGGCTGCAGCTAAGTGGTAAAGGCTCTTCAAAACACACTGTTCATCTTAGGCTGCAATGAAGGACATACCACTTACTGTAATTCACAACTGTCTGAGAATGATCTTATCTCTTTGATCTTCCCATTACATTGTCTAAGAATTTTAAACCTCAACCTCATTTGGTTCTTGAAAGCAAGCTTTCTAGATGTTTCTGATGTACCACTGCCTTTTGATGCATTTCTCTTCTCCTTGGGCTTAAAATAAACTTTTTAAGTTAAATACTTCATTTGATTGTTAAATTCAAGCATACCTTAGAAGTAGAGAAATTGCCTTTGGGAAATTCTAAGCCTAGGTTTTTAAATTACTTTACCTAATAAGGAACAATATTACAAAGTAATCGTCATAATTTAAATTCTAAATAGTAACAGATTACTCGGGTTTAAAAATAACCAAGTTTTGGCACATTTGATATCATTCCTGTGTATTTGTCATTAAGGGTCTAAAAAGAACAGTTTTTGAGGATTTTTGGCAGTCAAATGTGTTATAGTACCAGTAATTTAATCATGAAAAAAGAAAAGTAAGATTTTCCCCCTTTGGTATCCACTGTTTTTCTTTTTTTTTTTCTCCCCATAGTATAAATCTCATGAAGAATAAATTAGATCCAGAAGGATTAGGAATCATATTATTGGGTCCATTTCTTCAAGAATTTTTTCCTGATCAGGTAACTTAGTTGAAGAAATATTTATTTTGTTCTATTGGAATAATCATCTTGTAATTGTTTCAGCATTTTTTCCTACTCATTTGAAATGTCTGCTATGCAGGTATCAGACTAAGATAGCACTATTATTCTGTAAATCCTTTTCCATACAGAGAGGACAAAAGGTCTTTGTGCTCCAATATAGAAATGCAGGACTTTAGGGGATAGAAGTGGTAGAAGATAGTATATACACCAGTCTACACACAAAGTGGTACTAGTTTTCTAAAGGAAGGATCCAATTCAGAGGGATGTGGAGGAAAAAGAGACTGATTCTCCTTATGCACTACTTCTCTTTTCCATTTCTCAGGTAACTATTATTAATAGGTTAGTATGTATCTTTTTAGAACTTTCTTACTACTAAGAAGGTAAAAATTTGTATGTGGTGGTAGCTCCTACAAGTGAACCTAAATTTCAGGAGAATTTTCATTGAGTAGAAGAAAAACTCATTGGAACTATGCTATTCATATTGGGACATGTCTTCCAGTGAATAAGAATCTGTGCTAGTCTCAGTAAGCCTGAGTTGTGTCTTTATCATTGACAAGCCATTTCTACCGGATGCCTGCCTTTTCTTTGTTTCCTATCTACATGAAGGATTTTACCACTAAACCAAATTGTCTAGATAGGTATATCATGATTATGTCATCGGATATCAGCATGGTTTAAATGAAAATTTATTGTTTTAATAGAATGCCAATTTCTGGCACATCCTGGTGGAGTAGTGGTTGGGCACATGCCACATACATCCCAAGGTCCCAGCTTCATGTTCTGGGGCTGGTGGGAGCAGGCAAAGCGAACAACTAAATAAAGTGCTTTTTCTTCTCCTCTCTCTCTACCTGCTTACCTCTGCTCACCTTTGTTCTGCCTATACCTCTCCTTTAAAAAAAGGAAAGATAGAAAAAAAATGCCAATTTTTTCCCACCTCTATTATAAAAGAGATGAATTGCCAAATAGAAAAACTTTAATATGATAGAGGAAAAATGTCAAGATAAAATTTATTTTAAGATATGTTAATTTGATGTCTGACTTATCTCTCTGAGAATAGACAGTGTTAATGATGTCCTGGTAATTAAAAAAGAACCCACATCTTCTAAAACTTTATTTGTTATGGTTACTGTAAGTGAATGAGGTAAAATTCAAAAAGTGACTGAGGATATAACTATAACTATTAGATCTTTGAAATTTTTGGTAAATGCCTCTTGAAAAAACAATTATTTTTCTGACATTATTAGAAAGACTATTGGATGGTTCTATCCTACTACTCATAGTCCAGCTATTAGGTTTTTATGAAAGTTCTCTTTTTATATCTAATAGTTTTATTTAAATATTTTAATAAATATTCAATAAATTATAGCATTTTAAACTTGAAGTAATATTTTACTTAAATTTATTTCTATTTCTTAGTTACTAATATAATGACAAAATTATTCCTGTTTTTAATTTGGGAAGATTTTTAACAGTCGTTAATAAATGTAAACAAATATAGTAACTTTAGAAAAGGTTATCTTATATTTAACTACATGTATTACAAGAACTTATTCAAGAATTTTTTTCATATTAGAGAAGTAGAGAACTCTAGTCCCCTGCTCTTTTACAGATAAACTTTCCCAAATGGTTATGTTTGTTCTCTCCGTGTTCACCTCTTACTGTTTGCTTATTTCCTGCTCTCCTTCTGAATGAACTCTGCATCTGAGCCTGCTTAGCCTCATTATCCCTGTGTAGATCATGCTCTTTCCTCAACCAAAGCATGGCATCTAGCTCTGGTTCCCTGTAGAGTATTGGATCTCAAGTGTGGTCTCCAAGAACTTGTTAAAAAATGCAAATTCTCTCCCCAGATCTAGTGAAACAAACTTAAGGGTGAGTCCTAGCAATCTATTTGAACAAGCACCGCAGGGGATTTGGACATTGCCTAAGTTTGAGACCCTCAGCTTTAGAGGAAAACTGCCACATTTTCAGATTATATAGTTGCTCAGACCTGTCTGTCACAGCTTTTCTGCTCATAACCCATACTACTGATATCCTCTTTCTCGGTAATCACAACATATAAAATGGCTATCACTCATTTTGGCCATTATTCACATACAGATTTGTACCTAGCACACCAGTTGTGACACCTGGTAAACATTCAATCATTCTGGAACAAATTAAGTTGCAAAACTGGAGTCAAGAAGGACAGCCAGTAGACGATTTACCCAACTTCAGTTATCTTTACAAGTGCATAAAGTGGGTGCTATGGAAGAGCATTTCTTTGCCATGAACAGAGGTTAATGCAAGTAAAGAAAGTGGGAATAGTCATAAGCATTTCAAGACAATTTATTGAAGTAAGAATAGCAGAAACTGTTTACTAAGCATGTGCTATGCCTCAGATACTATATGCCTTATGTATTGAGTAATACCTCCCCCGCCATTTTGGCAAGGAAAATAAGGATGAGAACTTAAGAAACTTGTTCAGGGTCATACAACTAGTAAGTGGCTGATTCAAGAGTCTACTATAGATCATCTAACCTCAGATACTAAGACCTTTCACTTTACCACTGCATTATTCTGCCTTTTGTTGATTGATACCCAATATTCCATGCCAATTGTTAGTGAATGGAACTGGGGAATGTAAATCAGATTCAGTATAGTAAAGTATTTTGTAAGTTAATGTACATTTAACTATGAAATTCAACATCCAAATTACCTGTCTAAATACCTAATTGTGTTGACTGATATAATCAAAATGATCGAATTGCTTTTTCTATTTTTTGTAAATTTTTTTGGGATACAAAAAAAAAAATACATGAGAGCTTAGATTTTAGTTGGGAATACAAGATATAAAAAGTTAAAATTTTAAACAATCTTAATAAAGAGTGATGATACAAAGCAGTATATGATTCATTCTGAAATTATTCCAACAATTGTTATTGTGAAGTTCCCAAAGTAATGAACCCCTACTAGCTGTGCTGAAGAAAAAACTTTAATAATAAAATTTGAACCAGGTTTTGAAAAATGAGAAAAAGTTTTTAAAAATTACAAATGCATGAAGAGATGATAAAAGTTTTCATGGATCTAAGTTAATCTAAAACAGAATTCAGAAAGTGAGTTGTTGAAAACTGAAAGGTTAGGCCCTGTACTTTAGGAATCTTGATTACAAATCTTAGCACCCCAGCTTGAATTGGCATTAGATTGGGGGCTACAAGTGGGAAGGAATAGCTCAGAGGGGATTTGGAACAGCGAGCACGTCTCTGGAAAGTAGCACAATTCTGAGGAGGGGCACCAGCCCAGTGCCGCATGCACATCCTCGTGTCAGTTATGACCAGGAAAAAAAGCAGAGTAGTCACATGGACACTCAGCCCTAGGCCCCTAGAGAAATCACTGGGGCTGGGCAACTTTAGTGGGACCTTTCATGCCTTTGAGGATAAGGTTGAAAGAGAGTTGAATCTGATCTTTTGCTTAGAACAAAGGATATGAAGTTGAAATAACATCAGGTTTTCTTCAAGTTTACCATAGTAGTGATTTATACATATCTTTATTGAATGTTATTAAAATCTTTCAGCACTATAATTGTGTTTTCAGTTCTTACAATGTTCTTTCCACTACTTAAAGTTAATACTCAAAGCATATTTTAGAATGAACATTCCTATTCAATACTGTACACCAGTTGGAAGCATTGGTGCACACATGAATAAAGTGCAATTACTGTTCCCTGCAGTTATCTAGGAACAAGTTATTTACAACAATAAAAAATAAGCAGATGCATTTTAATATTTGTGTTTTAGGGCCTTATCATTTTTAAAAAAAAAATTGTAGTGATACATGCACATAATTAAAAACAAAGTAAGCACAGTAAAATTTAAATCAACACTTCCCTGACTTTTCAGTCTTTCTCCCAGAAGCAAATTACTTCAGCTTTTAAGTTTTCTGTTAGTTAATTGGATTAATCTACTTTTTTTGCTTTATAAAATGATTTGTCAAAGGACAAGTATTAGAAGGATAAGAAACTTGGATTTTTCTTTCAACTGCTAGTTACCTGATATAAAGAAATAATTTAGAGTTTTAATAGTACTTTATTTATAACAGGGTTCCCGTGGTCCAGAGTCCTTTACTGTCTACCACTACAATGGATTAAAGCAATCAAATTACAATGAAAAGGTATGATAACTCAGAGTAATTTGTCTTCACTGCATTAAATAAATATGTATATAACAATGTTTGATTCCCATACAATTGCTACTTAAGGAGAATATTCTAAATGTCTCTTCTATCACAACATATTTTATATATTACTGATTACATTTTAATTTGACCAATATATGTTACTCAGTGAAGTCTTCATTGGAATTTTGGAACCAAAGTTTCACTGTGACAGAGTAACTACTATCTGTATATATGCTGTTACTACTACTTTGTAGAGAATATTAAATCAGCATGATAGTTTGGTGAAAGTTACTGATTCATTGAAATGCAGAAAGGAATTAACAGTGATTTTTTTTATTAAAAATGTTTTTTCTAAAAGAATTTAGTCACTATTAATAGCTAGCGTTTATTGAACATTGACCTGGAATTGTAGTAAGTTTGTTTTCTCTCAAGTTTCACCATCCTACGAAGTAAGTATGGTCTGTACAGTCCCATTTTACAGCAAAGGAAATTGAAGTACAAACTCATCAGCAACTTGTCAAGGCCAGGCAGCCAGGACATTCAGAGCTGGGTCGAAGCTGACATGGTCCACTTCAGAGCCTGCACTCTCCCTGTGCTTTGTGCTTTCCTCTTTGAATCACTGACTACAGCACATAGGTGACTTCTGATATGTTCAGCCTTTTTGATTAAATATTAGCTTTTTCTGTACATATATATTGTTTAAATAACAGTTGGAATAGATATGATATAGACAGTGTTAGAAGGAATACAACCTAGCATGCCTTTTTAGTTTGAAATACCCTTACTGGTTTCTTAAGTATCTAAGAATGGCTACAGAAAATATATCATAATCTATATTAGATACATAATATTAGTTATACAAATCTAAAAGTCTAAAATTTAATTTTCATAAGAAAATATAAATTAGAAATTTTATAAGATGAGGTCCAAGATCTTTTCACAAGACAATAGCTTACTGATTTTGATATATATGAAAATATACATATATATATCAAAAAGTATAATCAATAAGAAAACTTGGATGCTGTTTCCTAATATGTATTAGTAGGTGCTTCATCTAGATTTTGAAGTTTTACTTAGCCTGGTAATAGGAAATACTGTATAGTTACTAGTAAGTTATTTGCCTATACAATACCTGAAAGGTAATCAGTCAAATTTTATCCATATTTTACAGATGAGGCATCTGAGACAGGGAGATTAAGTGACTCGCCCAGGGTCACACAGCAAGTCATTGGCAGAGCAGGGATTAGAACTGAGTTCCTGGTTCCCTTGGTCTTCTTGACCACACTAGCTGTTTATAGTAAGTTTTCATATCATGCTCATGTCAAACGTCTGACATACTAGCAAAAAGATTACAAATCAAAACTATGTTAATGTGACAATAGTTTATAAGAACATAGAAAGTTATGAAGTTACTCTGAGCTTAGAACTATGGTAGAGTCACAGTATTTGCAGTGTCTGAGGAAGCAGAGGACGGGACTGTGCTCCCAAGTGGATGTACCAGGCAGCAAAGATGAGCTGAGGTCAGAAGTAAAATGTCAGTGCTTTGCCCAAGCAGGTCACTCCAATACCATGAGCAAGTGAAGTCCTTATGCAAAAAATAGGTCCTGTCTTAGTTGTTAAATATTATAGCTTGAGTTATACCATTTTTCAGAAAAGGAACACTTTTGCTTTGAGGTGTTAAAAAGCTTGAGTTGTAGTTTTAATAGTTAATGTATTTTATCAAAACTAGCAACAAATATATTAACCAAAATAAAGATGCAAAAAATATATTTCACATTAGAGTATATCTTTTGAACTTCCTAAAAAGGAGCTATATGAAACCAAATTATCCAACCTAGTTTTATGATATGCTCAATTCCTTTAATGTGTTTTAAAAGAAACTCCTACTTAAAGTTGTTTCTTTTGGCTCCTTAGTCAAATGGCTTATAGCTTTTCTCATAGAACATAATTGCAATCATGCTTATCAGTCATTGGATGTATAAAAATTATACATATCTTGGAAGAAGACCTTTGTATCTGTTCTTGTTAAATAATACAGATAGAATTTCTCTTAGTACAAAAAATTAGTAATTCTTTTCATATCAATAAGTATTTATTAGGTGTCCATTTTTATCTTAAAATTGTCTAAGTGCTATGAAAATGAGGATGCTGTAAGATATGTTTAAGAGCAGCCTGCCTTTAAGGAAGTATGAAGCATGTGCTTTCTACTATAAGAAAAAGATCTCATTCTTCTCTAGGCCTTCATTCTGGGGTGTCTATGTAGTGAATGGTTTAATGTGTACAATGAAACTTTATAATGAGTTAGGGTTTTAATTAATATGCTATTTTATAGATAACTGTAAAGGGTTTTATTGTAAATTAAATCAGAATACAATTTTTTTCTGATACCTACTTGCCAGTTTTTATGATCTGAATATAAAGTACTTGTGTTTTTATCTGTCAACCTTTTTCTACTGTTTGATTTTTGTTTCTGTCTTGACATACTTTTTTCATTTTTACTTCATGATTTTCATGCTATACAAAGTACACTCATGAACAACATTTCAGAAGTATTTAATAAAATTTCATTAACATTCAGTTTGCTCTCAGCTATGGAAATTCAACACTTAAAAAGAAATAAAATTCCCTTCAGAATACATAGTTTTTCATCTCATGAGGGAACATGACAGTCTGAGTGCCTCAGTATTAAAACAGTAGGAACTATATAAATGTTATGTAAATAATTGAAAATACATTATTTTAAAAAAAATTTATTTCTAATGGTATATATTATTTGAGGAATGATTTTTCTTTTAGCATAAACAATATGTATGGATTTGGAGATTTGTGCATGTTTTTAAACCATCATTTTAAAATCAGCTGTTCTGCTATTAAAAAATTCTGTCACTGCACCCCTTTGTAGCTCAGGTAACTAACTAAAGCACAGGTTGTGAAAGCCAAAGACCCAGGTTCAACAATCAGGGCTGGAAAAAATTTTTAAATGTATCACCATCTTATTTCCAAATTGATTCACATTAATCAGATGTTCTTGTTCATTTTTATATCAAAATAAAATAAACATAAAGTTCAATATGAAACTGCACTACTTTATTCGCTAATCTATGAAAATTTTGTATCCCTCATGAGAATTTTTGCTAAGAATATTGATTGACCTTGTTGGCTTTATTTTGTTCTACAGGTAATGTATGTGGAAGGGACCGCAGTTGTTATGGGTTTTGAAGATCCCATGCTACAAACAGATGACACACCTATTAAACGCTGTCTTCAAACCAAATGGCCATACATTGAATTACTCTGGACCACAGATCGCTCTCCTTCATTAAACTGATTCGTTTAAGTATTTATAAGGAAAACCGTAATAGCAGATGTTGAAAGAGGGATACAAGACTGGCAATTGGCTCAATTAAGCTATACACTGGTATCACTGATTAACTGTAAATAATAATTAAGAACACTTTTTCAGTGTTTAAACTATGTTTAAATTATTTCTTTTAAAAGTTTATGTTAAAGATTACCCTATTAACCCTTTATGCAAAATTAAGCTTTAATCAAAGTTCATCACTTTTACAGTCAGATAATTGGTCATTTATCAAATTATAAATATAACAAAGTTTATATATTGAGTATTAGAGTTAATATTTATAAACTTCTGCTTTGAGTTTTATTTCATTGAGGCACATTTTATTGTTTAAATGATTCTCTGCCTTGAAGTGTATCAGCTTCCATGTGGAAATAAGGAGTTGATTTTTCTTTTCTAAAATCTGGTCTCCATTAGAAATATTGATAAGTAACAAATTACCAACCAGATCCTTTGACAATTAACTTACCTCTGGCATGTTTATAAAAGTAAAAACTACAAGGGAACATTACCATTTATTCACAGATGGAAGGATTGTATTTTTAAAAGAAATTGGAAAGTATCTGCTAGTCTGAGCACTGTTGACTTTAACTGTATCGCCAGATACACTTTTCCACATTTTCCCAAAAGCTCTGTTAGCCAGCTTTCTTGTATGTTCATAAATGTGGTAAATGCATGAAAACATCTGTTATTACATTACTATATTGCATTATTTATTTTGATCCTAGTGGATGGCCTAAATAAATACTTTTTTTCTTTATCTGTATCCTTGCATATTTTACATTATTGGCTCAAAATAAACAAATATTTTTAAATTTCTGCCCAGCAACCCTGAGAGCACAGCATAGAAGAAACACCTATTAGATACATACGGCACCTTGGATAAGAGACCAAGATCTTACATTTACATAAGAGCTGTTTAACTCAGCCAGCCGGAGGCATGAGAATCTGGATTGTAGCTGTCTGGACAAGTGGATGAAGTTATAGAAAGGCTAACTTTATTCTTACAGGTTTGTTTCCCACCGATTTGAGACGTGAAGTGCCAAAAATACTTGTCTTCCTTCAACGGTAAAGTTGTATATATATTTACTCTCTGAATCTTTGAGGGTTTTATGTAAGTTTTTTTTTATTTTATAGACCATAATTATAATAAGTAGATGTTAGCATAGGAAAAAAGTAGCATAAGATTTTATATATAACTTTTGGTAACACATTCATGAGTGTGATAATAAGTACTAGAATTATAGCTGATAAATATCAATATTTTTGATTACTCCTAAGGTACTTCCAGGTTTATAAAAAAGTACATTATAAAGTTAATTCTCTAACTTGGGTCTTAAATTTCAGAAGGATCATGAAAAAGCACAGACTTTCTCAGTAAACACACAAAATAATTTTTAATTTTACTGTTGCCACCCAACAAGCCTGAAACTCCATGACATGAAACAATCATTTTATTCTAGTCACATATCCTTGACTCAGGAGCTGGAACAGAGCACAGTGAATGCCTTGTGTGCTTCTCATTGTGGAGGCTCAGCTGGAACACTGGAGGTATCTTTACTCTCATGACTCCCTTGACTGGGACCTGAGCTTGATCCAGTTGACATCTGTAGGACATGACACCAACAACCCTGCACATCTTTCACATGCATCTCATGAGCCAACGTAACCTATATACTGGGATCATAAAGCAAGTATAAAAAAATAGCCAAAAATTTGAGAATTAAGCAGCATACTGCCCAAGAACCCAGGGATCAAAGAGAAGTTACATGCTTTTTTACAGCCTGATAATGAAAATTGAACAGATACAGCAAAAATGTAGGGGGAAATATAATGAAATCAATACTTAGAAGTAAGTAAATATATAATTAGAAGTAAATAGAGTATGCACATTGTAAAGCTAACCTTTTAAGATAAAGTGCTCACTGGAAAAGAATGAATTTGGACTCCTACCTCATGTGAAAAAATTAAAGGGATAAGATATCTAATTTAAGAGTAAAACTATAAATTCCTAGAAGAAACATAAGAGTAATCTTCATAACCATGAGTTAGGCAATGGTTTCTTATATACCATAATTTAAAAATAAACCAATTATTTTTAAATGGCAGAAGATTTGAAAGGATCTTCAAAGATGATATACAGATTTGTAGTAAACACAAAAGATGCTCAACACAATTAGGTCATTAGAGAAATTCAAATAAAAACCCCAGATACAGCCACATACCTACTAGGATGTCAGAATTCAGAAAGAGAAAATTAACATGTTGGCCAGGATATGGAGAAATTGGAACGCTAATATTATTAAGAATGTAAAATGATGAAGTCACTTTCAAAAAAGTTGTGCAGGTCCTCAAAATATTAAATGCAGGCACACCCTGGTGGAGTAGCAGTTGGGTCAGTCCTTTCTGAAGGACTGCAGGCACATACCCCTGGTTTCAAGTCCTGGATCTGGAGGGACCAGCCACTGTAAACTTCTTCGTCTCTTCCTGCCTGCCTGCCTACTCAGCCTGCACCTTTCCTTTAAAAAAAAAAAAATTAAATATAGAGCATATGACCCAGAAATTCCTCTCCTAAATATATACCCAAGAGAAATGAGGAAAACATAGTCACACAAAAATTTTTTAAATATTCAGTCATGTTATTCAAACTAATCAAGAATATAAATAACCTAGAAATACATCAACTGATAAATGGAGTATATACATACAGTAAAATATTACTTAAAAATGAATTACTGATACATGCAACAACATGAATAAATCTTGAAAACCTCCAGCTAGTATGTGATTCCATTTATGATAAATGCACTGAGGAGGTGAACTGTAATGACAGGAGATCATCAGTCACCAGGGCCTGCAGTGGGGACATGCTAGAACAGGACTGGGGAATGACTGCTAATGGAGTTTCTTCGGGGTGCTAAAAAATAGAATAGATAGTGGTGATGCTTGCATAGCAGTAAATATACTGAAAGTCAGTGAACTGTGAGAATCAAAGATAGAACAGAAAGCAGATATAGAAAAAAAACATAAAAAATTGGCTTCCTAGAAAAAAAACTGATAAACCTAACAAAACCTATTATTAAGAGAAAAATGAGAAAATAACACTAGGAATGAAAAGAAAAACAGTATACATTGTCCATCTAGTTAATAAATTTGAATGTAATCTAATTTATCTTTTATCGACTTAGGACAGATTGTCATAAATATAAGTGGGTCTATATAAACCTCATGATAGTCACACAAAGCAAAAACCTATAGTAGATATACCGAAGACTAAAGAAAATAATCTATGCATGCCACTGCAGAAAATCAAATCACAAAGGAATAAAGGAAGGGAAACAGGAAATACAAAACAGCCAGGAAGCAAAAATGTAATAGTAAGTTCATACTATCAATAATTATTTCAAGAGTAAGTAGACTAAATTCTCCAATCACAAAACACTTCAGATGTAACAACACACACAGAGTGAAGGAACAAAAAAGGTTTTTAATGTAAATTAAAACCAACAGAAGACTGGGATAGCTATACATATATTATAAAATAGATTTTAAGGCAAAGTGTATTAAGAGACAGGGTTTTTACATCATGATAAAGGGATCAATCCAAAGAGAGGACTTAACATGTAAGTATACAACCAACTTAGAGCACCTAAAAATACAGCATATATTAAGAGACTCGAAGAAAGAGATAGCAATACAATAATAGCAGGGGAGTTTACTACTCCGCTTTATAAATGGGTAGATCATCCAGACAGAAAATCAAGAAAGAAACATTGGATGTAAGTGTATCAGGTTTAATGTATCATTCAACAGGCATATAAATACAAGTAGTTCCCCCTTACCCACCATTTCATGTTCCGTGTTTTCAGTTATTTGCATTCAACCACAGTTCAAAAATATGAAGTAGAAAATTCCACATAATTCATAAATTTTAAAATGTGCACCATCAGAGATGAAACATTGCACAGATTAGAACAATGAGTTCCATAAAGGACTAATCTCATCTCTAAATACTTGCTCCCAGTGTGAATTTGGTCAATTTACATAAGTACTTATAAATATATATTTTTTTATTTTAAAGAGGAAGGAGGAAGAGGAAGAAGCACTTTTATTTATTTGTTTTGGTCATCCACCTCCCAAGCCTTGGATCAAGAACTGGGTTCTTGGGCTTTACATGATCTACACCCCAGCCACCAGTTTAGCACCTAAATCACCAGGGCATGCCTTTATTTGTTCTATATGTAAAATAGGATTGAAAATATCTTCATCACAAGAACTTACCAAATCTTGCTGTCCATACTAAATGAGATATTAAACATGAAGCATTCTAACACATTAAAAAAATCTATGGATGTTTATTCCATCCTGCTGCTACTTCTTCATGAAGAAGACAGAATGTGGAAATTACAGACTTGTCATATATACCTTTGAAACATTTACACCACATACCAAATTTACACCAGTTCAGAATTTGTAAAAAATAATTTAATTGAAGAAAAAAATATGACTCAGTTAAAGGGAATTAACCTAGTTAAAATTGTCATCTTGTGTAAAACAATACACAGATTCAATGCAGCCCCTAATTAAAGGCTAATGACATTTTTTAAGGAAATAAATGATTAATAAAATTTGTCTGGAACCACAATAGACTTGAAATAACCAAAACCAAACAAAGAAAAATGAAAGTGTCACATACCCTGACATCAAACTATACTGGAAGCAGTAGTATCAAAACAGCATGATGTTGGAATAAAAACACACAGATCAATGGAATAAAAACTGAAAGCCAAAACACACACACACACACAAGTGGACAGTTAATCTATGGCAAAGGAGTCAAGAACATATGGAAGCAAATGGAAGAAGGAAATGCTTCAACAAATGATGGGAAAGCTGAGCAAACAATGAAAAAGTTGAAACTAGATCCCTAATACCTACACAAAAATTAATTCAAAATGGATTAAAGACTTGGATGTAACCATAAAATAGCACATGGGCTATTCTATAAAATGTGAGCTTTAGAAATGTTTGGAGGAATCTAATGACAAAGGCAAACAGAAGCAAGAATAAATCAATGGGACTACATCAAACAAATTTTTCTGCACAGTGGAAGAAATAATCATCAAAATAAAAAGGCATTCTATTGAGTGGAAGATCTTTGCAGATCACCTATCTGACAAAGGGTTAATATTCAAGATAGATAAAGAACTCATACAACTCAACAACAAAAACCCAATGAACAGAAGATCTGAAAAGACACCTCTCTAAAGAAGACATACAAATAGTCAACAAGCATATGAAAAAAAAATGTTCATCACTTATCATTAAAGAAATGCAAATCAAACTACTATGAGAGATTACCTCACACTTCTGAGACTAACCTAGATCAAAAAAACTTAACAAGTCCTCTGAGCATGTGGAGAAAAGCAAACTTAAGTAAACTCTTGTACACTGTTGATGAGAAAATTAAATTGGTGCAGCCACTTTGAAAACAGTATGGCGTGTCCTCAAAAAGTTAAAAATAGAATTACCATATGATCCAACAATTCAACTTCTAGGTATTTATCTAAAGAAAATGAAAGGATCAATTCAGTTCTAAAAGGTATATGTACCTCTCTGTTCATTACAGCACCACTTACAATAGCCAAGATATGGAAACAACCTAAATGTCCATCAACAGATGACTGGGTAAGGATGTAGTATGTCCACTCAGTGGAATCTATAAAAGGATAAATTCTTGCTAACTGCAACAACTTGAATGGAACTCAGGATGCTTATACTAAATGAAATAAGTCAGAAGGAGAAAAAAATACTGGATGATTTCACTCGTCTGTAGATTTCACTCATCTAAAGAAACAAAGCAAATGGACAGACAAAACAAAAACAAACCTATGGACTATAACAACAGAACTGAGGTTACTGAAGGGGAAGAAGACCTAGGATAGAGGGGAGCCAAGGGCAATGGCAGAGGATTATTTGAACTTTTGTGGTGGGCATAGGGTGGTGGTATATGATTGAAGAAATATGAACCTGTACTCCTAAACATACGGTGTTGTAAGCAATGTTGACTTAATTAAAAATATCAATTTGTATGTGAAATAACTATCACAAAAAGACAGGTAATCTATGATTCCACTTCTATGCGGTACCTAGTATAGTCAAATCCATAGAGACAGAAAGTAGAATGTTGTTTTCTAGGGACAGAGGAAGAGAGAGAATGGGCAGTTAGTGTTAATGGGCACAGTTTCGGTCATTAAGAAAAATGAAAAGAGTTCTGAACATTAACGTGAATGCACTTAACACTGTTAAACTGTACATGTAAAGATTCCTGTGATGATAAATTGTATATTATATCTATTTACCATAATTAAGATACTTATATCACAAAGAGGAAAATAAAGTACATGACTTATCATCATATAACAGCATGTATCATATAATGGTATACAATTTACAACAACTTTCTAGCATGAAAAAACTGTTATGCCACAAAGGTTATTTTGATCTGAATTTAAGACAGTACAAATCTTTTTTCACCATGTTCTAAATCAGTTAATGTCAAACATCTCTAGTGAAGAAACACTCATTCTGTCATCATGATGGTTACATTATGCAATGTATTTCCTTCCCTGTCAATTGCACTACTTGTTCACACTAACTGATGTTACATATTAAATCAATTGACTAATTCTAAACAAATATTTTGAGTGAAAAAGCAAATGGCAGTAATTCCAGCTGTCTCACAGCATTAAATTAAAACATTTTGTCTGTAAAGATACAAAATAGGTACAATTTAATAGGGGAAATACACCACATCAAAATCACACTGCTTTAGATACACAAAAAAGTGTTTCTCTTTATTCACTACATTTCCTATATGGTTTTATTTAATTACTATCACATTTCTTATCTACTCATTTGACAATTCCAAGAAAGTCAGAACCATCTTTCCCCATGTGTCAAGAGTTCCAAAATCCTAATTGAAATTAAACTCTTTCCTTGCAAGAGGTAGAAGCTGGACATTAACATAGTCAACGTTTCTGAGGTCAGAGTGACCCCCTCATAGAGGTCCCTCCATTCACTAACTATAGAACCTTGAATAAGTTGCTTGGTTTCTATGGGGTTTTTTTCTTCACCTATGAAATATGTTGTGAGAATTCTTAATATTCCACATGAATGTTCTGGCTCAAAGTAAATAGTAACTGGTAGATATGACTAGTATGATTATCATCTTATTCACTTTCCAACCAATAACTTCATATCTTGATCAACCCCCAAAACCCCTTTTCTAGAGGAGATGATGTACAAATATATGGGGACTAAAGAGGAAAATAGAACATTTAAAGAACAAAGTTCCCTAAATTAGTGACCTGACCATCAAATTCTAGTGCAGGGGAGGGAGGTTCCCCAAACCAATAATCAGCAGCAAGGTATATGAGAATTCACCTTAGTTCGGACACTGCCAGGAGATAGCATCAGATTCCACGGATTCAAGATTCAGTCCCACAGACGTGCCCCCTGCCCACACGTTAGATGCCAGTCATAAGCCCAGGTTGTCACCTGGACTTCTGACCAGCTGGTTATGTATCAGAGCTTCTACCACCGCCTCCTTCCTTGGACTTGATTCATTTGCTAAAGGGGTGCAAAGAACTCAGGAGACACTTTACTTACTAAATCACTGGTTTTGATAAAAGGATCTAATTCAGGAGAAGCCAGATGGAAGAGATGCATAAGGCAGGGTACGGGGAAAGGGCACAGAGCTTCCACACCACTCTCCCAGCTCCTTCACATGTACACTATCTTGGAAGCTCTCTAAACCCTTTCCCCGGGGTTTTCATGGAGGCTTTATTACGTAGGCATTGATTAAATCATTGGCCACTGGCGATGGATTCAAGCTCCTCTTCTTTCCTGGTGGGGTTATCAGTGGTGGACTGAAATTTCCAACCCTGTAATCACATGGTTGTATCTCTGGGCAGCCAGCCCCTAGGTACTTCCCAAAGTGGCTGTTATCACATAAAAAGGAATCTGCTAAAGAATGGGGTGGCATTTTTCATCAAATTCCAAGAAGTGAGTTTGGGGCCTCACAACGTTAATAATCACTGCACTAAGTTTTGACTTTCCTGAGGCAGCAGAGATCTAGTAACAATTCATGAAGCAAAACAGGGACTCCGTAATGGTGTGTCAGTGGAATACTTGTTTATCATCCATATAATCTTCACCCATTTTGAGCAGTAGATGTTTGTGGAAAGGGTCAAGAAGAGATCAAATTGCTGGTCACATGACGAGCAAAGACTCAATAGAAAAAGGACTTGACAGCAAGCTAGTAACACCTAATGTGGTCTGATTCTCCAAGGCAAACGATATTTGTTTCAATTACTGGAAGCTGCTATTAGAGTTCAAAGATTCAGCCAGCTGGACAATAGTTGACAGAAAAACCAAATTTCACTCTCCAAATTTCATCTTTAAAGGCTTAATATGGACCTCTGCAATTATTATTTCAAAAGTAAATAACCACCAGATTACCAAGGACACATCTCCTGCTAGTTTAAATTTAAATTAGTAGTTTCTGGATGAAACTCAAGGATACTTGTTTCAACAGCAAAAATACATATGCAATAACTCACAGTTGATTACTCTAATGGCTAATCACATACACTTCATGATGCTTCTACTTAGCATTAGCTATATAGTGATATTTTTTAGACTTTCCTCCAATTCCTAAAAGGAGTACACTCTGTTTGGGCATGAAATTTGAAAACCAGTGGTAATAGGCATCATTCTCCAGAATGTCATATAAAAAAGCCAAAGATGGAAAAATAGATCAATAGTGCAAGCCATTAGTAGGGAAGGGAAGGTTTAAAAATCAATGGAAAGAAAGATCAACAGGATTTAGTTTGAGGGTTATATTGAAATTGGGGTACAAAAATAGAGAAAATAAAGATGACTCCCAAACTTTGATATAGGGGATTGAGAAAATCATTTGGAATCAGATGGAAGGAATGATGAGTTATTTGGGGGATGTGTTGAGTTTCAAATGTATTTATTCATTCAACAGGTATTTTTTGAGTTCCTACTATGTGCCAGATGATGTTCTAAGCTCTAGACTCTAGTAGGGAATACAACAAGGTCCCTGTCCTCAGGGAGCTTACATTGTACTGGAGAGAGACAGATTGCAAACATATAACCAAATAAGATAATTTCCAAAAATAATTTGTAAGCCTACGAAGCAAATAAAAAAAAGAAATCAGGAGGTCAGGGAAATCCTGAGACCTGAATACTGAGAATGAGTTAGCAATGGGAGCACCCTGGACAGGCCATCCCAGGCAGAGCAAAAAGCAAGTGCAAACATTCTGAGGTAGGAATCACTTTGCACATTTGAGAGTTAGAAATGAGAGATGAGGTCAAAGACTCGTTGGGAGAGAATAAGCAGAGGCAGATAATAGAGGAGCTTCAGGCCATCATGAGAAAGTTGGATTTTGTTCTTACAATTATGGGACATTATAGGAAATCATTAAGCAAGAAAGTGTTAGGTTCTGATGACAAAGATCACTTATTTTACAAGAGCTAAAGTGTAGCCAATCAACACATTGCACACCTCAAACTTACACAATGTTAGAAGTCCATGATATTTCAGTAAGTCTGGGGGCCAGGTGGAGAAAACTGAAGGCACTCTAGCGGGGTGCTAGCATAAGCAGTAAAAGTGAAGGTAAGGGAAGAGTTAGGACTCCAGGTGAGAGACACTGTTCTGGATGAGAGTGTTAGCAGCAGAAGAGTTGAGAATGGTTCAGTAATTGGAGAGACTGATGGAAGATTCAATAGCACCTGCTGGATTCAAGGTGGAATGTGAGGACGAGAGTCATTATTCAAGACCAGCACCAACAGAGTCCAGAGAGAAATGTGTATAAACACGTGCGCACACACACACACACACACACACATTAAGAGGCAGCAAAAGGAAGGACAGCAAGGTATTCAGGAGGAGGTTATTCTCTAGCTACCTGTAAATATAGGGCCAGAAGTTGGGTGACAGAACAAGTGTAGATAATTTTTTTTTTTTTTTTTAAGAAAGGAAGAGACACATCCTGGTATAATAGCAATTTGGTCTGCTGCCTTTAGCTGGTGCAAGCCACATACATCCCAAGGACCCAAGTTCATATCTTGGGGCTGGGGGGAACAACCAAGATGAACAACTAAAATAAAGTGCTTTTTCTTCCTCTCTCTTCTTGCCTGACTGCCTCTGTTTGCCTTCATTTATGCCTGAAACTTCCCTTAGAAAGAGAGAGGGAGGGAGGGAGAGAGTGGGATGGGGGTGGGGTGTAGAAAAGCAGAAATGAAAGCAGGCAGATAGAAGTGAGGAGGAGAGGCAAAAAGCATTGTTTACTTGCTTCATTTGGCTTTTCTCCCTGGCCCCAGTTTGTAAGGCTGGGTTCTTGGGCTTTACATGGTCCTCAAGTCAGAGTATCTGTCACCTGAGCCACCAAAGACATGCCGCTGGAGGCATAAATTTGAGACATGTTAGCTGATTTATGATGATTAAAATGATCATTTACTCTAAGAAACGAATCATAGAATGGGAGCAGCTTGGAAACTAGTAGGATGAAAGAGTAGAGTCCTAGGGCCCTTCACAACTGGCCAGAGCAGAGAAAGGGCTAAGTAGACTGAAGCTGTGTCAAGACTCTGGATGCCTTAGTCTAATAGCAATACTAATACAAAGCCTTATTTTTTGGTTCATCTAATCTGAGACCCGAAAGGGTGTTTCTGAAAATTGAGATGAAGTTCCGAAGACCTTACTGATCTGGATGATAATGACTTAGAAAAGACTAATTAATTTTTTAAAAGAAACTGACACCCACTGAAAATGGGATTCATTAAAACAATGAGACATCACTATATGCCTATTAGAATAACCAAAATGCAGAACACTAACAGCACCAACTACTGACTAGCACCACCCACCAATTCCCATAGATATTAGAAATACAAAATGGTAGAGCCTACTGGGAGTTTGCCAGTTTCTTATAAAACTAAACATACCCATACCATTTGATCCAGTAGTCATACTCCTTATTATTAATCCAAATGAACTGGAGAGTTATATCCACACAAAAACATGCACATGGATGTTCACAGCTGCTTTATTGATGCATACCAAAACTTGGAAGCAACCAAGATGTCTTTCAGTAGGTGAATGGATATTCCACAGTGGATTTACCCAAACCATGACTACTTTTCTGCATTTAAAATAAATGAGCCTATCAATTCACAAAAAGACATGAAGGGAATGTAAATACATATTGCTTGGGAAAAGAAACCAGTAAGAAAAAGTTGCATATTGTATGATTTCAACTATATGACATTCTAGAGAAAGCAAAACTATGGAGACAGTAAAATGATCAGTAGTTGCCAGAGTTAATAGAAAGGGAGCGGGGAACAGGCAGAGCACAGAGGATATTTAGGACAGTGAAACTCTTCTACAGGCTATTATAACAATGGCTGTAAATCATGATACATTAGTCAAGACTGACAGAACATTCAGCATCATGAGTGGACCAAAAGGAAACTATGAATTTTGAACAATTATGATGTATCAATGTAAGTTCATTGATAGTAGTAAATGCACCAATGTGGTCACATGTTGATAATGAAGGAGGTTGTGTTTGTTGGGGTAGAGGGTTATATGGATGTTTCTGTAATTTCTGCTCGATTTTCCTGTTAACTTAAAACTGCTCTTTTTTTTTAGTTTATTAATTTAAAACAAACAGAATCAGTAGAGTGGTATGACCCAAAGTAAGAGACCCAGAAGTGCAGCCCTAGCAATCAGTAATATAAGCATGACTGTTGGTATTTGTTAGCTAAACATCTTCTAGTTGCCCCCAAACCATGACCTTCCTCTCCTCTTATAGCCTTCCATCCAGTCCATCAGCAAATACTGTTAACAGTACCTTCAAAAAATATCCAAAAGCTAATCAATTCTCCTCGTCTTCATGATTTTCTTCTTAGATTATTACGATTGTTGCTAATTGGATCCCATGCCCTCCCAAATCTTGTAATCCTTAGGATCTATGCTCAGTACAGTTACTTAAGGGTCCTAATAAAAACTTAAGCCAAAATTAAACGTCCACTCAAAATCTCCCAAAGTTTTCCATCTCAATAAAATCAACACCCTTACACAGCATCAAAGATTCCACATAGCATAGCTCACTCTCATCCTGACCCTCTCCTTTTGAACTCCATCTCTACCTGCTCCTTGTGCTCTAAGAATTTACTGAGCATGGCCTCTGCCCTTGTTGTCCTTTCTGCCTGGAAAGCTTTACCCAGGGTACATATCATGGCTCACTGCCTACTTCCTCTAGATCCTCACACTGTGTTGTTCTACTGTCAAGGCTTTCCCTGTTCACTCTCAATAAAATAGCAACAGCCCCACCCCCACTCCCTCCACCAGCTTATAACCCAGCATGTGCTATCTCCCTTGCTTTGTGTTCCACAGTAATTTTTATTATTTGGTATATTATGTATTCACTGGTTTATTATGCTATTGTCTATCCTTTCTTTCCAGAACAAAATTCTCATGAGCACAGAGACTTATACCTGTTGACAATGTGTCCGTCTATTTAATGTCTGACACACTCCAGCCCCTTGAAGACGATTTGTTAGAAAAATTAATGAATAACAGAGTAGAATAAATATCCAAATTTTTAAAAGCAGATGTAAAAGAGAAATTAAAAAGTAAGAAACTGAGACCATCTTTCTCAGTTAGGACTGCTTAATCAAATATCATAGAGTGGGTAGCTTATAAAAACAGAAACTTATAGCTCACAGAGCTAAAAGCTGGGAAATTCAAGATAAAGGTGGAAGCAGACTTGGTGACTAATGAAGACCACTTTCTATTATAGATAAGTTTCTTCCTCAATGACAGAAAGGACAAGGGAGCTCTCTTGGGTCTCCTTTGTAAGGGCACTAATCTCATTCATAGGGGCTCCACCCTAATGACCTAATCCCCTCCCAAAGACCCACATCAAATATCATCACTTGAGGGGTGAGGGTTCAACATATGAAATTTGAGGGGAACAAACAGTCTATATAGCAGTAATGTAGTATAATTTATAAGGAATGACACATAGCACTATTTTATTGCTTACAGAAGTATCTGCTTCTTTTAATTATGACTATTTTGCACTGATATGACCAAACTGTATATGCTTTATATCTCTCACTTATATTTGCCATTTAAGACTCATTTGCTTAATGCAATCTTTATGAATTATGTGAAATTTTTAGTATGCATGGACTTGATTATAAAATCAAGCAAAACCTGAAATGTAGAAAGTCTTTGTCTTCCAGTTGGCTATTTTTGGATACCTTTCGTTTGCACAAAGCAATGCTGTAACTGAAAGGGAACACACACACACACAAACTTTCAAGGACTTGGTCACAAACAATTGTTACGTTTATCAAAACCTGAAGAACTTTACAAACTACTTTTATTATTAGTTTACAGCCAAAGCAAATTGCAAACAGGCCAAGCATGACATCAGTTTGCTACCACCAAGATATTACAGCAAAAGGAGAAATCAGTACTTTTTCCCCCTCAGTACTTTACACAATTGTGAACTAGCCTAAATTACATGTACTGAGCAAACAGATAAAACCAGCTTATGGCATTTAACAGGATCACTAAACCAGGGGAAACATTTACCCTGTAATCAAATAGTGTCACTGATATTTTCATTTGTCTCTTTATTGTTAATGTCATAGTTAAGGATGAAAAGGAAAAGTTGACCAATCTCCCTAGTACCACTTGAGGAAGGGATCAAACTTCTAGATTTTAAAATACCCTTACAACTGCAGCTACTTTTATCTGCAGTTTTGTTAGTGCTGTCCTGTCCCCATCATCCTGTTACACTGTATGTTTAACAGAAAACACACAGAACTTAGGGAGAAACGAAGAGTGAAGTACTCACAGTACTCTGTGTGAACACTTCAAGATCAGACCCAGACTTTGCTGTGCAGCAATAAATCAGACCTGAAGGTAAAACTTGTCTGTTACTGCCATTAAGAACTTTACAAGGTTCAATCTCATTGTTGGTTTTCCCACTCTGTCTCTATGGGAACTACAAAATATTGTGGAAAACAGACATAAATGGAGTCATTTTAAAACAGGGTTTTCATGTTGGAAAAATGCTTATTGTCTGTTTGTGCTGGACAAAACAGAAAGTGAGAACCCAGCAGGAGAATGGCCTTCCTAATCACACAGGCTGAGGATATAGAATTTTGCCATAGGATAGAATCAGTCACCAATTATGGATAGCTGAGAAAAGTTAAAGACTGTTGACATTAACGCTTTACCCACTTACCTTGTCCTAATATTTTCTTCCCATATAAACCCCCAGCTTTTACCAAAGACATTTTAGATTCTGCATAAAAGTGTACATTCAGAATTATATTTTTTATCCCAAATAATAACTTATTTACTATCATTTGGTTCTCAATTTTTTAGGTAAACACTACCAACATGTCAATGAGTGTCATCTTCAGGCTCTCCCCTCTTCTCCACTCCAGGTCATCTGTTTCTCCATGAAAGGAGCTTGTGCATGTGTCTAGTACCCCAAGTTTTATAGCTGCTGCCCAGGGGAACACCTGTTAATGTGACCAGCAGAGCTTACATTCATGTAATAAAAATACAAAAAGTTCTGAACTGACTATTTCCCCAGGGCTCAGTGCAGAGGAAGCAGAAAGAAATGTCCATCTTCCAGTCTTTCCCTAAAGAAGTCTATCTGCATACTTTAGAAGTGGCTACCCAAGAATCTGGCTTTCAATCAGTCTGAATTTTGGTGCTAACTGAAGTCTTGTCCTTTGGGAGACTGTCAGTTTTTGATGTACCCTCAACTACTGGTAGCCACTAAGAACGAAGGATATTTGACAGTCACAAAGATTTAAGAGACAAGAGCTAGGTCAGGATTAAAAAATGCATCTCCTACAGGAGATCACCCCCTCAAGGCTGTTTTATCTCATACATAGAAACAAACACTGAAAATCAAAGAAAATGAAGAGGTAGAAGGATATTTCAACAAAGAGAGAGAAAATGTAAGAAAATACCAAAGAGAAATAAAAGAAATACAATAACTGAACTGAAAAATTAATAGAGGGGTGCAACAGAAAACATCATGAATCAGGAAAAAATAGATTCCACAAACTGAAAAACAGGTCAGTGGAATTCACCCGATTAGAAGATCAAAAAGAAAAATGGAAAACAAGCAAAGATAGGCTAAGACTTATAAGACTGGTGGCCCAGTGGATAAGTCCACCACCTCTAGCTGGCATACTCCACATACATCACAAGGACCCTGGTTCACATCCCACGGCCAGGAGAACAACCAAAATGAGCAACTAAATAAAAATAAAATGTTTCTTCCTCACCTATTTTCCTGCCTGCCTGCCTGCCTCTGCTTGCCTTCACTCCTGCCTACACCTTTCTTTTAAAAAAATAAAAGACTTATAAGACAACATCAAGTGGATCAATATTCACACTATAGAAAGTTCAAGGAGAGGAAAGAGAAAGGGGAGAAAGACTATTCAAAGAAATACTGGAGGAAATTTTTTCTAACCTGGGGAAAAACACAGACATTCAGTTCCAGGAAAGCCAGAGAATTATTAAAAAAACAACAACAAAGAAACAGTAAAACCTATAAGACGTATTGTCTTATAATTAAAAGGTCAAAAGTTAAAGGCAAAGACATCATTTTAAAAACAGAAAGAGAAAAGCAACTTGTTATGCACAAGGAAACCCCCACTAAAATCATAAACAGATTATTCAGCAGAGCCTAACAGGCCAGAAAGGATTGGCACAATATATACAAAGCACTGAAAGAAAAACCTTCCACCGAAGAATACTGTACCTGACAAAGTTGTCTTTCAGAATTGAAGGAGAAACTTTTCCAGATATGAAAAATCTAGGGGATTTCATCACCATTAAAAAATCTTTACAAGAAATGTTAAAGGTAATTCTTCAAGATGAAACAAAAGGACTATAATTACAAAAAATAACATGAAAGTGTAAATCTGACTATATGTAAACATATAGTTAAATTCAGAAAACCGATGTCATGGTGATGGGGCATATCACATGCAGCAAACCAGTTCTAAGTCAGAATTTTGTAACAATAAATATAAAGAAACAAAAAAAGATATCAAATAACCTAACATTTTACCTGAAGGGACTAGAAATAGGAGAACAAATAAAGTCCAAAGTTAGGAGGAATGAAAATATATCAGAGTGGAAATATGTGCAATAGAAACTGTAAAGATAATAGAGAAGATTAATAAAACTAAGATTCTGGTTTTGTGAAAAGATTTTAACAAAATTGACAGCCTTTTAGCTGAACTTAAGAGGACTCTAATAAATCAGAAATTAAAGAGATGTCATGATAGATACCACAGAAATACAAAGGATCATAAAGACCTGGTTTGAACAATCATACACAAATAAATTGGATAACCTAAAAGGATTAGATGAATTTCTAAGAAATATACAACCAAGAATGAATCATAAAGAAATAGAGTCAAAACAGACCAATTACTAGTAAGGAGATTGAATCTGTTATCAAAACCTCCCCAGTGAAGAAAAGTCCAGGAGGGGCTTCACTGGTGAATTCTGCTAAACATTTAAAGAGAATATATACCAAACCTTCTAAAAATCTGCCAAAAAATAAAGGGAACACTTTGAAACCCATTTTATGAGGCCGTCATTACCTGATATCAAAACCCAGACAGGAAAAATATAACGAAAGAAAATTATAGGCCATATCTCTGATGAACAGAGATCTAAAAGTCCTCAACAACATATTAGCAAACCAATTGAATATATTAAGAGGGTATATACATCATTATCAAGTAGAATTTATTCCAGGAATGAAATAATGTTTCAATACCACCACACCAATGTGAGACACCATATTAACAAATGTAGAATAAAAATTCCATGATCATCTCAATACATGTATGACAAAAGTCAATATCCATTCATAATAAAAAAGAAAAACTCAATAATTATAAAGGGAATATACATCTACATACTAAAGCCTAATATATACAAACCCAAAGCTAACATTATACTCAATAGTGAAAAGTTGAAAGAGTTTCCTGTAAGATCAAGAACAAGACAGGCTTGCCCAAGGTGTTTAATAAAAGTGTGTGATCACTTCTATTCAACATAGTACTAAATGTCCTAGTCAGAGCAATTAGGTGAGGAAAATAAGAAGCATCCACATTAGAAGAAAGAAGACCATCTCTATTTGCAGATAACATGATATTATATATGAAAACTTTAAAGATTCCACAAAAAAACTTTATAACTAATAAATTCTGTAAAGTTGCAGGATAGAATATCAATTGTTGAAAAAATCAGTTGTGTTTCTACACTACACTATATGTCAACTATCAGAAAGAGAAATTAAGAAAACAATCCTATTTAAAGTACATTAAAACATAACCAAAGAAATGAAAGCTCTGTACATTGAAAACTCTAAGAACTATGAATAAATTGGAGACAGAAATAAATGGAAAGATATTCCATGTTCAGGGATTGAAATAATATTGTGAAAATGTCCATACAACACCAAAGCAATCTACAAACTCAATATATTTCCTAACAAAATGTCAATGGAATCTTTTTCACAGATATAGGACAAAAAATTCTAAAATCTATAGGAATTTAGAAAGATCCCAAATAGCCAAAGCAATCTTGGGAAAGAAAAACAAATGTGAGATATCATGCTTCCCTTTTTCAAATTATATTACAGAGATTTGCAATCACAATAGTATTACACTGGCATAAGAATAGACACACGGATCAATGGAACAGACAAGAGAGTCTAGAAATAAACTATACCTGTATGGTCAATCAGTTCGCAATAAAAGAGCCAATAATATACAACAGGGAAAGAAAATCTCAATAAATAGCATTGGAAAAACTGAACAACTACATGTTAATTAATTAAACCAGATACCTATTTTATATATAAAACAAAATTCAACTTGAAATGGATTAAGGACTTTAAATAAGACCTAAAACCATAAAGGTCCTAAAAGAAAACATAGATAAGCCCCTTGACATCAGTCTTGGCAATGATCATTTGGGATTTGACACCAAAAGCAAATATAAATAAGTGGAACTACATCAAACTAAAAGAACGTCACAGCAAAGGAAACCAACAGGTGAAAAGGCAACCTACATAAGAAAATATTTGCAAATGACCTATCAGATAAAGGGCCAGTTAACATCCAAGATGTATAAAGAATACATACAACTCAACAGCATAAACACAAACAATCAAATTTTAAAGTGGGCAAAGATTCTGAATAGTCATTTGTGCAAAGAAGACATCCAAATGGCCGTCAAATACATGAAAATGTGCTCAATATCATTAATGAAATGTAAATTAAAACCACAGTATGTTATAACTCACACCTTTTAGCACTGCAATTATCAAAATCACAAGAGATAACAAGTGTTGATGAGGATGTGGAAAAAAGAGAAACTCCATGCCTCGTAGGTATGTAAATTGCTGCATCCATTATTAGGTTCCTTAAAAAATTAAAAATAGAACTTCCGTGTGATCCAGTAATTCTAGTTCTATGTATTTGTCTGAAGGCAATCCATAAAATTTGAAATTTTATCATTTCCATACACAGAAAATCACAAATGAAATTAAGAAGGAAATAAACTAGAGAAAATATACGTACCTAACCAAGAGTTTACATCACTACCCTGCTCCAATAGGAAAATAAACTTAAAAGACACAACAGGATAATCACTAGAAAAAACACCACTTTAAGCTTTAGTTTCCCTCTTGAAAAATGGGGATTATAATGCATGTGAAAAGCTTCATGCTGCTCCTGCACTTGCTGTTTTAATAAAACTGGTTTCATTTATTACCGGGTCTACGTGTGTTCCACACAAACCAACTAGCACAATTTGATCAAAACTGATCAGTGTTAAAACTGAAAGCCCCATATTTCAGGAAACTATTCAATCCTGGGCAAACTGTAATGGTCGGTTACCTTCCTGCAAATACACATTGCAAAAGACCTAGAAGAATCAGCATCAAGGTTTTAACTGGAATGAATTCTGAGAAGGAAATGTTATAGATTCCTTATATTTTTTATTTTTGTTATGCTTAGTTGTATTTTATATTTACTTGTTTAAAGGAAAGGTGCAGGCAGTAATGAAGGCGAGCAGAGGCAGGTAAGCAGGGAGAGAGAAGAGGAAAAAGCATTTTATTTATTTTTATTCAGTTGTTCATCCTGGTTATTCCCCCCACCCCTGGATGTGAACCGGGAAACTTGGGATGTATGTGGACTGCACACACCCCTACCAGGACACGCCGTATATTCTAATTTTTATATGTAAATGTTTTATGTTATAATAAATTTTATTGAAAAATAAAAAATCCTTTTAATAATAAAAAATACTTTAAAAAATGAATTCTGTCTCAAGAACCATTAATTACTGTGGAATAATTTCCAGAATGTAAGATGAGTCCAATATTAGCAGTTTATATGAGAAAATCCTCTGGCTCTAAAACATGACATGGTATCAATTTACCAGCACTGAAGTGTTCCCTGTGCTGCATGTTTTCTGCGTTTTCATGTCTTGACAATCAGCCTGGAAGAGAGAAGTGGTTTAGTAAAAGGCAAAGTACGCATTTCTATTAGTAAGCAAATGTTTTTTTTTTAACAATGTCAGTAAAAACTGGAGCTGTTCCACATGTCTGTTCCATTTACCACAATGACATTTGTTACCTCATCCTATCAAAGACTAACCTTTCTTTGTCAAAAGTTTACTTCTTGGTTGGTAGAATGATGTGACTACGCAGCGAACTTGACAACATCATGATCGATTTTATGATTTATTCTTCAACAGAAGGTTTTTTAATTTAAATTAAAATTTGAAGTGTTCCTAATGTAAATGCATACTTTGGAGCGTCTTGGGGTGGGGCAGAGTAGTGTCCAAGGCCCTTAAAGGGAAAAAAGAAATGATACTGATTATTCTCAGTGCCCAGTGAGCTGCAAGTTGCATGGAAGACAGATGTAGCAGGAAGGTTGTGATGACCCGCGGGCAGCCTCTTCTTGGGTCTAGGAAAAGCCTCGAGAACCACGCTAATGCTCATCAGTGCCAGTGGATGTCTCAGATTTCCTTATTTAGTGCCAGCAAGCTGTTAATGACTGACTAAAATCTTTCCAGTTATTGTAATTTTGAATACTTCCACATGAAACCTACAAGGTCTGACAAAGAATAACTGGGGGCCAGGGGGAGATTAGAAGCACACAAGACAGCCTCTGATTTTCCCTAACTCTACTTCTCAGAGCTAAACTAAAAATACAAACACAGAGGCAAACACACACACACACACACAGCTGCTGGCCAGGACCTCTATAACTTGGTCCTGTGCTGAAACCCATGCACTCTTATTTAAAAGGCTCACCTACCTTAAAAAGAGGCAGATTACCCAAAATACCAGTCACATTGGAAAATCCTGTCTTTTAAATCTAGCACAGAATTCAGCTTTTACACTTACTGCCTCGCCCCCTCGATAAAGACCTGTTTGTGCTTATCACTGCTGGCCTTAATTATGGAGCCCAAATCAAGTATCTGGGATTACATGATGGCTATATAAACTCCTCTCTGGTTTTGCCTAAGACAAAGGGTCTCTTTTCAGCAATTGCAACTAATCAAAAACAAATTGCACTTGGGGTTTTACTGCTCTGGAAAACAAAACAAAAGCTAAGCTGCACCAGAACAAACTCCTCTTATGTGACTAAAATGTATCTTCTAAGTCGTCCCTCCTTTCCCACTCCCTCACCCAACTCCTAGTCGCCTCCACATGCAAACTGAAGACAGATTTTTTTTGAAGCATTCATGGCAAGCGTAATTTCTGCTCAGTGTTCTACATGTTAGAGAAGCTAGATGAAGTGTAAATGGAAACCCCCCAGAGATGATGCAGCCTGGCTGTCAGATTTCTGTAGCAGAAAGAGACACATGAGTCCTTGAGACACACACCGGCTGGCAGCAAACAGACCTCTACAAACCAGTGGAGAAAGTCTAGAGGAAAATAAACTGGCATGGGGAGCAATCCACCTGTAAAATCTGTACCCAAAGAAAAATTGGGGACACATGATAGCTCGAAAACCCAAGATGGAGCCAGTGAGCTCAAGCAGCTGAGTTCTTGTTAAAAAGCACAGTCCTTGATGTACCTGGTGCTCAGCAGTTAAGGTCCATGACTCCAGATGGTGTAGTCCACATAAAAGCCCAAGGATCTGGGTTCACAGCCAGGGACCGGGTAAAACCACCAACATGAACATCCACATGGATGGTTAGACCCTTCTTCTCTCTTCCTGCCTGCCTGTTTGCCTTCATTCCTGCTTCCTTCCTTCCTATAAATAAATAATTCTTAAAATAAAAAAGCACTGTGCTAAGATAAAGACAGATATAGTCTTGACTGAATAAAGAAGATATGGTATATACATGTACATATTGTATATATGTCAATACATATATACATATATATAATCGAATACTACACAGTCCTCAGAAGATGAATTCCTGCCACTTGTGATAATATGGATGGAATTAGAGGGGATCATGCTAAGTGAAACAAGTCAGGAGAAAGAAAACTGATTGATGATCTCACTTTTATGTAGAGTATAAAGAAACTAAGCTAATGAACAGACAAAACAAAAAAAGACTAACCCAGGGACAACAGAACTGACAACAGAACTGAGGTTACCAGAGGGGTGGCGTGTGGGAGTAAGGTGCGGTGGGAGTCTCATGGGCCGTGGAGGTAAGACTATCAGAAATTTGGTGATGAACATTATCATATTTGATGAAGAGTGAACCTGCGCATCTAACTTATACTATCATAAATCAAAGTCAGCCTTAATCAAAAAAAAAGGACTGTGTTAAAGGCAGCTCATTAAGACACAGAGCCTCCTGCCCCAGTCTGATTCCCACACATTGGTATCAATGACATGATGGAATAACCTTTCTTCTCCCCTCCTTCCCCTCCATCTCCAGGCCCAGGTATTACTTTTTCCCAGGTTCTGGGCAGTCACAGGCCTAACTACCTCCTATAAAATGCTCCTCACCAACCTTGCCTTTGCCTCTTGCTATCACTTCTCACACCTAGGGAACAAAAGTGATAGTTTCTCAGTATGTTTTTGTAATGCTACCCAATCCATGGAATCTCTTGCTGGCTCTTAAGTGATTGATTGTATATGTTGTTGTGATCAAATAAACCAATGCTGGATTATAGGAATCTTACCCTGACCTGTTCCCATCATCCTCAGAATACCTCCATCTCCCATCATAGAAAGCAGCTCCCACTCTCCTCCTACCCAGTTCACCACTTTCTCAGCAGGACATTGGGTGCAACATGAGAATGGAGACAATGCCTCTGAACACTTTGATCCTGAGCCGCTGAGGAAAACCCACGTTCAATTCAGACTCCACATAGAAAGTGATTGCATACACCAAAGCCATTTAAAACAACAGCAGAGTAAGTTAGTTGGACAAAGAGCTCCTCATTGCCCAAAGAGAATAAAGAGAACTCAGCACCACTCACTCTAAAAAGACAGATTCAATTTCGGTGTAAAAAGTCAGCAGAAAACTTTGGGAGAAGCAACATCTAAATACCAATCAGACAGGAGTCATTTTAAGAGATTGTACTGGGAGCAGTGACATCATCAAAGACTAGTTACTTTCTGTGCTTAGTATGGGGACTTTGAAGCAAAAACAAAAACACTAAAAAAGGAATCAGAAGAGGGAGTTTTTCACAGCACTGTTGGTACAGAAAACAGCCCAGGGCCTGGAAAACAAAGGTTCCAGACAAGAATCTGGTTAATGAGGGGAGAATTAAAGATTGGTATCGTGACCCACACTGTGTTCCTTTCCATTTAGGGAGAGAGATCTGGCAGAGTCTATGGTGAACTGCACATAGCTCTCCTTCCAGAGAATCAACTCTCCTCAATACATCCTTTTGTTGCACTTGAAGATGCCTGCCACTTTCCTGGAAGGACTGGGTAGAACCTTCCTCTCATTCACTAAATCCTTCTAGAGGTGTCTGATTATTCAACTAGCACATTGTATTTGAGGTCACAGAAAGCCCTCTGAGCTCACCCCCCACTTATTTCTAGCCTTGGATATGGAAGTAGGACTTGTAACATCTATCTGCATATTTTATAGAGTTTAAATGTACTGCTGTTTATCTGTGCCCCCGTTCCAAGTGAAAGAGACACTATGGGGGCCCAGCGTAGCTCCAGCACATTAATCTTGTCCTCAAAGAGCTAAGAGTCAAGCAAGATTAAACAAACAAGACAGGAAGTCATGACTTAATGAATGAGCATTTAAGAAATAGTTGAGTATCGGTAGTATCTGCTAGGATAAGCCAAGAGAGACACCCTACAGAGATTAGGTATTTGCAGTTTTTTCCCCACAGGGAAGAAAGAAGTTTCTTACTAAGTTTTCTAGATGTTTTCAGTCCAGTCCCTTTACCCGAAAAGCAGGAGTTTGGGTACTTGGTCTGAGGTGTGATGTTCCAGAAAAAAATCACTTGATCACTAGAGACCCAAGAAACAATATCTTTGAGAAGAATTTATATCAGAACCCTTTGGTTATCCAGTCAGGAAATCAATCCAAATAGGCTATCATGGGAGGAAGAGAAGAGATGGAAAGAAAATACAGGTGCCAAGGAAGCCAGGGTTAAGTGAAAAGATTTGAAACAGAGGATGGACTCAGAGTCTGGGAACGTTCCTCAAGTCAAAGAAAAACAGTTGCTTTTATTAAAAGGAATTGCACCCTTGGGTTTTAGTGGATGGAATCATTCTAATGGTTCCTTGAACTTAGACAACACCTCCCAAACCTGGGAAGACTATTTCCCTCCAGGGAAGGAGGGAAGGATGATTCTTCCCCAGTTTGATCCAAGGCAGACCTTAAAGTTCCCTAGAACATTTCTGAGGTGAGAGAAAGATTTTCTCACCTACTTCTCTGACCCAGACACTTCCCAGTTGCAAACTGGAATGCCACTAGATGTCCAAAAGCACACACATAGGGGTCTAAGGTAGAGAGAGTCTTGAGTCTTGGTGAGTTAGGTGAGAGTTTACAGAATGCATGGGGTATGAAGAACTTGACGATGGCATCTTGTATTACCTTGGAGAGTCAGACATGCAGACTTCAGCAGCTGGTTTGGGCAGCATGTGTCTGGAGATAAGCCCAGACATACAAATCTACCCTCACCCCACTCCTCTCAGGGTCCAGAACTAGCTATAGAACTCCTTATACGTGTATGGAAACAGCTTCCTTAATACCGACCAGCTGTTGGGGTAAAAGTGGTGCCAAGGGATAGCAGGAGACCAGCCGGAGAGAAACAATGACATGAGAGGGAATGTTCTGGCCAGTGAGCTGTGGTGAGTAATTACAACTGAATTCTGTTGTGAATACATAGAGCATGTGTCTTTCTTAGTAATAGGTGCTACTCTGGAGTTCTCATTTGAGTACCAATTGATACAATCCATATGGATGTAGGTTGTGGGCAGATGGATCCAGATTTAGAAGGTAGGTCTCAAGCAGTTGTTTGGTCTGACAATAAAATGAAGTTAAGACTACAAATCATTGGCTCTCATCCTGGATAAACAGAATCAGAATACTCAAGGGGTGGAATTTAGGCACATGCATGTATTTTAGATTCCACATGTAATTCTGAGGCATAGCCAAGTGGAAGGCAGTGAACTACTGTTCTAGAACTATGTTCTACAAAATCAGGATACAAAATGAGGACTGAATTCTGATATTATACAGTATCAACTATATAATTCAATTACAGTGATATATAAAGCCAGGTAATTTGCAGATGTTACGTGTTTAGGTAATCTGTGGAGACAGAAGGTCTCTAACAGAGTGCTCACTGTTCATTTAGTGATTAGTTGGAGGAAAATGTACCTTCATTTTGGGGACAAGAGGCAATTATTTCAACTTCTCTTTGAGATTATTCTTCTTTAGGAGGTGCATGGGAAAAAAGAGCAAATTTTAGTCTGGCTTGTGCATTTCCCAAGGATCATCATTATGAAATTCTTTCTAGGAAGAGAAGTGAAAGTCATAGTGAACCTGTTTAAAGCTAATTATTGATAATGTTTTAAACATTTCAAAATACACAATGAGAGAAAAATTTGTCTAGTCAACTAACCTAGCCAGATACATCTCTATATTCCTAAGTATTTAATTCACTAAATTAAACAAGATTGCACCGATAGGACTTGAGTCACTGTTCGTCAAACTGAACTTGGGCTAATAGACCAGTGGATGGTACACAGTCACCATCAGAAGAGCAGCCAGTGAAAACAAGGCCCTGTAATGTAATGCAAGGACGGAGAGCAAGAGGACATGAGAATACTACACAGAAGTAGAGCCCTTTGAGGAAGAGGAGACACATCTATTAAGAGAGTCAACCTCTTCTGAAGGACATCACCATAGGTAAAACTGGGGTGGGGTTGCGGGGGGGAATGGCACCTCAGCAGCAGACAAGCCAGGGCACAAAGAGATTGTTTTATATCAATTCTCTCATCAATCACATACATCCCCACCCATAAAGATATTCTCCTTGGAGCCTGAGTAAAAGAGTAACTGGTAGACAGTTTATTGTTGCCACCACTTCCTTCTTTCATAAGTAGATCACTTTTCACTTGAAATTCCTGTTGTGCCCTGTTGGCATAGTGGTTAGGTCAACTGCCTCCAAAGGAACGCAGGCCACATACCCCTGGCTTCAAGTCTCAGGTCCGGCGGGGAAACAACCAGTGCTTCCTTAACTTCATTCCTGCCTGCACCTTTCCTTTAAAGAAAACAAACTTAAAAAAAGGAGGTCATTTTGAAGTCTCTAGTGTGGAGTGCTCAATTTGATCAAGTCAATGGATTCCAGTGGTTCAAATTCTTGTAATAAAACCAATCAATGCAAATCATGCCCACTAGTTGTTAACACAGTGTAACGCCATGACAGACACAAAGCCACCAGAAGTCCTGTTGGGTCACATTTAATATTTCGAAAGGTCCCAGTGGTCAGCTGGGGCACTGCCACAGCACAGGACACAGCCTCCGTTAGTTGCTGCATAGGACCCTTTCCTTCCAAGTCGTCTCCTCCACACCATCTAACTTCCATGACCCTTCATTTCAGGGAGGAGTTATTATACATAAGCTATCACTCTGTTAGCCAGAGTTACAGCATTACAATGTTTGGGGGCTCAATGTCTCCCTATGAGGATACCTTGGCAGCCCAGGTATCTGTTTACCAAGTTTATTAGAATTCTCCGGAGAAAGAGAATCAAGGGCTGCATATGTGGGGGTTTGGGGGTGAGCATACAAGTACATGTAGATATAAGATAGATATTTCAAGGAATTGGCTCAAAAAATTGTGGAGTCTGGCAAGACCAACATCTGTAGGGTAGTTGACAGGCTGGAGATTCATAGAGTCAATGTTACACTTGAAGTCCAAACACTGATGGCAGAATACCTTCCTGCTTATGGAGGGAACCAGTCTTTTGCTCCATTTAGGTCTCCTACTAATTATGGAGGACTATCTGCTTTACACAAAGTCCACCAACACAAATACTAATCTCATCCAAGAACACCTTCACAGATACACCCCAAATAACATTTAATCAACTATCTGGACACTGTGATCCAGCCAAGTTAACAAACAAAATAAAACAATCACAGTGTTGAGCGGGCATCCTCTCAAGATGTCACCATCTTGACAACACCACTCCTCAAGCATCAGAGTCACAAGTCTAGGTAGTAGTAACAGGGTGTCCTCCTTCCCCAGGTTGCTGTTGGGTGGCAAAAAGAACTAGGTGTGGATGAATCCCAAACCTGTAAGAACAGAAATCTGGCAAGGATGGCATTCATTCCCTTTGGAAATCACAGTGTTGAAAAAAATTGAGAAAGACCAATAGTGTCATTTGAAGAAAGTCTTTTACAGTGTATGTTAACATAGGGGCCCAAATGAAAAGAGAGAACATGTGTCATGTTCTCAATCCACTGGAGCCACGTGGAGGCTACATTAGAGAGAGGAGTGGACTCTCACACAGTTCAAACCCTGCTATACTGAGATATTTGCTTTTAAATCCTTTGAAAGATGTATTTTGCTTACTGTTTGTTTTCCCAGAAATCTAATTAAAATATCTCTGGAAAAACTCTTAGTCATATTATGGATCATGTCCACCTTGATGGGTTTCACAGGAGTACACACAAATGGAAGGCAGTCTATCTTGTAGATTAATTTGGCAAGAGTACTAACCAGTGTGACTCAACAGTGTAGTTCAGTTTACTATCTCTCTAAAGAAAAGTGACCCACAGAGCCAATATAAGCATTATCACTGAGTGAGCCACTGTAAAGGGCCTTGACATACCTTGGAGGCTTTGAAGTTAGAAGTTCTTCATTTGGCAGTAAATAAAATCAGAATTCTGTAGCACACTGTGCCAGAAGAGCTGAGGAGCCCTCAAATTCTTTGACTAAAATTAATACCCCATTTCCTTTGTATATGAAGTTGCCTCAGGCAAAATCTACATGATTCACACTGTTCTTAAAGAAAAAAATCTTTTTTAAAAGATGATTTATAAGCTACCAACTTTCTCATCCCCTAGCTCCATAATGCTCTCATTCCCTTCCAAACTGAGTCTCTCCTATTCCACCAATCCACAACATTCTCTACTGGGGTGCCCACTGTTGCCAGAGATTCCTCTCAAGTGTGAAGTCTGATTCATCTCCCCCCTGAAGTACCATTGACATTGTAGTTGGGTTTTGTGACAGACTGTTCATTATGAGGCCATCAAGAGCAAATCAAGTGTGCTGGTCTTTTGATGGTCACATTTGTTCCTCTTTAAAAAGGTGTTCCAAATTCCACACAAACCACAAAACTAGATTTTGTAGAACAAGTTGCTCATATTTCAGCCACTGCTTGCATATATGTTATACTTGGCACTTGCCAAGAGTACCACCCTCATAGTTTGAACAGAATTGAGCAGAAATCCGAATGTATTTTTTTCTTATAATTGTAAGATATAGAAATTAATTTTTGAAAAATTAAATGGAAGGTAGAGGTGCCCTGGTGGCACCCTAGTGCTTTAGTCCACCAAGCATAGTCCACATACATCCCAAGGTCCACGGTTCAAGACCTGGGCCTGGTAGGGAACAATTAAGATGAACAATTAAATAAAATTTTAAAGAATTTAAAAAGGAAGGTAGGAGCTTCTAACCACTTTTGTTCTTACCACACAGACCGCAATCTTCCTAATATTTTGATGTAAGACCAGAGTGGAAATCTGACATTTTCACTGTTACTCTACAAAAACATCTGTGGTCAGCAGCACTAAACAACCAGCTGAAAGCATTACGAATGTCTCAAATTAGAGAGCTAACTTCTCTCCAGACAGCATCTTCCTAATTTGGTAAACATTGAGCCTTATGGTGCTACATCTCACAGATTCTTGATTAGCTTTGGCGTCGTGTCCCCAGAGGCTAAGATCTCCATGGAACATTAAATTGGACATGGAGGGAATGTCCTTGACTATGTACACACTCTTCAACAGAATGCAACTTCCCATGCAGTTTAAAGTCCTAATCACATTACTATTATCTTCGCTCTTAGTTATTGAGAATAAAGCTGTGCTTTTAAGCCAATGGGTAATTTGTGATTAATTGAACATGCGCAGGCTGATGTCTTTGACCCTCACATTATTATAACCTAGCGGTGTCTTACTGTGCTAACAAAAGCCAAATCTTCATTACAGCAAGTCCTCTGCCTGGGGTGGCAAACTTTCAAAACAATGCTGTTTGGCAAAAACAGGAGTGTTTTTAGCAACAAAATCCAACACAATTGAACACTATAAACCCAAACTAGCATATTGTGGGCCAATTAAGTGAGCATCTGTTACATCTGGCCCCAAACTATTAACTCACAACCTTGATTATCTTCATGTCTGAAAGAGAGGCATCACCAGACTGGGTGTATTTTACTTGTTTTTATCTTTTCCATACACACTCCCACAAAAGTCAAAGATCCAAATGTGTTTGCGAATGTTCTCCGGATGTTTGAAGTCCTCCGAATAATCTGGGTTTTATTTTTTCAGATTCTTGGAAATTAATTTTTGAAAAGGCTACTTAAATATTTCAGATTTTATGTATCTAAAATGTAAGACATTATTTACTGGAATATGGCATGATTTTGGATTAAACGAAAAGGAATTCCAGCTCAAAGTGACTTAAACAGTAAAAGTACAACTCATATCACGGAAAGTGGAGGCAAGGCAGATGTCTGACGTAATTCAATCAAATTTCTGACTCCATTTATCTGCGTTTCTATCGGTCTTCCTCCATGGGAGCTACTAGCAAAAATTAGGGTTACAGTATTTCTCTTTTCTAATCAGAAAGAAGTGCTTTACCTCCAGTGCCGCTTTTTATGACGTTGAATACCAGACACTGATTGGTTTATGCCTGGGGCACTAACCACATCCCTACCAATCATATGACCAGAAAGACTACATGGGCTCTTCACTTAACCAATCAGAGCCTGACCAGAGGTTGGAGGTGGGGCCATCTCATCTGAAACACCTGGATACTGGGCACTAGGAGGAAGGAAGAAGGGGGTGAGGGAGTTAGTTCACCATCAAAATGGGGAAGGTGCTACAAAAGGAATTATTGAATGTCAACTGCACACTTTTCGTTAAAAAAAGAATTTTTTCTTGTTAGAATTATAATGAGGTGCACGCTGGTAGAGTCGTGGTTTGGTCAATTACCTCTAGCTTAAGTGCAGTCCAAGTATATCCCAAGGACCAAGCTTCTAGTCCCAAGCTGGGGAGAACAACCAAGATAAACAACTAAATAAAAATAGATAAAAATGCTTCTTCCTCCTCTCTTCCTGCCTGCCTGCCTACTTGCCTTCATTCCTGCCTGTATATTAAAAAAGAAAAAAAAATTGAGACATTATAGTTTTTTTGAAGCAGCATATGATTTTTTTTAAACAAAGATATAAATGGGACAGTCTTGGTGCACTGGTGGAGTAATGGTTAGGAACTTTGCTTCCCGCCCAAGTGTAGTTCACATCCCAGGACTTGGGTTCTCATCCTGGAGTCAGGGGAACAACCAGGATGAACAACTAACTAACTAACTAAATAAACACACCAAGAGGACAGTACTTATCTAACTAATTGAACAATTTTATCAATAGTCTAATGTATAATGGTTAAGAATCCAAGTGTTCTGGAATCTGAGTCTTCAAATCTAAATTAAATTTATCTCCTTTGCTCAACAATGGCTGGACCTCGAATAAGTTAGCATCCTTCCAGTCTAGTACACAAGAATAGCAGTGTCTACATCACCTGGCCTAAGTGAAATCACATGAGCAAATCTTATAGCAGTTAGTGCTCCAGGGTTGTCACCTACTCTATGAGGTCTCTTTGGAACTTTGCCCAGTGAATGGCATGTAATAGCTGCTTGATAAACTCTTACGGGATGAATAATGACTCCCTTCTTTCTTCCATCTCTAACTCTCAAAGTGAGGGTGAAGAAGAGGAAAGAGTTAAGGAACTAGAGACCAGTACACAGCTGAAGCAAGTTCTTGGTGGAAAGCCAGTACTAAAATCTGGAAGGGAGGGGGTTTGGAGCTGCAGATCTCCTTCCAGTGCTGTGGGAACAGAGCAGCTGACAGGTCTGGAAGAGAAGATGTAGACGTGTTTGTTAAATCCCACATCATGGGCTTTTTTTTTTTTTTTTTCCTTTTCTTTCGGAGCCTGAGAAGCAAAGGATGAAGCTGGGTCATCCAGTTCAGTAACATAATCTTAAAATAAAAATAAAAAAATCTGGGTGTTTCTCTGTGGGAAAAGAAAGAGCAAGATGATTCAAAGGCAAAAGACAATAGGGAATTTAATCCAAAACATCTAAAAGCAAATATTGTTCTCAGGAACTTTCAGAGATTCCCTACAAAGGGAGGAAGAAATTGATGACTAAAGGAGAGAGGGATAAAGGGTGAAGATGTTTCAAATTTGGGACCTGGGCACACATCTTCCTACAGAAATTCCTCATGCACACAACTTAACAGATTCAGCTTTCCTCTGGCCCTTCCTGCCCCCAAGCCTTCCTTATCTCTGGAGCTTCTGCCAAGATGTGGCAGAATATTGACTGCAAAAATGGGTCCTGCTCAGTGAGCAAAAACAAAGCTAAACCCACCTCTGCTCCCACGATTGAGCAAATGAATATTCACTTTGGAATATTTGCAGAAACAATATAAAAATATAGTCATGTGGAAGATGTAACAACTGCTCAATTTCACACTTGTGTTTTAAATAGACTTTACTATGCACAGTTTTAATAGTTTTCGACGGGAAACATAGCAAAAATAGTACATATATTTCCTCTATATGACCCTATGTCCCTAGTGTGAAGATCTTATATTATTCTGAGACATTTGTTAACAGTGAACCAATATTGACCAATGACTATAAAACGACACTCATGCTTTATTCAGATGTCTTTAGTTTGTACCTAGACCTTTGCTCCAGGATCCCATCCAGGATATCATGTCACATTTAGTCATCGTGTCTCCATAGGCTCTGTGACCATTGTTCAAACTTTGCCTCTTTTGGGTGAACTTCACATTTTTGAAGAATACTTGTCAGATGTTTTGTACAATATCCCTTAATGTGGGTTTATGTGATGTCTATGTCTTGACTTGATAGGGGTGATAGTGTTTTGAAGGAGGATCACAGTGGTAAAGTGCCATTTTTTTTAATTGAAAGGATATTGCATTTTGCCATTAACTTGCTTGAGATACATATAATAGTATTTTACATTTACATACAGCACAGTATGTTTTACCAATATTCCGGCTCCCCCTTTTTTTGATCCCTTCATTTACAATTAATTACCTTCATCCCATTTCCCCGACCCTGACCCCTGTCAGTACCCCGTGCTTTGCCTTTTTGTCTCCTACCACTAAGAGATAAACAGCAGGAAGAGAAGCCAGAAGGAGGACAAAGGCAATGATTAGAAACTAACAAAATAAAAATTGTGAATCCAGTACATCAGTAATCATTGTCACATCAGTGATCTGAATACATAAAAGACAGAAAATGATCAAGTGGATCAAAAGCACGAGACGCAGCTCTTTGTTGTCAACACGAAACAGAAAGGCATAGTTAGAGAAAAGGAAAAGGATGGAGAGGTTCCATCTGCTCCCACTCCTAAAGAAGGCTGCAGGGCCTGGACCTGTCAGAGCAGACACAGACACAGTGTCGGGTCAGGGAAGGCAGGGGGAGAAAGGTGAAATGGAGCTTTGTCAGGAGTGACACTCCATGTGTGACAGTGACCCAGAGACAGGATGCCTGTGTCATAGTCACCCTTTTATAGGAGGTGACCCTCCTATAAACTGTATATTCTCTGATCATCTATGTCTCCTGGGGATGCACCACTATAGTGACACTACTGTGAGGACAGCCAGTCCAGAGTGGCCAAGCACAGTCTATAGTCAGCCACCCCACATGCCCTGTGCACGTGTTGGTCATGCTACGATCTGTGCAGTGAGCACAGGGAGGGGTCACGGGGCTCCTAGAAATCCAGGTACCCCCACCCCAGCCCCAGCCCCACTATGAGGAGCCCAGTTGCCCTGCACTTGTTTCCTTGGAGACAGAACCCTCCAAAGGTTCTGAGGTCAGTTGGGGCCACTGGAATCTGACACCATTGGCATCACTGGCAGAGTAGTCAGGGACCCCCTGAGTTATGGAGGACCCTACAGCAGACATGTAAGTGTCTGTCCTGTGGGTCCTGGAGCAGTTGTGGATGGCCCTGTTGGTGCTGTTTGACAGTTAGGGACATGTCAGGAAACTTGGAGTGTCTCTGGCAGATACTGGTCTGTGCTGCACTGGTGACTATGACAGTGACCAGAAGACCTGGTCGGAGAAGAGGAAAGGGCCTGGCAAGTGACCTGCCCTGGAAGACAGCCAAGGGAGAGGCCCAGAGGTAACAAGACCAGTGATCTCAGCCGCTGAGGCTGTCCTGCCATCCGAGGGGGAGGCTGTGCCCCACATCACCCAGAGTCTCTCCAGCCCCCATGAATGGGACTGAGAGCTATCCTCCAGCTCCCTTTCTGGAAGGAGGAAGGAGGATCTCACCTCCTGAAGTGTCCCTGGTGACCCCCTGGGATCAGGCCTGCAGGCTGGAGCATACCCAGCACTGACTTGTAGAATGTTCCACCACTGGCTCAGGAACTGGACAGCTGGAAGCCGAAGGAGTGGGAGAAGGCAGCGGAGAAAGGCTCTGTACAGCTGTCGAACCCTAGTCTGCAGCTGGAAAAGCTGGAGCCAAGTGTAGGGTCTGCTGGACCTGGGTGGGGCCCTGCGGCAGCCTGAGCTTCTCCTGGTCAGAGCACAGTGGAAGAAGGGCCCCGAGAGAAGAAGGGACCGGGGCCACAGACGAGGAGGACCATCCACCAACAGCCTCCAAGTCAGCAGACAGGTGACCGTGAAGAGGGACTCTCATGAAGATCCGCTGACAACTCTGCCCTGAGGTGGAGGAGGAGGTAGCCAGACAAGGCCTGGAAGAAATTCAGACGACTGAGGGGCTTGAAGATGACTGCTCGCAAGTCCAGGAGGCTTGTTTGCTCTGAATATTACAAGTTGGAAAGTGAGATTCAGAACCTGTGGTCTAAACAGCAAATTCAGCCTCAACCTCGTATAGAGCAGCCCCTGCAGCTGCAGAGGAGAATGACTGAGGGGGAGGTACACTGGCTGCTTGTCCAGGGGACACCGACCACCACCCTGAGGACTCTGGTCTCCACCTGCCACACTCACAGTCACCACAGGAAGATGGTTGAGGCCTGGGGCAGCACCTGCAGAGAGTGCAGGCCTTCCAGGAGGAGAAGCTCCTGTGGGAGAAGAGAGTCCAGGATAGTCAGGAGACTGTCTGTCCCAGCAGAGGCAGCTCCAGGAGCTGAGAGAGAATGCTCAGAGCAGACAGATGCTGGCCACAGCCTGCTCCTCACTCCAGCCTTTCCCACATGGCCCTCATCTTCCCTAACCCCACAGCATCCAGAGGACAACTAGAGCCAGGATCCTCCTGAGGCACCAAGTCCCCAAGGGGAGGACAAGGTGCCTCAGATAGGGTCCTGGGGGTCCCCTGCAGAACTGAGCCCTTTCTAGCCAGGGTCAGTCGGAGAGTACCTCTGAGCTCCACTCTGGGTCACAGGGTAAAGCCTCTCTCCCTCCTTCATTTGTTCACTTGCTGCTCCGTAGTTCTTAGACATTTCCCATAGATTTATGATAGCAAGATGGTGTTTTTTTTTTAAAAAAAAAAAAAAAAAGAAAAAACATTTTTCAGTACTGTCTTTCTCTTCTTATGTTGTATTTTCATTTTCTCCTTTTTTTTTTTTATTATTACGGATTTATGTTTTGAGGTTACCTTGGGGTTTACATAAAGATTTCCATGCTTATAACATGTTTTAACTTGAAAGCAGTTTAGTCTTGAGCTCATTCTAATAGTTCACACTTTATTCTTTTATCCAAAGTATATATTTTTGTTGTCTGGCTGCTTCCAAATCAGTTTTTTTGTTTTGTTTTGTTTTACAGAACTTCCTTTAATACCATGAGTGGTTTAGTGGCGATGAATTCATTTAACATTTGTTCGTCTGTAAAGCTCTATCATTTCTTTAATTCTAAGTGATAATCTAGCAAACTAGAGTATCCTTGGTTGGAAATCCTTTTCTTACAGCACTTTGAGTATTTCATGCCAATCCCTTCTGCTCTGTAAATTTCAGCAGGAAATCCACTGACAGTCTTATGGGGGCTTCTTTGTATGAAACTTGTTTTTTTTCTAACTACTTTCAAGATTCTCTATCTTTATTTTTGTCATTTTAATAACAATGTGTCTTAATGTAGGTAAGTTTGGGTTTTCTCTGTTTGGAACTCCGAACTTCCTGAGTCTGGATACCTGCATCATTCCTCAGGTTAGGAAAATCCTCAACTATTATTTCTTCAAATAAGTTTTCTGCACCCCCTTCTCTCTCTCTCTTTTCCTTCTGGCACCCCTATAATATGAATGTTGTTCCTCTTGATGTTATTCATAGGTCTCAAATGCTGTCTTCATTTCTTTTAATTCTTTGTTCTCTTTTGCTGGTCTGCTTGGGGTGCATTCCACTGTCCTGTCTTCTAGCTCACTGATTAGATTGGAGGGTTTTTTCAGCCTCCTGTTGAACCCCTCTATTGTGTTCCTTAACTCAGCTATTGCATTATTTGGCTCCATGAATTCTGTTTGGAACTGGCTCATATTTTCTCTATCTTTGTTGCAGTTCTCTTTTTGTGCCTCCATTGTTTTCCTGATTTCTGTATCATTAAAACCGTTGTTTTAAAGTCTTCATTGGTGGTTTACTTAATTTTGTTGCATTCAGATTTTCCCTTGTGGCTTTGTTTTTGTTTATCACTTCATACATATTTTTCTGTCTTCAATCTTTTTTGGCATTCTGTGTTTATTTCTATCAGTTAAGCTTCTTTGGTGTAAAGGTCTTTTGTATCAAGTTGCACAATATAGTCCTGGGCATTGGTCTGGAATGTGGGGTTCTCTTTCATTGTGTGATCTCAGTATTTGTCAAGAATGTTGAAGTTCTAGAGCCCAGCCTGTGTTGAGGCCCGTGAGTCCAGCTTATGGCATTGGAGTTGGGGTAGGGAATGTAGCATTTTCCCCCAGAGTCACAGGTATAAAAAATAAGTCACAAGGAAAGAAACACAAGAGTTGTGGGCCCAGGCCCCAAGCAGGCTATAGTAGATAGAGAAACTGTTTCGTTGTGGCCTCAGGCTGGAGAGGACTGCTATTTTGATGAACTCCTTCCAATTATTTTCCCTATGAGAGGGATAAAATAGAATGCTCCTTGCCTAGGCTGACCATACATACCATTTTAAATAGGACAGCACCATTTAAAAAAATATTTTCTATCCATCCTATCATTTTAATACAATGTCCATTGTGTCTGTTTTTAAAAATAAACCAGGGCCATCTTCAATGCAAGGCAAAAGGAGAAGTTGAGTTGTCCCAAGTTCAGTCTGTTGAGGTGCAAAAGTAGTTGCCCCTTGTGCTCCATGTTAAAGACAACCCTTATTAGTGCTGACTGTGGTGGGCTGTCACCAATACTGCTATTCTTGCCCTACCCTGTGAGGAAACAGGAGCCAGGGGAAGAGTATTCCCACTCTACCCCATGCATGTCTGTTTCTTCAAAGGGAGCAGAATACTGCAGCATGGCGGAGCCACAGGTAAGTACTACGGGGTTTATTTCTGGTGTTGTAGGAGTTATTGAGCATTTCTGGCATTGGGATGGTTAAAGTGGTATATATTTTAGGCAGGGATTATAGGACAGGGTTTATAGGGGTATGAAATTTGGTTTTCACCTAAAATATTAAAATTTCTTAAACTGGCCCTGGTGGTTTATGTGAAGTTTTTTCTGAAATGAGTGAAAAATGCCTAGGCTTTCAAGACTTTTGTAATATTGTAGAGTATTCCTTGTCTTCCTGGAAGTAGGGCACCTGTTGAGAGACTATTTTCTGTTATGAATAGTATGTGGTCAAAGGAGAACTCTAGATTAAGTGTTGAGACAATGGAGGCTATGTTAGTTGTAAAACAAAATGGTGTCATGGAGTGTGAAGTTTTATGATAAGGTGTTGAAAGACTGAAATTCGCTGTGTGAGTTTACTTCATCAGAGAAATATTCATGGTACAATCGTGGTGAAATACAGTCAGCCTCTGTGTCTACTGAAACTTTTGTATGAGTTCTGTCACTGAAGAATAATTGTTAGCTCAATATGCTCATGTCATCAAAATTTTGTTATCTAATTTTTTCATGAAAATAGAATATTACATAGTCCTGTCCCATTTTTGCCATCCCACCATCCCATTTTTGTCTCAAAGAAATATAGTCAGCCTATCCTTGCCAGAAACCAGTCCACTATCCACACAGGTGCTGCCAACCTGCCTATCTGTCTCTGGCAACCTTCGAAAGGCAGCTGTGAGTACCCACAATTCTGCACAAGAGTACTAATGGCAGAGAAAATAGGGGAGCTTTCCTGCAGTGGTGGCCTCCAGTGTTGGCTGAGCACAGAAGCGTCAGCTCTCTTCAAAAGGAAGCTAGCCCTCTTTCTACCCCACGCCAAGGTTTTTGTTTCAGTAACTGAAAGCCAGTTGCCAGGTACAGGGGCATCCACTGAGGAAGAAAGCTCCAGGATAGTGTTGGTTTCACTGGTCTCTCCTTGTGGCCTTGGGTCTCTGAACACTGTGGAGTGGTGTGAAAACCGACCTACTTTTCCTACCATTTGCGGAGACGTGTGTCTCTTCTCTTTGTAGAAATGTTGGTCCCATTTATTTTCAAAGGTCATAGGTGTTTCTTTGGTTGTGTCTGTGGGGAGGAAGTGGGCTTGGGATCTTAACAGTCTGTCATCTCAGCATTGGATCCCAGGTTAATCTGCCCAAGTCCTAGAATTAGCCATTTCTCCAAGTGACCCTGGTTCCTTTTATTGGAGAATGATATTAGAAACCAAGTCTGATTTCTGGATTTGCTTGTTGCTACTGGGCGTAATAAGACCTCTCAGCAATAGTACTGGTTTTAGTGCTCCTTTTGACTTTTCAAAGATTCTCACAATAGTTTCTTATCCCAATCCTAGAAAATAGAAATGGAGTAATAGAAAAAGTAAGTTCTTGGAAATCAAATAAACATTCTATGAATTGTCCTCAGACTTTCTACTTAACAAATATATAAGCTCCTGCAAGTTATTACCCCATTTTGATTTCCTCATTTTTAAATGGGAATTATTTAAAATATATTAAAAATAATAAAGGGAACATTAAAAATTCAGCGCATGATTCCAAAATTTTAGTATGAAGAAGTCACCTATTTCTGAATTTTGGACATTTTGATCAAAAGATGATCGCTTTAGCAAATTATCCAGACTCACACTTGGATAATGTCAGACTATATATTTTGAATACCCTTCCTACCAAATATAATTTTAAAATAATGACAACATATTTTAATTGTCTTAAAGCTATTGTAGCATTTATAAGTCAGTAGGAATTATAAGGTTCACGTCGAAGAGGACAGAGAAATTCCAAGTAAGTAGCTACGGATTCCTTAGAAAATTTGGCTGTATTTTTCTAGAAGAATCTTCTGTTCTTCTAAGGAAATGGACTACTGAGAGATCAGGATAGGAAGGACTTATATGGGGCTAAGAGAACAAATATTAGAGCCCATGGTCTTGTAAGTAAATTGTTCAATGGTAAATACTCCAAACTTAGTGGTAGCAACCCCAAAAGTAAACACGGTAAAGAAGTATTGGAACTAGATTTGTCCTTCCAGGGACTGATATTCATCTTCACAACATTTTAGCCCATGGAAATTGCTTACAATAAGTGAGTAGGAGTATTGCCCACAGAAACCTGCCAGAAATATGTGTAAACTCTATCTGTATATAAAAAAAAAGCATTATCCTTATTCTGAAACTACTAGTATACATTTTCATACCTGATATCTGGAATTTATTTTTTTTTTAAATATTCTTCTGTGTGAGACACACAAGGAGACAAGATAATGTGATAAAAACATGAGAGAAACAATAGACATTATAAATAGGTTCATCCTTCATAATTCACATAATGATGCAAACTTTACGTAAAAGACAAACTTTAAAATCATTCAAAGATATTCAGTGAACTAAAAAGCACAATTGAGAATTTTGACAGATAACTGGAAAGCATAAAAATAAAATAACCTATAGTAATTCTATAGTTTAAGGATCCACTAACCAAAATTTAGAACTTGATGAACTGATCTAGCCACAGATTAGTCACAATTAGAGGAATAATGGGAAACCGGAAGAAGAAAAATATTAACATAAAACATGTAGAGCTAAACATAAAAAATAAAATAATATAGGCTATACTATGAGGTAATCAAAGATATACTAATGGTTGTCTCAAAAGGGTATGTGACAGTAGGAAAGAATATTTGAAGAGATAAAAGCTAAGCATTTTTGAAAAGATGTGCAATTATAACCCACAGATTCAAGCACTTCTGTACCTCAAGATGTACCAGTGAAAAGAAAATCACAACACTCAACTGTCCATACCCACTGCATTGCACCATCCTAATTCCTACCTTTATTTTTCATATGTAGACTTATATATACTAACTTGTCTCTTTTTCATCCTCAGCTATGTAACTGTCAGATTAATATTCCTGAATCATGGTTACCTCCCCAAAATAGTCAAACTTTACTTGATAACATTTCTACAATCTGATATTACTCAAAGGAGTATTAACTGAGAATGTTCCAGAAAGACAGCAGAGTGCAATGCTCAAGAGCCTGACCATCACAGGCTAAAATCTAGTAAGTAATGAATACTTGTGGTCCCTGGTGAAGGGCAAGAAAATGTGGATAACTGAGGGGAAAAGATAACCTAATTCAATTAGTTCATAGCTGATAAAAAGTGTAAGTAATAATTATGAATAAAATTTATATTGTTTTTGGTCTTGTCTATAGGTGTGTGTGTATATATATATATATATTATATATATATATATATTTTTTTTTTTTTTTTTAAAGAAAAGGTGCAGGCAGGTTGAAAGTGAGCATGCAGGCAGGAAGAGAGTGGAAAAAGCAGGAAGCAGTATTTATTTATTTTATTCAGTTTTTCATCTTTGTTGTTCCCTGTGGTCCCAGATCCCAAATCAGGATCCTTGGGAAGTATGTGGACTGTGGCAGCTAAAGGCCACAGACTTGACATCTAAGACATCAGGGCAGACTGCAGGTTTATATATTTTTAACTTGCTTAATCACAACTCCATGTGACATACTGTCAGTATCTGCATTTTAGAGATGGGAAAAGTGAATCCTAGAGGTGGTAATTTGCCCAGGGTCACCCAGGTAAGTAGCAAATGTATGGAAATCTATGTTCTTAACCCCTACACTAGTCTCTAGTATGAGCAGCACTAGTTTCCAAACAGAATCATGCCAAGACTGAGCTGACAAAAGGGATCTAGATTTTAAGAGAGAAATATTTAAAAATGTTTACGGCTAATCTCTCACCTCATGAGTGAGATCACACTGTGACTAAGGATTAGAAAATCCTGACATTGCTATAAAAACAATTATAATTGAATTCCTTCTCTCCCTGATATTATCATTATTTCCCTGATTTGGTATAATGATAAATGGTGGCAAAAGTGTTTCAGGGATTTTATAGAGAGTTATTCTAACACCTACTTTGCAGAAGTTCACGTTGTTTACAGGTGAGCTAAATTTAATTCTTTTGGTTTACTTTTCTCCTTCCAGTAAATGCTACTCTGCATCTTTCTTTTTCCTTTATGAGAGTATTTTAACTTTCATGTGCTGGTTTTAATTTAACTTGTCATATTTCTTTTTCTTTTCTTTTCTTTTTTTTTTTTTTTGTGAATGTGCTAGAGGCTTTTGGGAAAGGACACATTTTTTAATAAGTCAAAACAATAAAAACCAGAAAGGTCAATTTAAGTCAATTAGTCACATTTTAAGCAATCTAAGTAGAAACAAAAAATTTACTTCCAACCTTCAAGTTTTCCCCTCAATGCTATCTCTGAAAACACACTTGAACATTCCTGCAAAGACAGAATTACAGTGGCCACGGGCATGGATAATTTAGGCAGATGCTGTCATGGAAAACAATCATGATAAGTAGGTGTTTAAATATAAGTTGTACAAATGACAAAATATCAAAGGATGCAGGTGGCATGTTATAGGGGCATTACATGCCTTCACTTGATTCAGTGTGCACAGCTGAGTTCTGCTAAGATTGAACTTTTCCAAGTCAGTGGCCTGAGATGAGCTATAGGGTCCTTGTTCTTCAGACCTGGGTGAGCAGGGTTACAACCATATATATTTTTTTAATGTTGTGTCATGAATAGCCCATTTTACTCTGATTTGTCATATGTCTGTGTTTTTCCTGGAAGAAAAATATTTCATAAAGTCTTCCCCACCATACCAACACCCTCTTTATTCTCTCACCACACCCTATTCATTTTGCCTCTGACATTTAGCCATTTCTTCATTGATTATATTCTAATCAGCTTGTTGGTGTACTTGCCACCTCATTAGATCACAAGCTCCATTAAGGGAAGAACTCTTTCTTTTCAGCTCACAATTGTATCTCCAGGTCTGGCACAGTACCTAAGACATAGTTGGCACTCATATTTGTTGACCTGATAAAAAGAATTAATAAACAAATCACAGATTTGACTAAGCAAGTGTGGTTGAGTCCTTGTATGGATAACAAGAAAATATAATTTGAATTTTGTAATTAGTTAGGGAAAATAAAAAAAATTATTTTTGTAGGCAAACTCCCTTCCTTCCTTGCTTCCTTCCTCCCTCCCTCCCCGCTCCCTCTCTCCTCCCTCCTCCCTCCCTCTTCCCTCCCTTCTCTCTTCCTCCCTCCCTTCCTTCCTTCCTTCCTTCCTTCCTTCCTTCCTTCCTTCCTTCCTTCCTTCCTTCCTCCTTTCCACCCTCCCTACTTCCCTTCTTGTTCTCTTTTTCATCTGATTTGCAAAACTCTAACAAGGAAATAAAGGTGGTGTTAAATGTGAGAGGAATCAATTCAATAGCTGTAAACTTTTAAGTGAAAATATCAATTAATAGTATAAATAGTATAAATTCTCGTTTTCACAAGAACCCTCCCCCCCCACCCACACACACACTTTGATAGCCTCACATACTTTAGGAGCGGTCTTAGACACCCTTGTGGTATCCTCTGATGGCAGAAGAAACAGAAGCCTAATCTGGGTTTAAAACATGCTCATATCAAAAAACCACCCCTCCTTTAGTTGGAGAACTCCCTCACCTATTTCTGGGAGACCTCTGGTATCTCACCCGAGTCCTTCCGCCTCCCCCAAATGAAGTGGTGTCTAACTCTTCAGAAGAGCTTAACTGTTATCCTTTCCAGGCACCCACAGCCACTGCTGCTGCCACCTCCCAGTTCCATAGAGGCATGCAGCTCTGTGCTCACAGAGGCCTCTGCTCCCTAGACCCAGATGTTTGTGTCCCCCGTAGTCATATGTTCAAATCCCAACCCTTAAAGTGATGGTATGCGGAAGTGGGACCTTTGGGAGATGACAAGGTCATGAGGGTGGGGTCTTCATGAATGGGATTAGTGCCCCTAAAAAAGGGTCCAGAGAGCTCACTCAGCTCATATCCACCATGTGTTCAGTTGAGAATACAAAAAGAGCATTTGTTAGTGCAGCCCAAATAGACTAAGACATCTGCCATGTGTTCAGGTGAGGAGAATGACAGGCTCCCCATTTTAAGTCATCCCTTTCACAAAGACCAGATTAGTTTTGGCTTGAACTCTAACACTTAAACAAGTAAAACAAACCTTCAAATATATTTCCATGCTTTCCTTTGACATTGGACTCTAACAAAAGCTGTTGGGGATTTGGACTTACCAGAGTGTTTTCCACTAGAAATTTGCTTTAGTTACCTTGGCCAATAATTACCTCAAAGGCACATCTCACTAACCAATCAGGCATGGAGGTTTTGGGGGGAAATTTCAGGATTCTGAAGTGAACTGACCTCATTGAAACCTATAGATCATTCAGGATCCCAAGTATTTGTTCAACTACCCCAGGAGCTGTGAGCCTCATAAAGAGCTACCCCCAAATGTCAGAGCTTTGGAAGAGTATCAGGTCCCTCAGTTACCTTCCCTTTAGAGGAAGAATCATTTTCTTTCTTTTTATTTTTGTTCAAAGTAGAGCTGTATTTAAAAGACTCATTCTAAAAAGAGATCATGCTGAATCTGGTTTTGACTAGTGGGAATTTTCCTTCAGCTAAACCAACTGTTGGCTGGGATTGAATGTCTGCCAATACGGGGGCCACTGCCACAGCAATTTTAACTTAAAAGTGTCTAATAAAATCATGAAGGGAAATCATAAAAGAGAATTACAAACAAAGTCATCAAAAAGGGAGGGGGGAAAAAGATTTTACTATGATGAGATTCACCCTCCAGGGACCAGAGTAGACAATTTGCAGACCTAAGCTTACGTGAGCAGAGACACTTGATTTAAAAGTTGTTTCTTTTCAGTAAGCATAACCGACAAGTTTCCACTAATCAGTTGTTTCTAATATTGGCCCCCAAAAGGAAAAACCCGAAATCACCTCGGTGACCCAAAGTACAAGACCAGTAGAAAATGGCCTTACATTTATAAATGCATTCATTTTGAAATCTTTTGGAAACTTCAAGACCACATTGCTTTTATTTTGGCTTAGTCCATAAATTGTTTAATGAACCTATTAGAAACATGGTTATGTTGATGAAATACTCGTGTCAGGACTCTAACACCTCTTGACTTAAAGGCAGGATCACACTTTACCATGTGAAGAAATCAATTTTTAAATGGTCAGGAATAATAATTGGTTATAAATTATTTGGTCTTCCATTAAAAAGTGTGCACTCATGGTTAAATGTTACAGCATCTCTATTTTTAAACCCTTCGTACATGGCTATAGTCCAGAGTTCACTCCTTCCAACCCCCACCACTGTGGTGCTCTTTACTTACTTATTTTTGGAAAGTTTATGCCAAATTTGTTCCATCTCTGACCTTTGAATTTTTTTCTTTTCTTTTTAGGGGAATAAATATGGATACCTTTCCCAGTATTCAATAAGCACATGCACTCACATACAAAATAAACAATTCTCAGATTTGCTTTTTCTGACAAGGACATCTTTAAAATATCAGACTTCTCACTTAGCCCAAGACCCATCACTGTCCATGTGTTTCTTTGATGGTACCAAGTTCTTACTGATTGGCATCGTTCCTATGTGTCAGAAAGTGAAATGTGCAAGATATCTTTTCAGACCTGTTCTGTCCCTGCAATTATTGAAGGTTTTTTTTGTTTTTTTTTTTTGTTTTTTTTTCTCCTTGGAAGATTTACTATGCTCCCAGGCTTTTGGCTTCCCAGGGAGGTCAAAGAGCTTAGTTAGTTTGCTTTTTCCTCCACTCTTTGAATACCAAGGTGCTACCACACTCTTCCAAGACTTCTTGGAAAAACTCCATAGCTGCTTTATGTCACTATCCATCACTACTCATAGGTATGTTCACAGGGTCAGCCCAGAACAGTCCAGAATAGCTTATTACCTCTAGAAATGTGACTTCTCTGAATAATAACTTTAAAAAACTTCTTTTTAAACTAATGAGCATGAGAAACTGGTTTGGACACCTGACATTACTGGGTTCAAACTGTCCCCTGCCTTGCTCTGTAAATGTGTATATTATTGCACCTCTCCAAGTCTTTTCCCTCTTCTTCAAAGTACAAATGGACCCTTTTAAGAATATAGACATTGTGTACATTAAGAACAAGTATATGTACACAATTATGTGGCAACGAGTAGAATTTTCTTTCCTGAACTTTATCTTGAAAAAAAAAATAATAATAAGGAATAAGCTGGAAACATCACAAAGTATGGGAAAGATACTGTTAACAAAAGAGGGCAACCTGCCTTTCCTACACAAATCAAAATTCAAAGCACTGTTTAGGATTATGTTACTACTCTTATTTATTTTAAAGAAAGGGGCAGGCAGGAATGAAGGTGAGCAGAGAGAGGCAGGCAGGAAGAGAAAGGAGAATGAAGCACTTTATTTAGTTGTTCATCTTGGTTATCTGCCCCCACCCCCACTCTGGCCCCACATTGCAAACCCTGGTCCTTGGGATGTATGGAGTATAAGAGATGCATGTGATGTATGTGGATAGCATCCGGTGGTCTTAACCCTTAAATGTGAGCTTATTATTTTCTATTTAGATGTCCCATTTCAACCTAAGGCTTGCCTATATTATGATGAATTTCCATATTTCAGCATGCCAATCCCAGGAAATGAGCAAATTGAGGTTATTTGCTAGCCTCAGCCTCTCTGGTAGCTCTGAATATGCCCATGTAAATGTTGCATGTGCATTACATATTGAAATTTGCTAAGTAGATCACTTTCATTAACACTTGTAACATGATAGACTAGCAGACTCTGTGTCCAATATATGGATTTGGGGACAGAGGAAAAAACTTCTATCTACTCTAAGTCCTTTTCTGGGAAAGGACTATCCGGGTAGGAAATTATCCAGATATGATGATGTGTAGGGTAATCTTCCAATAGTTTATTTTTACATGACCAGCAAAAATTAAGATAAAAAAATTTAAATCAGTTTACCAAGTGAGTGTCTGATGAGAAAGCCCAACTTTTCTGTGGGCTAAGAGATTTTCTGTGGCTAGACTCCCAACTCTCACTACCAGACTCAACACTGCTCTGACTTACACTTCATGCTTCTAGGGTCTTTGAGACTCCCACGCTTTAACTCAGATTCTACCAGCACAGCATCTAACTCACCGTCTACCTCCATCTGGCTCCTTGCCCACAGCTGTGCTTGTTATCCTACGTTCATGCCTTCAGACTCACCTTGGACTCTTTCCTTTGCTTTCATTCTGCCATTAATCTTCGAACCCTTCCATCTTGTTAATATTTGTGGCTTCCTGTCCCCTCCGTTCTTTCTGTTAATCACATCTAGGTCCTCTTCCCTAACTGTTCTTGGACAACAGTTCAGTTGCTTTGCTTTTTCTTCCTTCTAACAACTGCTGCTCACTTCCCCCTTCACGCAACCTTGCTGCTAAACTTTCTGAGCCCTCTAGGCTTGTCATGCTTTTCTTCTCTAGAACTGGCTCACTTAGCCTCAATAAATAGAAGTCCATCCTAATTCCCACCACTCCCTAACCCACTTTATTTTAATCCCTTGCACAACCATTTCAGCCAGTCTGTAGGTCTTTCCTATTTTTCTCAACCTCTCTGCCCACAATGCTCAAATCTAAGGCTTACACTCAAACTCCTGCCTAAATCTACATCTCCCACTAAATCTTAAGATAGTTTGGAAACTACTTGGCTCTGCATTTCTATTTCACCCAGTTCCACCCAGTTTGATGCTTAACTGCTCTATTTTAGTATTAGTCCCATTTCCCTGAAGACCATGGGTTATATAAGGGCATCTATATCACAAATTTCATCTTCCTTCTTTCCCTACTCATTCTTTGCTCCCTCCAGGGACAGACGACATATCCATGAAGTGGAATTGAAGTTTGAACTCTTGTAAATTCCAACCTACACCATCAACCTGTGCTCAGGGCAAACTGTAAATTCCAACGTTGCTGACTTTTCCAATCTTTATCACAATTGCATATGGTCACAAAGACTTAGTACCAAGACATTTAACTTGCCGAATGTGACTTTGAGAAAGACAAATGAAACCTCGAGGCTTTCTTTGTTTATTCTTTACCTCT
>RJWH01000253.1:767474-945195 GCA_004363575.1 Solenodon paradoxus
CTTTCAAAAGTAATGGCTTGAATTGGCATGTACGATATTCAGATGGTCCTTGAGATGCGACTGCAATAGAAAGCCCAGCAGCCAGCCGAAATAGGAGCCTGGCGCCGGCGGCCAGCAGGGGCGCGCAGTTGGTGGACCCGCCGCTAGGAGGCGCTGCGAGCGCGCCGGGCCTCCACCCGCAGCCGGAGGGGGGCTGGATCCCCTCCGCCAGCCCCCGAACCGGCCTGGCGCGGGCGGGGAGCAGACCGCAGGGGACGCGCAGCGAGCGCCCGGGGCTGTCACCGCGGACGCGCTGAGCGCACCGACCCGGGACGCGGCATCTGGGGACCGCTGGCCGCCACCGCCCGCAATTACCCACGCCGGGGCCCTCGGCTCCTGCTGCCCGGTGAGCTCCCGCCGGGCGGTGGGCCATGTCTGCGGGGACCCGCCGCGGCCCCCCGGGCCCCCAGGCGCAGCGGCTCGTGCCCCTCTGGTGTTTCTGCGCCGCGCTGGGGATGCTTTGGTCCCCCGCCTCGCAGGCGTTCAACCTGGACGTGAACAAGCCCACGGTGTACAGCGGCCCCGAGGGCAGCTACTTCGGATACGCGGTGGACTTCCACATACCTGCCGCTCGCACGTAAGTCGCCGCGCGCGCGGGCAAAGCGTGCGCCTGGGCCAACCCAGCCACCAGTGAGTCCCTGCCCCTCTGCCTGGGGACCTGCGCTTGTCCCCGCAGCCTAATGGAAGGCGACCCCAGTGCTACCTTGGGATTCCGTCCGCTTCCCGCCACAAGCCTTCCCGTCCGGGCAAGACGTGCTTGTGTACTTTGAACGAAAGACTTGCCTCTTGCGAAGAATGGCCAAGTCTCGGGAGTTCCCGGCGCAAAGACGCGAGCATCATATCATACAAAGGGGGATCGAGATCCGACAGACCCCAGGCAGTTAAGACCATGACCACACCACTGCCTGTTTATAGGTAACCTCCAACAATCCAGTGTCCCGCGCAAGTGCTGGCTGCTACAGCAGCGGGACTGGTCCTTTGCTATTTCCCCCCAATTTTCCCATCTCACTGTATACATAGCTCCACCTAGAGAAAAATTAGGACTCTCTGCATCCTCTTCCAAACCAGGTTTCAGACAGCCCGGAGATTGTCAAGAGGAAATCAGGTTTGACAGGCGGTTTCCATCATAAATAAGTCAGTGCCCCCCAACTCCACTCTAGTCGCAGAGGGCTTGTTAGAAGGCACCCGTCACCTGCGCACACTTTTATGATTCCCAAGGAGTGATTTTTCTCCTATCCTTTGCAGCGCGAGTGTCTTGGTGGGGGCGCCCAAAGCCAACACCAGTCAGCCCGACATCGTGGAAGGGGGAGCCGTCTACTACTGTCCTTGGCCGGCCGAGGAGGGTGCGCGGTGCAAGCAGATACCATTTGACACCACCAGTAAGTGACGTCTGTCATTCTGATTGTGGGCCCTGGTTTCAGAGAACCACAGCCCTCCTGGAGTTCGCTCCTAACTTTTCTTTGTACTCATTCGGCCTGTCGATGGGTCTGTGTTGTGGGCTGTGCAGGTCTCCAGAGAGAGCCGCTTGTTTTCAGCCTGAGTGAAAGCAAGGGAAATGTTGAGTGAACCGCCCGAGAGGAAACAATATTCTGACCTTGAGTATTTGAATGTATTTTAGTAACTGCTGTTTCCTTCCTGTCCCAAGATGAGTTTTCAGGGTGAATGGATGCTTTGGAGAAACACAAATGTTACACTAACCTTGATTCGCCAGAGAATGTGGTTGTTTCCCAAGGACAGATCTGGGAAGAGAGAGATTACTAGCCTTTCCAGTGCCCAGACTCCAGAGGCAAGACAGCTGCCGCAGACCCAGACATGGCTCCATGTTGATGTTTAATTCTTTACAGAAAGAAAGAATTTTCTTTCAAAATATTGGACATTGGATGCAAACGAGTACAGGCAGAGTGTGGATGGATTACATTCATTTCCAGAATCCCTAGACAGATGTTTCTTATTTAATTAAAGGGAAAATACATTTTAAACAATTCAGGCTGGTAATGTTTCCTCTGGTGTTTTCTCTTTGGGTCCTGAGAAAATAATTTCAATGCAATGCTTTCAAAAACATGAACATTGAGTGTTCCATTTAGTAGCACCAAAATTAGGAATTCAAAGGTCTATAATATCAGAGGCAATATCTCTTTTCAGAGAAATGTGAATGGTGACTCAAACAATGTTATCCGATGAACATTTTAAAATACCTTTTGCACTACACAACTATTTTATGACATCATTCTGCATTATTGTTACATTAGTGTACATTTAGAATTGATGTAGAAAATTAATTTTCATAGTTTCGCTTAAATTAGATGAGTAGTGGTTGCCTGTTATTTTAAATAATTTGTATTTCTAATTTTAAAGGTAAAAATTATTCAACTTTATTAATATGGAAATCATTTCTGAAAATATCCTATGCAGGTATTAACTTGAATTATGACCAAATTAGGAAAATGTTTTATAAAAGCATTTAAAAATTGTTTTCATGTGAACTATGAATAGTCATAATAATTCACTTGTCATTTTAACAGTTATTTCAAGCAGATTTTCAAAAAGAAACATTTATTTATTTTATTTAGTTGTTCATCTTGGTTACTTTCAACTGTCCTGGGTCTCAAACCTGGGTCCTTAGGATGTATGTGGAGCACGTGTGGTGGTCTTACTTCATCTGCTTGACCACCAAGGTGCGCCTCATGCAGATTTTTATAAACTTTTACTTTGGTTTAACTATTATAAACTGGAAAAATTAAGCTTCATGGTGTTAATTTATAAATAAATTCGTTCAATTAGTTGTTTAATAGGCCTTTAGATGTCTTCCAATTACTGACCTCTAATGGAGAATAAGCTTCCTAAATCAGAAGAATAAGCACTTATACATAAAATTAATAGCAATTTAATAATATGCATCAAAATCATTTGTATTTTTAAAAGTAATCTAAACTTAAATCTTTTTATTATTACCTTTTTACTCGGGGCCCCAGGTCTCAAATTCAGGCCCACTGGCTTTATATGGCCTACACCTTAGCTGCCTGAGCCTCAAAGATACACCTAAACTTAAATCTCAACAAATACAAACATAAATCATTTGCACTGGTTACATTTAAGTCAGGGGAAATAAACATTCACATTTTGAGACATGTTTGATGTGTTTTGTTGAGAAGCTATCAACAGTCATGGAAATGAATTTAGTAACTCCAGAACTTTTCTATGACATATCAGATCAGAATCTAGTTAGCAGTTTCCTTTGGTTAAAGAAAGGATCAATGTCTGTTAAGGTAAGTCACATCTGAATACCTGTCTAACTACTCATCCTAGCAGATGCTATAATTTGAAGAACCATGATATCCAGACATTAATATGAATTTTTTAAAAAACTGACCACTCTCAACCAAAAATATCCAGTGTTAAATTATAATAGGTAATATTTCCCAACACTTCACTCTAAAGCAACTGTTTGGCATTTTGAATTTACTTTCCCAGAGAGAAGTAATGCCAAAAGATTATGCCTTGATTTCCAGAATAGCCCATGGGAAGGCACTTAACCTGGGTTATATTTGCAATGAAATAATAAGTGACAAACTAGTTCGATTTTGGAAATTAAATAGAAAAATAATAAGAATGCTGAGAGAAGATCAGTGGAGGAAGAGGATAGGGTGGATGCATCTTCTGTGTAGGGTCTGAGGAAGGTAGCTGGATATCTCAAAGGGTTTTAGTGATGGCTATTGCTGGCATCATACACAATGTCTTGTTTAATATGCTATATCTTACCTACTTATTTATAAGTAAAAGAGTAACATATGGGTTTTTTTTATATATATAGAAAGGCATACTCATCCTATTATACTTAATAACCAGTCACAGCAATAATTTTAAGATTTATAAATGGAAATAAATGAGAGGAAGAAATGGAAGATACAGATGTTCCTGACATAACTGAGCAAGAAATAAAATAGGAGAGGGAAAGGGAGAGAGAAACAAACAGAGAGAGGTGGGGAGAGGGAGAAGAGAATGGTTCATATCGGGATGAACTAAGTAGTAACCTGTGAGAAACCTGGAGGAGTTTCACTGGGAGAGAAGCTAAGAATTCTTGAGCAAAGACAGTTCCCCTTGTTAGCCATCAGGGAGTACTGTGGGCCCATGAATTTGGTTGCTGCTGGGCATGGCCTGAGAATGGGTGAGGGGGAGAGAATCAGAGGACCAGGACTCAGGAGTTTGCTCCTGAGTGAGTGCCATTACTCTGCACATCATTTCTACCAACTCCTTTATCTGTGTGCCCTGAGACAGTGGGACTGCCATCGATACAAAGCTGTGAAAAAGAGACAGCAGGAGCCATTTCCAATTTGAACATTGGTTCTGTGGGCAGAGTGATCTTAACACAGAAGGCAGATGAAAGGCAGAAATTCGGGCATTGCTGCTCTAGGTCTTGCAGTCAACACTTGCCAGGTGCATTACATTTACCCATCACCTATGACATACCAGTGGCTTTTTACACATGCTTTCTAACACATAAAACAGACAACCATGTAAAACTCCTGTTGGGAGTGAGGACACTAACATCAAGGGTGTTAGAAAAACACATGTTCAAGATCACACACTGGTGAGCAGTAGAGTGTGGGCTGGGACAGAGGCCGAGGTGCTGCAAAGCTGCCTCTCCGCCTGCCTTCCTTCCAGGAATGTGGAAAGGGCCAGAGGACCTGTCCTAATGGAGTGCAAATTCAGGGTCAGATCCCTCCCACTCCATGTGCCAACCTTAGCTTCACAAATCCCAATTTAAATGATCTCTGGAGAAGACCCAAAAGGCAAAAGCAGTTTTGGTTGAAGTGTTGTGGAAACCAGAGGTCACATGAGTGGCCTTGTCTTGGTGGGACTGATGACTTGTATATGCCCCTGGTTTGCTATGGCTCCTCACAATGTGTCCTTCATTGTCCCCAGTCAGCTGCCTCCTGTCTCACTCTGCCTGTTGGTGGCAACATCTGGTTTCCTCACAAAGAGGAAGACAATTTCTTTGCTTAGCAAAGTAGTAACCCACAGTGCTGGATACCCACAAAATGACATTCACTTAATAGAGTGTGATGTGTCAGACATATACATACGTGATGTTATATAAATTCTCTGTAAAGATAGTCATGACTTTCCCTGTCTGCTTTCACTATTACATCTCCTTTCAAGACATTCTGAGTACATTTGACCTTTTAATGACATTGTTTCAACTCCTTCAGACCCCTGGGGTGTCTACAATTTAGTCTTAGCTGCAGTAACCTACCAAACTCTCTCGACCTAGACATGGGAGGAGACTGACCCATAATTTAGTCCCTGAGTCTGGTAGTGATCTTGAACCTCATTTTATTTAAGGTCAGCTGCCCTTTTTTTTAAACTGCCTTTTAGCTTGATTTTCTCCCCCCCTCCCCATGATCATTTTTTTTTGCCTTGTCCTATAACTGAGATTTTTTTAAAAACTGACTTCTTATCATAAATGCAAAGCCCCCCACCAAAAAAAAAAAAAAAAAAAAAAAACAGAGGAAGCTGGGAATAGCCTAGCACTTCAAATGGATGAATACTATTAAAATCTATGGGCCTTTCAAGTATGGAAAAAGGAAGCTTTAGGGGACATGTGGCAGTGGGGGAGGTGCAAAGTGCAAAGAGTAGATCATTTTCCTGCTCTGTTCAAAGTCAAGTGGCTCCAAAAAGCAGCATTACTCTCATCTGCCTCTGTCTTTCCCTCTCACTGTGCTTGGATGAAACTCCCCCACCCCATCACAAACTTGATTTTTCACTTTTGTGTTAGGAACTCTCTATACTATGCCCCAAGTCTTCAGCAACAGAAAGCATCATAGCTGCTAAATATGTGCCTCTCATTTCGAAATCCAATCTCAATCCAAGGTTCATTTCTTCTTTTTCCTATTTTTAAATCCCATGTGCAGAGTCAATAAGAATTGCTAGAGTACAGCCCTCTGGCTGCCAGGGGTCAGATTGATGAAACAGAATCAGACAACTCCTCATTAGAATAAATAAAAGGCAAATTGCAACAATCAGAACAAAAGCAGAATAGGCAAATATATTTGATTATTTCATATGCTCAAATGAAACATGCTGAGGAGAAAGATAATAATAGCATGTGCTAATTCATGAAGATGATCGTCATGACACTAATCATGAGGGAGAGGCAGTGAGCGGGGAACTACCCCCAATTAGAGACCCACATAAAGCGGGAGAAGCAAGAGGTAGGAGGGACCACGGAGATTGGGAAATCATCTGACAAAGACTACTAGAATTTGCCTGGCCTTAATTTAGTATCTGTGTGTTTAAAAATAAAATATTAAAATGGAAGACAGTTTGGTCAGGGTATTTCAAAGCTCTGGAATGGTAAGATTTTTGTCAGAATTGTATTTTAGCTCAGAGACCGGAAGCCTTTGTTTTGGGGGGTCTGGTTTATTTTGTGCCGAGTGAGCCCACAATAAGGAGCAGCTGAAAGCATCTGGTGCTGTGACTGGTGCAGGGTTGTTTTTTGATAGGACTGGGTGCGCCCTTTTTCTCATGTGAGGGGCTGGGAAACATATTGTTCGCATAAGTCTTGCTTTCCTAACTTCCTCAGAAAGAAATCAGTTTTTGTTCAGGAACAAAGAAAAGAAAAATGTAGGTCAGAGCTGCCCAAGTACCTCACAGAGGAAATAACACAAATGGGACAGAACTGAGGACAGCAGAAGTCTGGATTCTAGGAGGTTCCATTGCAAGTTAAAGAGCCATAGGGCAGCCCAAAGAGACCCAACCTGCTTCTTTTCAAGAATTAGAAATGCCGTGAGCTAAGGTCTGCTACTCTGAATAAAAACCATATAAATCCATCTGACAGAAAGCTGACGCTGCTAAGTGCTCAACCCAATGGAGTCACCAAGGGTGGTCTAGCCGGATGGCTCACTTACTCTCAGAGCAGTTCATGATGGGACCAGGACAGATGCCACCAGCAGTTCTTGACTTCTCCCAATTGGTCCAGACATCCTTGCCACAGAAAGCAGTCGAGTCGGAATAGGAAAAGGGAGGAGGCAGGATCCTGACAGCACAGAGCAACCGAGGAAGCAATCAGAAAGCGGAAGTCCTTGAAACTCCAACTAGAAATGGGAAACAGATCTGCTCTCCTGCTAATTGAGTAGTATGAGCTTGAGGCGTCTGCTCATTCATCTGCAAAATTCTTTCAAGAAACTGGAAGCTTCTGGCACGGAGCAGGCTTCCAGGTCCTTGATAAGAAGAGTTCAGGCAGCAGCTCCTGCATTGTGGGAGAAATGTGGGAAACTGTCTTGAAATTATTCTGAATACAGAAAAACACTCTTTGACAATTCACGAGACCAGTGGAGGTGCCCGCCTTCACACTTGACCTGTTGCATACACAGACTCCTGTATCTGTAAACAGTGTTGATAATGACAGCCGCCCGCATTATTGCAGAGCTCACTCAGGTGTGTCCCATTGAAACCACCCAGATACACAAGCATAGGTGTTTGAGGAAGATAAAAGAACAATGGCTCATACTGTAAAAACACTCGGAAAATAGTACTTAATTTTCCAAACTCGTTTTACATTCGCTTTTCTTTTTTTTTTTTTTTCCTTAGCCTTTCTTTTCCTTTTCTTTATTTAAAGGGAAGGCACAGGCAGGAATAAAGGTGAGCAGGCAGGCAGGCAGGCAGGCAGGAAGACAGGAGGAAGAAGCATTTTATTAATGTCATTTGGTTGTTCATTTTGGCTGTTTTCTTGGGCCCTGGATTTTGAACCAGTGACCTTGGGATGTATGTGGACTGTGCCAGGAGGACTAAAATGCTAGGCCACCAGGGCACACCTCAAAACTCATTTTAAATACAACTTAATAGAAGCATATTTTGTGCATCAAGCACAAATGAACTTAACATAATTAAAAATAACTTCATTATGTTATAGGGATAAGCAAATCATGATTCCTCATTAACTTTTAGGCAATTCCTTTATGATTTATATGTAAAACTTTCTACCTCACACATAGCATTATGGATCCATCATGGATTACTTTCCTTTTGATTATCTTAGTACTTTTTGGGGTTCTGATCTATGAATAATGAATTCTCAGTTTTTGGTTGAAAATATCTGTCACCATTTAAAGTAATCATTTTACTTGGTATATATTTAAATGTTGTTATTGAGTTTTATAATGTCATTTTGTAGTTGATTTGTTTTTAGTTTCCTTTGTCACCTGGGGTTTTAGCAGTCTGGGGATTTCAGGTGAAAACTGGGGTCTTTCTCAACAGCCTTTCCTCAGGGAAACTTGAATTCAAGGTATGTTCCTGTATCTGTGAGATGTTCTGAAGTCTGTAAGCCCTCAGGTTTTCAATTTCCACTTCCTTTGCAATGTATTCTTTCAATTTCTCAAGATAAAATCCACCCTAAATGTTAAAAAGAAAAAAGAAATGGTGGTCAGGGATTGGGAATGGGAAGGAGAGATTGACTCTACAAGACAGAAGGATAGAGTTTTGGGGGTGAGAGTAATGGAACTTTCTGTGTCTTGATTGTGAAGATGGCTACATGACTATATACATATTTGTCAAAGCCTATAGGAAGAAATATATGTAACCAAGAATAAATTTTACTGCATGTAAATGAAAAAAAAATGAGAAAATCATTGTGAAGAATACCAGAGAGAAAGAGATATTCAATACAATGATTCCATTTGGCTTTGTGGCAATTGCTGTAAGCAGGTGGGCATTAAGCTCTTAGTGTGTGGAAAGATTTGCTGTGATACTAAGTGAAAGTATAAAGAAGGACGCATAATATCCCCAAAGAATTTAGCCTAGCTCCTCTATGGAGGCATAAACAAGTAGTCAGATATTCTTTCAGGACTTTCTTCATCTTCCTTAAATAAAGGATAATCTGTTCAGAATGTGTTTGACAAGTGGGCGGTGAATGAAAACATGGTGACAAGAATAAAACTTAGCAATGAAGCATCCGATGTGCAGTTCTCCTATCTGTATTGACCTTTAGACATGGGACCCTTCACTGGGAGTCATTAAACTAAGGTGATCTCATGTCACACACAGTATCACAGTTATCAAAATTGGTATAACTACTGCATGCACTTTATAAGCATTAGGTCAACTTTATTCTTTAGTTTTGATAAGGATAAAGATTTGTTTATGATATTGCAACAACCTCTGTATCCATCTTAACTCCCAGGGCAAGACGTTAGCAAGAAGGGCACATAGGAATGGGCTGATGCAAGGATCCTACATGGCCCACACTATGTGTGTCATCTCACCCCCAGTGTAGGGGATGAGAAGCCAGTTCTCCTTCATCAGGTGATGACTTCACTTCATATTCGTCTCCCTTGTCATCCCTTATAATTTGCCCAGATGTTTCCAGTCTAAGCCAACCCCCCTCTTGCCACATCCCTTAAACAACTTATCTCTTTAGTACAGCGCAACAGAGCACACACACACATCCCCACTCACCCTGGCCTGTGTCCTGGTATCTCTGTCTTAACCACCTAAAACATCTTGTTCTTCCAGTAGTGGTTTTCTGGAATTTCCGGCTTCTCTGGTCCTATAATTTCTAACTGGACATATATTCCAGGTACTTTAAAGTTGCTGCAAATCCTCTTGCAGATAAAAGGGGGCATAACACTGAAAAATAATGTTGGGCATGCCCTTGTGACTCAGGCTGCTGGAGCATGTGGGGTGTGAATCAGATAAAGCTGAGGACCCAGGTTCTCGGCCAGAGCTAGGAAGAAAAACCAAAATGAATAAAATCAGTCAATCCAAAAGTGTTTTCAAAAAAGTCCTAAAATGGCTAGTCAAGTAGGTTATGGTATGAATCACACAACTATTACATAACCATAAGAAATGAAGCCTGCCAAGAATTGGTATTTACATGAGAAAATGCCTTTGTTTTAATGTAAAGTGAAAAACATAAAATTCTAAATTGTATCTTTAACCTATAGAGTACAAAATGGATTATGCAAGAAGGGGATGTCATTAAGAAATATGATTAAAATTGGAGTATTCTTCATTTGCTAAGACATATTTTTTTTCTTGTTTTCAAAACTATGAAGTTATTTGTAGTCAGAAAAAAATGATGACAAAAACATGCAAACATTTCAAAATGAAATTATTATGTTCACTGAAATATTGAAGTGAAGATTAACCATCAAAGATTGATCATTAAGACTGTGTATTAGCTGGTGACAATCTGAGTTACTCTCTCTTTTGTTATGAATTTAAATGATAGCATAGTTTAGAAATGCACTAATTTATGTATAGGTGCCAATATGTAATACTGAACTGTCAGTAGTAATTATACGTGTAAAATAAGAAGATGCAGATATTTTTATTCTAGGTAAACTAAATCAATAGAAATATAAACTTGATGGTCTGACCTGGCAACATCTAGAGTCTTTTAGAAAAACAGAACTGCTTTGAGTGTGCTTAGGTCAGCTAGGTAGCCCAGAAGAAATTAATTCACAATCTGTTTATACTACAGTCAGCTCACAGAATGTGTTAAAAGAGGCCTTTGGCAAAAGTCAGAGTGACCACAGGTCCCAATAATCCTCTGACCTGAGATTATGGAAGGAATTTGATAAAGTCAAGACATCCAGGAATACTCATAAAGCAGTATTAAGTTTCCCAGCATAAATGCTTAGCTCTTGATCTATAATGGACAATGTATTTTTAAATGATTTTTCTTTAGAACATTACATATGTGCTAAGAATGAGACATAAAATCTATTTAGACTGCTTTTTCTGGGGTGCACCATTCTACTCATTCCCATGTAAGGTTAGTGAGTATTCTGTAGAGAAGAACTGTTTACATAAACTAAGAGTATGTCAACACACTTGTCAACAATGTTAGTTGAGCATGACAGAGTGAGAAGTTGGCAGGGGATTTAAGAGGACAGAAAAAGTGGAGCGCGCAGTAACATTTTCCCAAATCTCTGCTCTAATGAAAACAAGGACTCCATATCAAATAGATTCGGAAATGGAAATAGCATTCACTTCTGTATTAACCAGATTTCTCTAGTGAAACAGAAACAATGGGATGGAGAGAGGAAGGCAGGAAGGTAGGAGAGAGAGAGAATATTAATCTAAGGAATCAGCTCATGCAATTACGGAGGCTGAGAAGCCTCATGATTTGCCTTCTATAAACTGGGAATCCAGGAAAGCCAATATCCCAGTTCAGGCAATCATGTGGGAAGGGCCAATTTCCTCTTTCCACCATCTTTTTGTTCTACTCAGCAACACAACAGGTGGGATTATGCCCACTAATTTGGAGAGAGCAGGTCCTTTACTGACCGTCAATTCAAATGCTAATTTAATCTGGATATACCATCATAGACATATACAGGAAAAAAAGGGTTAGTAGATGTCTTCTATTGGACTCACAATGCATACTCTTCTAGAAAAGGCACTAAGAATTTATGAACTAAAAGAGACACATTGGATTCATAGGGTAGAGCATTTATTGACAATCATTTCTTCTCTCATTTTTTAGACCAAAATGCCTAAGCATTGTTGTAGTCTCAAATAATTCCAAATCTTTGTCTTAAGACAGCCAAAGTTTATTGTTTGCTCACATTGTGTATTTCATACATTGTTAGGGAGATTTAGCTAATTAAAATAATATTAATTAATGGAGGTTCCTTATTGATAAGTGCTTTCAAGATTACCCTAACTGAATTGCACACTGTCTGTTAAAGCGTCCACCCAGCATTGACATTTATTACTTCTCACAATTAGTAGGCCAAACTTGCCTAGGAGGCTGACATTCAGCTTATTTGAATATCTAACACTTAATTTATTTACACCTACCAAAATTGTATCTACAACCTGGAGAATACTTTAAAAGACAAAAAGAAAAGAGGTTGTCTTTGGGAAATGTGATTAAAACTTTTTTTTCTTCTATTTCTAATGGACATATTCTGTATTTTTGAGACACCAAAATAGCATAATTCTTTGGGGCTGCAGTCCCAATCCCCACATTTATGGTAGAGAACAGACAGATGGCAAGAAAATGCAGGTGTTACTACCCACTGATGCAAAGATGAGCAAGATTTTTATGCTAACAATCAGCCCTCAACTGATTCCATCTGGTCTTCATTTTCTACCACAACTTGTGTTGGGAAGACCAAATGCCTTTCGTCCTTTCTGTCAGACTCTTGGGTGACACATTACTTAGTCATAATGTCCTGTCCTCCATAAAAGCTTCCTTTGGTTAATTTTAACCCATTTTTACTTACAAAAATATTATCTAGGAACAATGGAATTGAAAATAAAGCTTAGTGTAAGCAGACAATAAAATTAATTTCATCAACTAAAAGAGTGTTGGTGACTTTCTACAAGCAGACACTGTTCAAAACACTGAATAGGCAGGAGCAATGCACCAGCTCTTACCCTGGTGGGGTTTACCATTAATAACCAATTACAAGTTGAGAGAAAGCAATGTAAGAACAAAGACGCAGAGAGTAAGGTGTGTGTGTGTGTGTGTGTGTGTGTGTGTGTGTGCACATGCACTCATGCACACACATATGCACACCCATGCATACATACAGTCACATTACTGTTTTAGATTGAGAGAGATATTAGTTTCCTGTTGCTGTTACAACTGACCACTACACAAAATAATGACTTTAAGCAGCACAAATTGATTATCTTATTGTTCTGGGGCCACAGTCTGAAACAGGTCTCGTGGAACTGAAATCATGGTGTCAGCAGCACCGTGTTCCTCATGGACACTCTGGGGGTAGAATCTATTTTCTTGTGCTGTTTAGCTTCTAGAGGTAGCTCACAGTCATTGGTTCATGGTACCTTCCCATTTTTAAAATCAGCTGTCAGGCCTAGTGTTCATACTACTGTGTCTCTAGTTCTCCTGTTCTGTCTCTTTCCTCCACTTGAAAGCATCCTGTTATTATGTTGGGCCACCCAGATGATGGAGGATAATCTCCCTATCTTAAAGTCAGTTGATTAGCAACCTTAATTCCATCTCTGAAACCTTAAGCCCCCTTTGTCATACAACCTAATATATTCACTAATTTGGGGGCATTAAGATATAGGCATCTTGGGGACCACTATTTTGCTTATGGCAGGTAATTAGAGAAAATTCTATTGAGGAGGTAATGTCTGAGTAAGGAACTACATTAACTGAGATGGGGAACCATGCAGTATGGGGGTAGGGAGTTTAGGTGGCAGGAAAGCCAGTGTTAAAATCTGAAGATAAGAATGTATCTGGAAAATGGATAATGGCCACTAGGCTGGGGAAAAGTCAAAGGAGTGATGGAAATGAGACCAGAGAGACAGGTATAGGCAAGATTATATAGTCCCTGAAAGGCCAGTCAGGATTATATTCTAACAGGGATGGGCAGTCAATGGTGGTTCTGAGTAGACAAGTAATATAATGTAAATTATGTTTTTTAAAGGATCAGTTTAATCGACTGTAAGCAGATAAGCAGAAGCAAGGAGACTATTCCTACTATCCAGTGAAAGAGAAGTGTACTATGGGTTGGATGATAGCAGACAGGGTTGAGGAATGGCTGAATTTGGAATTTATTTGAAAGTGCGGTTAGTAGGATTTCATGAGGTTCAAATGAAGGATGTAGAAAAAAGGAGAACATTTTGACCCTTGTCACTGAAGGAATGGGATCAAGACAGGCAACAGTGGGGAAGGAGCAATTGTTGGAGCAAATATGAAGAATTGAGTCCAGATATGTGAAATCTGAGATGCTTATTAGACATCCAAGTGAAGTCAAGTGGGCAGTTGGAAAAATAAACCCAGAGCTTGACAGGAGGTTTTGGAGATTTAAATTTGGAAGTCATAAGTATGTAGATTATATTTAAGACCATGACTTGGGGAGTACATGTGAATAAAAGAGGAGAGGAGAAGTAAAGTGAAGCAAAGAGAAGGGAACCAGGAGGGAGGGGATCAAGGTGGGGGGAAAGATGAAGGTTGAGATTGAATCTGGAGCACCCTGACATTTAGAGAAATACTGGAGAATTGATGAGGATGTACTAAAAAACATTACAAACAAATAAACAAAAATTCCACTAAGGATTGGCCAGTTAGGAAGCAGAAGTCATGAAGACAATGAAGAAAGTCTTGTGATTTTCAGTGAATTAAGGACTGAAACTGGAACATTTGATTTGGCAATAGAAAGTTACCGATGGCTGAAAAGACAGTTGCAGTGCGGTGTGTCAAGAGAATGGAAAAAGCCTAATAGACAGACAAACTGGAGCATGTTTGTATTTTCATGTCTTCACATTTTCTTACAAATGGGATCACGGAAGTATAATATTCAAGAAGATGTTATAGCATGTTTGTAGTCGAATTATTGAAAGGAAAACAAGATGACTGAAAGAGACAGAATTTATGCAGGAACAAATTCCTGAGGAGGAGAAAAGGGCTGAGTGGGATTCTTACACTGATGGAGAGGTTGGCTTTAGATGGGCACAAAGTGAATTCATTCTGGGAGCCAAGAGATGGTAGAGTGATGATGCAATAAGAGTGGGTTGGTAGGTTTGGTGAAAAGAGGAAGAAAGCAACATTTTATTGTTTGTTTCTTGTGTTTTCTCAATGGCATTAGAAGCAAGTTATCAGCTGAGAGTGAGGATGTAGAAGGAAGAGGCTGGGAGGAGACAATGTGGATAGTAGCAGCAGAGTGACAGAAGGAATTGAGAAGTGAAGTAACAGAAGTAAAAGTAGTAACAGTAGTAGTAATAGTAACAGGTAGCGCACAGAACCATGTGAATTTATAAATCTAAATTTATCTGTAGAAGGAATACATTTTTGCTTCTGTTCACCTTATATTACAGCCCTACCTATTTGGGATAGGGGATAAGTCTCCTGGAGAACTATCCCATGTTATCCTTCATTGCAGATAGAGCTTTGAATTCTGAAGTGCCTATTTTGAGTACTATTGGGAATGGTGATTTTTTTTAAACCATAAAATGAACCATTTTGTTAGATGATAGTTGGGACCCTTTGTACTACATTTCCTGGCAATGTGGATGAAATCCTGAAAAAAATACAACCGTACAGCAGAAGCTGTCTAAATACATTTTCTAATGCTATTGGGAGGCAAGCGTATACAAGCCTCATCCTGAAACCAATCATATCTTGTATTTACAAGTATTGCTTTGAGGTCATATTGAAGAGATTTATGTCATTTAGGCTGCTTCCTGAGATTCCTCTACTGAGAGGTTTTCATTACTTTTTGAAGCAAATACATTTTGGGACACAAAACAGAAACGTTCTGCGCTCCTGACAATTGGGAGGTAACCTAAGTCAGATGGAGAGGGCTCATTTCTAACTGTATCTATAACCAAGATATTAGACCCCAGGAAATTGGACCAAGTGTGGAAGATCTAGAGATGAGAGAGATTATAAAGAATTCAAGGGACTGGAAAAAAAAGAAGTACTAGGGTTGGGAATGAAAAGATGGTACTAGCCAAGTTCAACAGCAGAAGACTGGTTTTAAGAAGGTTTGCATTTTGGAAAGTACTCTGGCTTCAGGACTGAGAAATGATTGGAAGGTGACATCCTGAAGGGAGAAAAATGAGTTAGGAGACTATTGCAGCCAATTAAACTGAAGAAGTGGAGGTCATAGCTAGGGAAGTGGCAATGGGGACAGAAAGATGTAGAAAGACTTGAGAGAAATGTAGAAGGCTCAACAGCAATCGATTACAAAATGGGATTTGTTAGTGCAGGACCAGTGGTTGTCAAGGACCCTTGCTTGAGGTCATTAACCAGAAGCATGTTAATGAGGCTGCCATTATACTAGGCCTAAATAGACAATGACATAGTGGAAGAGATTAGTGCCTAGTAGTTCTATTCCTGGGACAAGTGCCATAGCCACAGAAAGAGAAGAAGGTTTATGTGGGCAAAAGTAGGGTTCTCAACCCTGGCTGAAGATGTGAAAGTGGGACTTACTGTGTGTTAGGGAAAGCTGTTCATAGGAGTCATCATTAGAGATCAGAGCAGAGGAGTAGTGTGTGTGTGTGTGTGTGTGTGTTCATGAATGAGCATCTGTCTCAGAAATGAGTGAGATGAAGAGAACACTACCAGTCAGTGTAGAAGTACAGTGACTTGCAGCAGATGAGGTCAAAGTTGGTGGCTCCGCCCTTCAGATTTTTGTGTCATATTCAGAGACACAATTAGCTTTGTTTTATTTTTAATCTGATTTGCTACACGTGGTTTATCATTTCCCTTTTGGAGAGATAATTCTTTCAGTTTTTACCATTTACTCCTCTAGCAAATGGCACCTAGCTCTGCTGGAAGACGAGAGGGAATGCAACTGGGGATAACTACTGAAGGACACTGCAATGTTTGTCAAAGAACTTAACAATGATCAGTTCTACCTGGTGGGAAAACAAAACTTAGTTATATGATGTTTTTGTATTTTTCAAAAAGCCTAAAAAATTAAAAAGGAACTGCATTTTGTAGATTATTCTATATCAATACATACAAATCTATCACACATGTTTTAACAGTTGGGTAGTCATGTCTTTTATAGATTATAGAAATTTCTTTTTGAATTCCTTATTTATAAACATTTAAGTTGTCCTAACTCTTGCTATCACAAATATAGAGAGATCTCTTCTAATTGTCTTTTTTTTTTTTTTTTTTAAGAAAGGAGCAAGCAGGAATGAACGGGAGCAGAGACAGGCAGGCAGGAAGAGAGAGGAGGAAGAAGCATTTTATTTTAATTGTTCATTTTGGTTTTTATCCTGATCTCAGGTCTTGAACCCTGGTCCTTGGGATATGTGTCTGTGTTCTCTGCTGAAGACAGATGACTAATCTTCTACTCCCCCTGGTCGCGCCCTTCTTATTGCATCTTAAAGCCTATGTGCAATTATTTCCATTCAACAAAATCCTAGAAGTCACAGTCCTTGAACAAATGATGTACATTTAAAATTTCACTGTATGTTGCCAAGCGGCCCTTCAAAATGCTGCATTGAATTATTATCCTGAAAAACAGAGTATTAGTATTTTTTGCCAAACTGGTAGGTGGTAAGTGTTATATTACTCTGAAAACTTTTTTCCTATTGAATTTTAGCTTCAAAAATTTTGATTGGGAGCTCTTTTACAATATTAAATATATTTAACCTTTTCTTGAGAAAATTTCACCTGCATTTTATTTAGTATTAACTTTGCTAATAGTCTAAGTGTCTTCTGCCACTTAGAAAACTTTCAATCGCATGAAGTCACTATTAAGCTTCTCCTAGCTTATGGCTTTGCTGTCTTTATAGTTTGTGATAAGCCAAAGAGACAATAACTCAGGCAACCAATGGTTTCTACCATCTCCCGGAACCATCGGCCCTTACAAGAGTTCTCCAGGGTTGACAATATGCTTAAAGGTAGCTGCTGTCTTGCTTCTGCTCCAGAAGGACATGTGTTTCTACTCTAAATTCTTTGTCATGTGTCATCAGCCTATCAGTGAGAATTTGACCAGGAAAACAGAAAACACTTTGAGGATTACAACCAGGAAGGAATTTCTTAATGAGACTGAGGGTTTCCATGGCCACTGGAAAGACCAGGGGTGTGAAGGTCAGGAAAATCACTACCTGCAGATCAAAAATTCTCTTATAAGCTTAGGACTTGATCTCAGCTTCCTGAAGCACAAAAGGGAGGGAGAATGTTAGAAGGACACTTGAAACAGATGAAACAAAACCATCCCTTGGACACTTGCAACAAAACTGAGATTACCAGTAAGAAAGGCAAATGGTGGTGCAGCCCACTGAACAATGGTGAGGAACACTTGGTGATTTGGTGGAGGGAAGAGTATGTTGACATATATCTGAGGAATGGGGAACCTATGCATATAAGTTTATTTTAATGTGTAAAAATTAAAAAAAAAAATTTTAAAACCTTTAAAAAGAAAAAAGACACTTGAGAGCTGCAGGAAGAACATTATGCATCTGTCACTGCTGATGCTCACATTGGGTGCTTAAAGCTGATACAAGAAAGTAATGGTTTTTCCTTCTTCTCTTTCCAAGAATCACATAGCCTCTCATTCAGCCAGAATCCTCCTTGTAAGAGGGCCTGGGAAATGCATGTTTCAGGTTTTTAGCCCTTTCAGACTTCAGAGGAGAACTTTGAAGGAGAGAAATCATGCTGAAAATGTACAGATAGTACCTGGAGGTTGTTTTCAGTAAAAAACAGGTTAAATCGAGCCAAAAATACTCTCTGGGCATCAAGCATTTATTGAGCACCAATGAGCAAGAGAGAATACTGAGGCTACTGTTGGGTGGTTTGGCATGAAGGAACCTCATTCAGAAAGGGAAGGTAGGAAATTGGGAAAGGTCATTTTCACAATCAACTCAAATATGTTTTACTCGTGTATAGTTATGTGAAATTATAATATTAAATTTAAATTACAGAATTTATACAAATAATGAAACATAATTTTTCAAGGTGATTGATCTACCTCAAAGGTCAATGAAAGGGCAGTCCACCTGATCTAAAGCCATCCTGTAAATAGGTACCTGAACAGTGGGAGTCTTCTCTATTGAAATCCTTAGATTAGGTAGAGAATTAGTGAATGCGTTCTTTTGTACTCTTGGTCCAGAAGAAATATGTTGGTGGAAAATAACCCACAGTTTGCACTTTTAACCAAGTCATTACACAGTTTGGTTTTATAGCAGGGAATATGCCACAATAATCACAAAGGTAGAGGCAAATCCCATTTTTCTTGCAAAGCAAGGTCAAGACTTTGCTGACTTATGTCTTTCTTCCCCACAATCCATTTCCATTCTCACAACCATCTGCTTAACTTAGTCCTTTTAGGATATCGACATATTATTTGAATTTTTGAGGTTCTGATCTTCTTTCCGTTTGTTTTGTTTTTGTTTTTTTTTTAGTGTTTTAGAAATTTCAAAGCCAAGGTAGTACTTTCTCCTTGCGCTTTAATCAAAGCCACATTGACAGTCTTATGAGGTGTCACGAGTTTCATTGCTGAGTGCTACAAATGACTATTAGTAACATACGTTGTGTCTGTGAGGTCCTTTCCAATTTGGGGATTTAGGTTTGAGTTCCCCAGTTTTTAATTCAGTGATAATTTTAAGTTACAGACTTTCACTTGTGTTGTTCTGAGATTTCTGTAGCAGACATCTCATCTTGGAGTACACTTTCATGTTCTTGCTTCCTCATCTTTGTGACTATGATCACCTCTGAAAGAGGAGAAGGGCAGGTGTGCTCAGCCTCTTTTTACAGAAGAAAACCAAGTGCAAAAAGATTAATTGGGTCACCCAGTTAATGGAGACAAGGTTAATGTCTTGAAGTCTGACGATCTTCCAAAGTGCTGAGATGCAAATAGAAATGTTTTTATTTTCAATTTCATGCAGTCATCTATAAGATGCTCAATTTTTTTGCCATTTGTGAGTATTTTAGTTAAGGATATCCAGGAGTTTTTTTTTTTTTTTTAATTAAAAAAAGCCCCCAAACATCAAAAGCGTAAGATTTTAAGAAGGAAATTCCTGATTTTCAATTAATATGTCAAAATAAATTTTAATTTAAATTTATTTATATATAATTTATTCTTTATTTAAGTCTACAATCATATATGAACTCAATTTCAGGTTAATTATGTGTGTATTTTGGCCTCACTTAATAGGAGTTAGAAGTTCATTTTGTAATGCATTAATTATAGAATCAAGGGAGAAAAAGAAAACGCACATCAAAGAAAACATACGAATAAGATGCTTAACACAAATGTCTTTCAAAATTCATTAACTATTACTGATGAAGCTCCTGTTAGAACCATGTGGTCAGAACCACGTGGAGAATATGTTGACTGGGAATCCAGAATGAAAGCAAAAATATCTGCTTTTTATTAAGACCTAAAGTGTGTTATAATTGGGTTGAGTTTTTACCCAGATGGCCCCACTCATGTTGACATCTGTGAAGTGCATATAAACTGTGTTGAGGTGTTATTTTCTGTGGCTCCATAGACACATGTTACTCCATTAAAAAACAAGGTTTTGGAGTCCTTCTTGCTGATTCCTGTAACCACCTCTGAGAGAGGTTGTGCTTCCCCAACCAGGGAGATTCTTGTGTTTGGCTATTGGAAAACACTGGGCGTTCTTTAGAGCAGTTCTGATTGTCTGGTCTTCAATCTGATTCAAGTCAATAACAAGAGTGGACTCTGAGACTATCAGAGAACAGCACTGTTAACTCTGAAAGTGTAAAACACTGAAAAAGTGCTTCTTTTAAGAGAAAGGTCATGTTCCAGCAGATACTTTCATTTGACTGGTATCTTTCTAACTGAAAATTCTAACTTGAGGCTAGCTTACACTTAAAGAGAAGTTCCTGTATGTGTGAAAGTGGGGTTTCAAGTATTTTTTAATCAACAAATGTATTAGTACATATGTTAACTGGCTAACACATTTTATAAATTACTAACAACTCATTTCCTCCCCGTCAGACAACCGAAAGATCAGAGTTAACGGAACCAAGGAACCTATAGAATTTAAGTCGAAGCAATGGTTTGGAGCCACAGTGAAAGCTCACAGAGGGAAGGTTGTGGTGAGTATGAAGCGTGAGTTTGTGGGGCTGCTCTGGAATAATATGTACACTGAAATGTTGTATTTTTTTCATTCCTTTCTCTCAATTTAATTGAAGGAACATTACATCATCACATTATATGGGTTTAAGTTATGCATCATTGTAAATCAACATCTGCATATAATACATTAAATTTACTACCAACAGTCCAGTTTTATCCTTCACTCTATAACTGACTCCTTTCACCTGGTCTGCCTGTCCCTTTCCCCCTTCCTTTTTGGTAACCACTAAGTAGAATGTTTTAAAACTCATATTTACAAAAATCCTTCACATATATACATGTCCGACTTTCAGAGATAAACTTATCAGCATTCCAAAATAGAAACCCAGTATTTAAAATTAAAGGATCTATTCTAGTGTTTAAAACTATAGGGGAAAAAAGATATTTTCCAGATCACTTAGATAATGTCAATTATTTCAAAACAACTAAGGAAAGAGAAAAATAAAAGCTAAATCTGAAAGAGAGAAAATATTTCATTGTTTAAGACTGATTAAAATTTGACTACTGATTAAAATAGGATTACTATGTTAAGATTCTTGGCATGCCTTGGTGGCCTAGTGATTTAGCATACCCTGGACACAGTCTCATATACATCCTAAGGTCCTGGGTTCAAAACTTGAAGTAGAGGTGGGGGTAAGAACCAAAGTGCACAACTAAATAAAAGTAAATAAAGCTCTTCCTCCCCCTTTCTCTCTCTCGAAAAAACAATGATTCTTAAAAAGTTAATCCACTGTGTCATCATAATTTTTAGCACTATAGGAAAACTTTCTTTTAATATGTGGTAAATAAAAAATCAAAGCAAATGAACAGACAAAACAAACACCAACCCTTGGACATTGACAAGAAAATTGAGGTTACCAGAGGGGAAGGGGGTAGGAGTGAGGCAGGGGTGGTATCCAGTGGACAGTGGTAAAGGACTTATGGTAATTTGGTGGTGGGTGTCACGTGTTGTCATATATATAATGAAACATGAACCTATACATCTAAACTTATATTATTTTGTAAGTCAGAGTCACCTCAATAAAAATAAAGAACCCTCCAAAATTAAAAAAAAAAAACATTTTTACATCAAATATATATGTATTATGTATGTATGTATGTATGTGTGTATATACACATGCATATATATATATATATATATATATATGTAGCTATTAACTTCATGGCTCTCTGAGTACATTAATGCTTTTTAAGGTAAAAACAAAAACGTAGCTATCACTCCCAAGTAGATTTTTTATTTTATTTTTTAAACTTTATTGAAGAATCATTGCATCATAATGTATATATTTTTAATTATAATTTGTCTTATAGATATAATTTTGATCACAATGTCATATTCATTCTGGGATATTGACATTGCATTTCAGTCCATATTTCCTAGAAATGATCAAACAAATCTCAACAGATAGGTATTTTTAACTTTCAAGTACTATGCCTTTTTGATTCCATTCATGTTTTTCTGAGCTGTAATACACATCTTAGTTATTGAGAAATAAACGCCTGTATTAAGCTCATTTGGAATTTTTTTTTGGAGCTTTTTAAACTGTTGACTTTAATTTCCTTACAACAATAAAGAAATAACTTTGGCTTCTAAGATTTAAGGCTGTTTGAATTGATTTAGTAAGAATACATATTTAAAGAAAATGCCCTATTTTACTTAGTCTTTAGGGTCCCCAGCCCCTCCCCACTCCAAAATATTTTAACATAAAACAGATAATATATGAAATACAGATAGCCCTCTCTTGTTACCAATCTAGTATTTACAATACATTTTCTGTAGAATTATATTTGTACTAATATAGTTTTCATATTGGTAAAAGCTTTTTATCCTTTAGTTGTGTATGAATTATGTGTATTACCATTGAATATTCATTTAATAAATGGGGTTCAATAATCTTTATTTTTTAGGTCTTGAAATTTAATCTAAACATGTAATTGTTACACATATATTCAATATATTTAGAAATCTTTAAAGTCATTGAAAACAGCATACCATAATCATTATAAAAATAGTTAATGGGGGGCATGTCTGAATATTTTTTAAATTCATATAATTGGAAATAGTATAATATAAACTATACTTCAAGTTAATTTTTTTGTTGTTAATTTTCTTTGAGTGTTGAAACTTTGTAGAATAAAGAGTTAAATTCTACCCTATGGGGCTTAATTTTTAGAACTGCGGATTGGTGCAAACAAATATTTTGAAAATGCAGGTATTGTGTACACTTTTAAAAGTTTGGATCAATGTCGTTAAAAAACATGAAGGTGAAACTAGCAGATATTAAAAGGGTAACTTTTAGAACAGAAAACAAGCAAGCACTCAAAATAATTTTCCTGGATGTTCAAATGTCCTGTTGTGAGACAGAAGGTGAGGCTGGTTGGCATAAGTCACACAGGTGAACACACGCCTTGCTACACGCCCATTCTTCACCAGTCGTGCCCTAATCAACATATTAGTCACACAGCTTCCTTGCTCATTAAGAGGGCCCTATGATAGGGAATTTAGATGAGTTAGAGAGTTTCTAAGAATTGGCCAAGGCTTTATAACATGTAAGAGGAAAACCAAAAAACTTAAGTTGTACAAGGTGATTTACTTGATAATTATGTTATCTTTTCAGAAATTTACACATTGGTATGATCACCAGATACACGTCTGAAATCATGCAAAGCCTTTAAAACCAGGATGTGTCCTTACTTTTTCATTGTTTTAAGCGTGATGGATGTCATCAAATTCAGAGAGAGTTTAGTGGGTCATAATCTAGGATTCTGTAACTGTGTCCTTAGAAATGAACGCTTGTAGAATCAGATAAAACACATGTAGGGAGTTTGGAGCTTTGACAGAAGTCAAAGGTATCTATTCAACACCAGTCATGGGACCAAGAACATCGCTGCCTTCTGTAGTAATACACAGAGAAGAAGCAGCATTACTCAGTGGTATTCCTGTCCAAAACAGAACCTAAGTTCACTTACAAGGAAATAACAGACAAAGCCAAATTGGAGGACATTCTGTAAAATGACATTATCTCTTCAAAACTGAAAATGCCATGAAAGATAATGAAATGCTAAGATCAAAGAGCATTACCGATTAAAGAAGATGAAAGAGGCAGGACACTAAATGCAATAAGTGATCATAACTGTTTTTTGTAACCATAAAAGTGGTGATGAGTAATATTTTTTTGACAGCTGGAGAGCTCTGTTTAAGGCCTATGGATTAGATAAAAGTATTGAATAAATGTAATTTCCTTACTGTGCTCATTGCAACGTGAATATGTTAAATGGTTACTCTCCCTTTTAGGAAATACACACCGAAGTGCTGAGGGCTGAAGGAACATGAAGTATGCAGTTTACTCCTCAAGGTTCCTAGAATGGTTACCTGTATCTAAAAGACACAGAGAAAGAGAGATTATGATATAGCAAATATGGACAATATTAACAATTAGAAAAGCTAGGTGAAAAGTTTGTAGGAGCTTTTCATATTATTCTTACAATTGTTTTAAATTATATCAAAATAACAAATTTCATAAAATAAAATACTCCCAATTAGTAAAAAAAAAAAGAGAGAGAGAGAGAGATGATTCAAGGGTAATTTTAAAAGGTGCCTATGCTTTTTACACATTTTATTGCTTCTCTTATTCCTAGTAAAAATAATATTATTAAATTTATTTAAAGATGATTTCATATCCATTCTTTCAAATATTGTGTACCTGTTAGAGTCTTAACTTCTGAAGAACTAGAGTATTTCACACAATCATCATATTTTTTGTTTTTGTTTCAGTTACTTTTTGCTAGTAAAATTCCTTCTAGTAGGCAAACTAATTTAGAACCAGTCCCTTCTTTTTCACCATAACACATTCCTAGAAACTCTAACATACGGCAAAAATATCATAAAATTTGTCTTATTTTCTCCAGATGAGGTATCATATAAATTTCTAATATAGCAAATTATATATCATAAAAACAAAGATCCAAAAAACAATTTGTTTGATATAGTTAATTTTCATTTTGACTGTTATCCAGTAGACATGCTTTTAATTCAACAGACATTTATTGAGCACATTTTATATGCAAAGCTCTATGTTGTGTTACAGGCAGCTAAACACATTTTATTTTTAAACACAGTTTATATTTTAAACACATTTTAAAAGACACTTCAATGGCTGAGCCAATATTTGTGTAGTGTGTAGTTTTAGTTATCATTCTATACTTAGTTGGAAATAAGCGTGAGACATTTTGCTCCTAACCCTCTGTGTTTTTTTCTTTTGTAGAATTGAGAAAAGATTAATGGAATGATTTTAATAACTCCTCTGTTTCAAACAGATTGTTCGTGTTCCTTGGAGTTTATCTCAGTAAATTTCCTTATAAGTAGAGTCTTTCAGAGTCTTATTTGCCTTACAGCCAGTATCTAATGCCTTGAAGATGACTGTAAAAAATCTACCTGTGTCCTGTTAGTGACTTTTTGATCACCTTTCATAAAATTGCAAAAATAAGATAATTTGCTATCTTTTATCTTCATTCTTGCCATGAATAAAAACTATGAAGTGAGAAATAAAATCAAGAACACCCCTTCCAAGTAGTGCGTGTACAAATGAAAGTCATTTTAAGAACTGGAAGGTACACCTTCAATGATAAATCTGAGAATCCACAACCTAAGGTCTATACACTTGTCTGCATGCTTCAGTTTGGAAGTCATTTTTAAAAATCAGCAGTTAGACAAAGAATAGAACTATTTCTCATTTTATGACAGCATGTGGATTCCTTTGCTGTTTAAATGATCATTTGGTTTGATGTAGGTCCAGTTTTTAAAAAAAGAAAGAAAATACAAGTTCATTGCTTTGGGGAAATATAACTTTTGCCAGGTTACTTTTATTTAGTGTAAAGTCCTATGGGAGGAAATCACATTCCTTTGTATATATTTATATTTAATTTATATAGATTCAACAGTACTGGTATTAATGTTAAAATATTAACTTTGGAAGTTTCATGAATTCTGACTACTAATATTTATTAACATCCTGGGAAGTCAGTTAATTTACCTGATGATTTAACTAAGTTTGTCACAAATTTAAGAACATTAATCAATGAGTCAAATCTAATCATAGAACGGGGGCCCTACTTAAAAAAAAAAAAAAAATATATATATATATATATATATATATATATATAGCAATGTATATAAACTGTCTTCAACTTTTTCAGGCCTGTGCCCCTTTATATCACTGGAGAACTCTTAAGCCAACACCAGAAAAAGATCCAGTTGGCACTTGCTATGTAGCAATTCAAAATTTCAGCGCCTATGCGGAGTACTCCCCTTGTCGGAACAGTAAGTTACTTTTATTCCTCATTGGGTAGGGGTGATATTGGAGAGAACACTCTAGTGACTGATTTCAGAATATTGATTTTCTTTTTTACAACTCAATCTCAAATTCCCCAAACTAAAAGTGAAATGTCTACATTTTATGTGACTATTTAAAAACTTCAAGGTTAACTTAGGCTGATAATGAATAAATATCAGAAATGAAACAGTGAATATAAAAAATGGATCAGTGACATCAGAGGGTTAAAAAGGAAGCCACTGAGATTTTAAGATCTAAGGGCCTGGGCATGAAACGATTAATTCTGATGGGTTTTGGTAAGGATTTTGGCAAGAAGATTATGACATTCTGTTTAAAAATACTGAAATAAATCAGCCATTTCCTCACGTCATGACAAGTGTCAGCTAAATGAACAGTGTGAAATTTAAATTTTATTTAAATAGCTTAAAAACAGGGGTTCCTTGTATACAATGAGACTCAATTTTGGATTCAGTCAACACATGTTTAGCACAAAAGAAAAGAGAAAACAAGCCCTTGTCTTGAACCTTAAGTTCAAGTGGGTGAGACTGACAGCAAACCTATAAATATATATGTTACTAATATAATGTCAGGTGGTGAAAGTATTACAAACAAAAACATAGCAAGGCAAGAGAGCAGAGTAAGGCAGATGTGTGGAGGGGAGCTTTTTAGATAGGATGTTGAAAAGGGCGTCTAGCAAAGGACTGCTGGTGTAGGGAAGCAGGGACCTTCAGAGGCATAGGCCATAGCTGACAAGAGGCATGTCTGGTGTCACATTCCACTCAAAGTATGCGCCTGGGTTCAGTAAGAGGTCAGTATTAATATGCTAAAGATAAGTCAGGTAGAAAGATAACAAATTAAATTCGGAATTAACTTGGAAATTTAAAAAGAGTTGAGATTCAGTATTGCACTGGCTTTATCAATCCTCCGCATATCATATTCTTGTGACTTGAGAAAGATACTTTCCCTTGACAATAAACTGTTGAAGCCAAGATGATGAGCCCTTCCTTCACAGATCTCTTGCTTTGATGGTATAGTTTCCAACTAACATGGAGGATGATCATTTATCAAACTTGCCATGGCTTCTTACTCTGCCTTTTTGCCTGACTGCCTAACGTGATGGGAAAATGGATTAAAAACAAACACACACACACACACACACACACACACACACACACAAACAAAAAAAAAACTCAGAACCTAGCCTAGAGACTTGTGGGATAAAAAAAATCACGATATGAGTTTGAACCATTATCTAAAAATACAAACTACAGTACACTCACATCTTGAGTTATACGAACACATTATAATGCCAATTTATGTACTGTTTATTTTCCTAAATAAAAGAAAAGCTTCACAAAGGTAAAATGGTGTTTATATTGAATTGAAGAACAGTTAAATAAATTGTCAAGAATCCTTTCAACTTTAGGGCACATCACAGTTTTTTCATCCTCCTGATCTCTCTGTCTGAGTTCTACTTCCTCCTCCAATACGGCCAAGAGGCTGACTTCCTGTCTTCCCTAAGGAGTTCACAGTTCATTAACACAAAGGCAGCTTGTTCATGAGCATATGGTCAATATCACAGAATAGGAATATCAGCAATATTATTTTCAAAAGAGAAGCCTCTCATGGGTGTGGAGAAAAAAAGAACTCCCTTACACAGTTAGTGGGAATGTAAATTAGTGTACCCTCTATAGAAAACAGTATGGCGACTCCTTAAAAAAAAAAAAAAAAAAGGAAAGCCATCCCGCTTCCAGGTATATATCCAAAGCATACAAAAACACTAATCAAGAAAAGATATTTGTACCCTATGTTCATAGTAGCACAGTTCACAACAGCCAAGACATGGAAACAACCTGCATGCCCATCAACAGATGGCTGGAGAAAGAGGCTGTGGTCTATGTAAGCAATGGAATTCTACTCAGACACTAGAAAGGTGGGACTTGTATCTTTTGCAACAACATGGATGAAACTTGAGGTGATTATGCTGGCAAAATAAGCCATGAGGACAAAGAAAAGTACTGGATGGCTTCATTCATATATGGAATATAAAGAAACAAAACAAACAAAATGATAAAATGTAAGAGAACTCACAGAATATAAGACTGGTTACCACTGGGGAGGGAACCCAGAAGGAAGGAGTAAATATGGTAATGGTGATGGGTGTCAGAATTGTGGTGGATAGGGTGTGATATGCACATTGACTGAGGTGTGAATCTGTTATCCGGAAAATCATATAGTGATGCATTTTTAAATTTTTTTAATAAAAATATAAAATAAAGAAGGCTTTCATGTTAATGTCATACTATAAACCCACTCCACTGATACTTTGAGCAACATGAGAGCTAATTTGCCCACTCATAGTAATGACATGACAATAGCTCTGACGGTCATTCATAATTCAGGTGGGTTGGTTTCCACACTCCCTTCCATTTTCCTTTGGAAGTCAACAAATAGCAGTGAGCAATCCTCATGATTTCCTGGATTCTTGAGTTCACTCTGGGACATAACTGTAAAATTACAGGTGTTCTGAAGTTCTGGGAAGAAACTTTCATAAGCTATGATTCCAAAGGAGGGAAAATTACTTTGCCAGGGAAGGAACTTTACATTCTATTATCATTATCACTTAAAATAAACATTTTAAGTTGGCTATTTTCTCAGAAGTTTTATATGAAATAACTATTTTTAAAATTTTTTTCAGTTTCCTGTTTTGAAGCAAATCATTTCAAAGAGTGCTCATCTTTCTTCCTTTTAAACTTAAAATATAAAATAATTAAAAGTTGATTTTTAAAAGAATTTTTTAAATGTTTGTGCATTAAAAATATATTCATGCGGTAGAACAGTATTTTAGGAAATAAAGAGAGCTTCTGGAAAGAATGGAAGATGACGAGGATAAAATTAGCTAAGTACTGACCGAAGAAAAGTAAAAACAAAAGATTCTAGAAAAAGCTGGACAGGCCAGATCCATTTCAAAAAGCTTCTGGAACAGGCACATGCGCAACATATAAAATTTTCCCGTGATGATGGGCATTTCCTTTCCTGCCCTCTTGTTTTAGTTTTCATCAAGAATATCCTTAATACAAAAGGAGTAATTATTTGCATGTTCATTTCTCAGTATATAATGAGTGAGATTCCCCAGCTGAACTATAGCTTGGTTTTGAGCACTTTAAAAGTTGTAGAAATTCTTCTAAAGTACAAGTGACAAGCACTAAATTCCTGATCCTAATGTCTTTGATATTTTTATAACAGTATCCTGGGAATGCACATGTTGACTTACTTACAGTTTATTTAATGAATGAATGAATGAATTTTTAAGAAAAGGTGCAGACAGGAATAAAGGTGGGTAAGCAAGCAGGAAGAGACGAGGAAGAAACATTTTTATTTATTTCATTTAGTTGTTTGTCTTGGTTTTTCCACCAATCTCCAGACACAAACCCAGGTCCTTGTGATGTATGTGGACTGCACTCATCAAGAGGTGGCACACCCAACTGCTAAGCCAACAGGGTACATCACAGAGTGGTTAAAAACCGATGCAAAACTGTCCCACTGGATATTCAGTCAGTGACTCTTACTAGAGTTCAAAATAAGCCATTGTTAAAGAGTGTCTTTTGTAAGCACTAGTATTGCAAGGTCATTGTGAGATTCACTGAGATCAGAAATGTAGTTTCTAAGTTTGCCTAATTAATGATAACAGAATAATTTAAAATTGATTTCCTACTAGAGGTTATAAGAAATTGAAATCCTTGTTGGTGCCCCCAGCAGAAAGGGTGCACTCAGGATGACCTTAACTCTCCCTTTCTCAAGGAATGACAGCTCTGTGGACAATGCATAACCACCTGGCTGTCACTTGGAAAACTCAGAACATACTTGAGAGCTGGAAATTTTGCTTATTCAAATAACAAAATAAACATGAGTTGTAAATCCCAATACCATCAATCATTCCAAAGAACATAATTTCTTTTGATCTTACTCTAGAACTTTAATTACATTTGGGACAAGAAAATAGATTTAAATGCCTATAAATTACTTGAAATGCATTTTAAAATAAATACAGAACACTTATCAAATCATTTAAAACTTAAAATTCTATGGAGAGAACAACAGCATATCCTTAATCAGTTAATAAAATACATCTTGGGGATGATGATGTTATAACATTGATTATTTTTTATCATCTTAGGCAAAGTTGATCCTGAAGGCCAGGGTTACTGCCAAGCAGGATTTAGTCTGGATTTTTATAAGGTGAATTCTTTTGGTCTTGCAGCTTCTAATATTTGTTTTATCTGTTTGATTTTTTTTTTTTTTTTTTTTTACCTTCTGACTTACTCCCCCCCTCTAATAATCACCATTAACAAAAGAACCTGATGTTAGGTATATATCTAACCTTTTTTTTCCACCTGATAATTTTTTGTTGGCTCTGTCTACCCATAAAGTCATCTATGCCTGTAGCAACCCATTAAACCGTGCAGATACATAGGATGAAAAGCAGCAGTCTTTCTTCCCACTCCTTGTGGCACTTGTTTTTAAATGAAAAGCTCAAAAACTCCCTAAAGAAATGTGCTTCTGAAAAGATCACAAGAATATATTGTTTGATCTCTTAGCTGTAATTGACTAACTAGATTTAATACTAGTATTAAAATTTACATTTTAATTCACAAAACTAAAAACAGAGATATCTCTTGAGAATGTGGGAGGTAAAGATTGTATGGTTTTGAATACAGTATGGAGATGTTTCAACTTCCAGAATTTTATTTTCTATCATTTTCCCCCACTAGAATTAAAGATACCATGTGTAATACATGCGATTGTAAGTAGAAGAGAACATTTATACTTGCTAGTTGGGAATTTTTGCTCTCCTGAGAAGAGTATAGAGCTGTATGGAAAAAATAGGCATTACTATGACCTTGAGATAAATAGGAACTGATTTTCTTTTTATTGCCAAGGCTAAAAAGACCATGTCTGCTTAAATTGAATAGAATTAAACAAGTACATATTTTGCTAACTTGAGGGAGTGCCAAAAAACTGAATTTATGTATTCTCAGAGGAGAGAAGCCACCTTACCTAACTGAGTCAAATTAAATCATTCAGTCTGATAAAACACTAAACAATTTAAAGCAAAAGAGGGAAATAACCTGCATGATTCAGATAGAAGGGCCTCTTCCAAAAATTGCTTTTTTATGTAGTGTCAATTTTATATATAGCTGTTAGCACAATGCTTGTTACCAATGATTTATCACCTTTTAAAAAAAACTGTTTTTCTATTCCAATTGCTGCTCTTTCTGTCTTGTAGAATGGAGATCTAATAGTAGGAGGACCTGGAAGTTTTTATTGGCAAGGTATGTTCTGTTAGCAGAGAAGAAAGGCCCATTTGTTGTACTAGCAGAGCAAAGTAGAATATCAAATGTTGAGTTTTCATGATACTAATTTTGCATCCATATCCATAGTTTCTCAAATGAACCAAGTATTATTTCAGTTTGTACTTTGTTACATATATATATAAGTATATATATATATGAATGACATTTTAAAATACTACTATAACTTTATTTACTAATTATTTATTAATAGGCAGTGTGCTAAACACTGGGGATAATAATGAGTAAAAAACAGACACTAGCCCTGTTCTCACAGGCTAATATCTGGGGAAGGATGCAGACCTTCATCGGTACTCACACAAGTACCTGAGGAACACCAGGATGTGGGACCTGGAGAATATAGGGGCTTCTCTAGGTGTCTGCATGCAGGTGTGTTTTGTCCTCTGAACACAGGCTGATAGGGAGCTGACATACCACCTGTGCTCTCACTGGGAGACCTGAGCCCAGGTTCAGGATAGGACCTGCCTGAGGGTCATGATGTCTAATTCTTGTATGTTGTTACCTAGGTCAGCAGATGCTCTGAGATCAAGTAGCAAGCAACCCTGAACTGAGATCCAGACTTTGAGTAGGAATTAAGAGAAAAGAGGAGGGACTGTGTGAATTGTTCTGTGACATCAGGGAGCACACCGACATGAGAATGGAGGGAAGTCAGGTGACAACAGTGGACCAAACAGGAAAATTTCTGTTGAGTGGCATGGTCTGTTCCTACTGACCATGTCAGGCTTACAAGCTAAGAGAGCAACTTTGTTTTTGTTCTTAAAACAATGAGAAATCCCTGGTGAGTTGTAGGAGTATAAATGGATGGTAGCAGCTAGAGTAGGAATTTGTTGTTTGTCTTGAGAATAATAGGAAAACATTGGAGAATTTTAAGCATACGATGTTCTGATCAGACTTGTGTTTTTTTGTTTCATGTTTTTGAAGGAAGCAGGCAGGAATGAAGGCAAGTAGGCTGATAGGTAAGCAAGAAGGAAGAGAGAGGAGTAAGGTGCACTTTTATTTAGTTAGTTGTTCATTTTTGGTTGTCCCCCCTATCCCAAATCATGAGCCCAGGTCCTTTCCTTACGCTTTGTGCAACCAGAAACTTAACACTTGAGCCACCAGGGCATGCCCAGCTTTGTTTTGAAAAGGTCACTTTGGCAGCAGTATGGAAAATGGATTAGAGGTTGACCAAAGCAAATTATAAGTTAGCTACTTAAAAAGTTATTAGCTAGTTATACATTTATAATGTTAACTAGCTGTATGGTTCAGATGAAGTTGTTTGCTTCTGAATACATTTGTGACTTTTGAAATTGGATTATGAGATGTTCACTGGAAGACAAGAGGTTTGGAATGGGAGGAAAGGGAAGTTTGCTTTTGCTTATGTTGAATATGAAAGTGTTTCAGGTATCCAAGAGTTTCCATGTAAGAATTTAGATGTATGAGCTTAAGCTCATAAAAGATACCCCAGCTGAAATTAAAACGTGCATCATTTAACCTATTGGTGACAAGTGAAGCCATGGGTGTGGAGCAATGTCTGAGGAAAGATGACAGAGAATGTAGACTGAAATTTGTCTGTACTGCTTAGGATAAAGACAGAGTAGACTCAGAGAAAGTTGAGTTTTATTTTTTTTTAATTGGGAAACATCTGATGGTGCTTAAAAGCCAGTGATAAAGATTCAGGAGAGATGGATTTATGACACAATTTTCATGAAATTTTAAGCTTAAATCACACATCCATAACTATAAATATCAGATAGTTAACACTTCAGCCTTTAAAACTTATTTTGTAATTGAAAAGCAATGGTTGAATACAAAAGAAAATTGTTTGTTTAAAAAGAATGTCTTCACTTGATTAATTTCATATAATTCTTAAATTGAAGAATGCCTGATACATATGTTTTGCTGAAATTAGCCATTAATATTAAGGGGATATGAGAACATTTCTCTGAGATAGATAATTTAAAATGTTATTCAGGCTTAAGATTACAATGTTTATAGAAGCAGCTAAAGGAAATAGCAAAAGCAGTGTGTATGTCAGAGTGGAGAAGGTGCATTTAGCTTTAACCCACAGAAAACTGGCAAATTCTGCAGACATTGTTCAGAATTCATGTGTAAATACTATTGTTTTAATATCAGAACAGTCATTTCAGGCATAGTCACTTGGAATTATTTATGGCCTGAATTGACAGTTTTATCCTTTTTGGACTTCAACCAGAAAGACTGTGGGAATTACCTGTGAATTCCCAAGGACTAATTTGACTTTAAAATTAATATTAAATGCTAATCTTTTGAAAACATTTCCAATTTTCTCTTAAACAGCATGATATCACACTTTCCTCTTAATGCTCATAACAGAAATGAGAATGCATAGAAATTGTAGTGGAAGCTTACTGGTCATCATTTGGATTCTAGTCTACCCCAATCTAATCATATCCCAAGACTTCTGTTTGGGAGAGATTAGCCCAAGAACTTATCATATCAGTGTTGGTGACCATGAAATCTCCTTCTTTTTCTTCTTTTTTTTTTGCTGAAATTCTGGTTCTCACCTTGCTGCTTCTATTGTAATATTATGCTCTATGCATATACTTTAGTATAGAAGTAAAGATTGTGCAGTGCTTCCTTTAATTTAGCCTTGTTTCACAATTAATTGAGTCAATGATTTAGATGTAATACATTTGAACTTTTCAAGAATACAAACATTTTATTACAATGCCAAAGGAGTCCTTAGTTGTAATGACAAATAACCGACTGGCAAAATCCATATGACCTTAGAAAATGCATTCCTTCTCTAAGGTCCTCAGTTTCTCTAACTGTATTTTGGCTAGATGATTGCAAAGCACCCTTCTAGCTAGAACATTCTAGAATAAAAATTTGATCGCATTTTACCACCTTCACTCTTAGACATGTTTATCATGTGGATTTTGAAAAAGTATACAGTGTAGATAGCAGGAAAACAGGGAAAATTATGTAGTAGATCATCTATCACAATGGGAAACTATCCAGTTATAGTCAATTCTACCTTGAAGTTCTTTCATGGCACAGAAAAATTCACTATTGAAATGAAAGCACTGCCATGATTTTGTTCAAGGGAGTATGTGTTATTAGATGTTCTGTGTCTGCAGAAGGAAGGTCTGTATCTTATATTTGTCCAGTTAATATTAATTTGTTTAAACACAGGTCAGGTGATCACTGCCAGTATTGCAGACATCATTGCAAATTACTCATTCAAGGATATTCTAAGAAAACTGGCTCGAGAAAAACAGACAGAAGTTGCTCCAGCTTCCTATGATGACAGTTATCTTGGTGAGATCCATTGAGTGACATTCACTGTTTCTCAAAATGCAAGAATATTAAATCAAGATGCAAATTTTATTTCTGATGTACCTACTATCATTTGACATCTTATGTGAATTTTATTATTGTCTTAGAATGTAGTCTTAAATTCATTTTCTGTTCTTTTGATTCAGCCGTGGTATATAACCTATTCAACATGAAAGCTATCTTATAGGCTCTGTAACCATCTCCAACACTAAAATATTTGCCAGGAGTAGATACTCTGTTTTAGCAGGGCTGCCCAATGCAATATGACAACAACCTTTTGCAGTCTCTGGAGCAACAAGAGACATTCTAGTTGTGAGAATGTTCTCAAAATGTATTATGTGCAAATCACACAATATCATTTCACTACTAGTGGATATCTTTGGTATCTGATTGGCATTTTGATTACTTGATAGATGACTTAAAAATGTAGTTATGCTTTGTAACATCACCTCATTACAGAGCTAAGTGAAATTTTTGGAAAATCATCATTATAAGAAGTAGGAAGTAGGCCTTATTGATGATCAGAAATAGCAAAACCCAACCACGAAAGATACCTTTGCAGTCATGCTCATCATGATGAATCAGCAACTCTTAAAATGCAGCCACCCTTTTTATACTTGAAGATGGATTAGGTAGCATTACTGCTTTTAACAGTGACCTCAGATTCTGGTTATGTTTTCAGAAGTAGCAGACATATTAAACTTCCAGAGTTTAGTATAAAAGTGTTCATATTGGTTTAATTTTTCCCTTTACGGAACTCTAAACTTGTTTCGTAATGTTTGTCTAAAGTTTGGCACATAGCAGTACTATAAATAGTCCTTTATTTTCCAAATATAGCTCATTTATAAAAACTTCAAACATGCAATTCATTTGGTGCTTTTCTTTTAAAACAGGATACTCGGTAGCTGTTGGGGAATTTACTGGAGACTCTCAGCAAGGTGAGAAACATTTATTGAATGTAAGTCATTGATAAAACATAGGGGAAAAGTAAAATAACCTTCAGTATCCTTTTAAAATTGTGATTTTACTTTGCTCTACAAAAATGCATTTTGTAGAAAAACAAACACTACTTCAGTACGACTTTTTACTTTTGCATCTCAAAGAATTTCATATGACTGAATATCATTCTTAAAAAAATCTAGTTAAGCAATAAAAATTAGTCCCACAGTTACATCTTAGGTATGAAAAAAAAAAATAGATAACTAAATAACTTAAGCAAAGGCCATGCTGTTAGTAACATATCAAACCTGAGAAATCACCATCTCTCATCTGGCATTTCTAGGATTCTCTATTTGGCAAGTCCAAACTAAACTCTCTGCCTGACCTCAGCTCAACATCTTCACCTGTTTGTTTGTTCCCTTTGGATACACCCACACCCAAATAACAGAACGATCTAACCCTGTGTTTGTACGTGCCTCTCCCCTCTGTTTTCTGTGCCTTGACCATCTACTGTGTTCCAAATCCTCCGATTCTTCTACCTACTCTCACCTGACAAATGCTTTTTATTTTTGAGGCCAATTTCAATTGTCATCTTCTCCATAAACCTTTTAGCTTTTTTCTGTACTTTTGCAAATTCCTACATAATCTTGCTTTTGTCTCTCCTAAGCATTTACTATTCATGTATTAGTTAAATATTTTTGAGCACCCACTACTCACTAGGCTATATGTTAAGTGTTGAACACACTGAGGTGAACGATTTTCTTTAAGAGAAGGAAGCTCACAAGAATGAAGGCAAAAGGCAAGCAGGAAGAGAGAGGAGAAAGAAGTGTTTTATTTATTTTGTTTAGTTGTTCATGGTGGTTGTCCCCATGCTCATTCCAGTCCTGGTCATGAACTCTGGTCCTCGGACTTTACATGAACAATGCCGCAGCCTCAGACTTAATGTCTAAGTCACCAGGGTGCACCAACAAATGTTTTTTAGTGTCAGAGTTTACAGTCTAGTGGTGTTGACAGACATTAAATAATGAACGCAAAGTACGTGATTGAAAATTATAATCACTAGTAGGGTAAAGTTCTAAACATAGAGTAAGATAAGTTTTGGTGATAATGTAGCATTTGAGTAGAGCCTGGACGGGTGGGAGAGAATCCAGACACAGGGACCAACTTTCATATTTGAAGGCATTTATAAGACTGGACTGTTCGAGGGATGGCCATACATTGAGACTGATGAGAAATCAGATGGAGTTAGAGGAAGGCATGGGTAGTACAGGAAAGGAATATGGAATTTATTTAAAACCCAGGCAAGCCATGAAAGGCTTAAGCAAAGGAGTAAATATAATTGAATTATGTTTGTGCTCAAAAAAAAAAGAGAAAAGAAAAAAGAAATCACACTAACTTCTCTTTATAGATTTGCTGGGGGTGATGGTAAGGGAAAAGCAGTGCTAATTATAGTACCTCTACCTTCATGTCTAGATCCTTGGAAGGAAGATCCATGTAGTCTTATCTTTCTCCCCTAAAAAGAATAGGATATACTTTGCTTATAATAGACCTATTTGAGAGAAGCCTGACAAAATAAGTTGAATCTTTGGAGTCACGTCTTAATGCTGTGTCAAATCCTGATCTCACCAACTCTACATTCCTTAATATAAGACAAGCTCACTGAATCTCACTTACTTTTCTTTAAATGATACTAATACTACTTAACTCCAAGGATTATATGATATAATACATACAAAATACCCATCATAGTTTATTCTGGCTGCTATAACAAAAATTCATAGGTTGGTTGGCTTAGAAACAAGAGAAACTTATTTCTGACACTTCTGAAGGCCAGGAAGTCCATGATGAAGGCCTGGACAGATTTGGTGCCTGGTGAAGTCCTGCTTTCTGGTTCATAATCATCTTTTCTGTGTGTCCTTACATGGCTGAAGGGGTGAGGGAACTCTCTGGAGTCTCTTTTATAAGGGCACTAATCAAACTCACGAGGGCCACACTTTCATGATCTAATCATCTCTCAGAGGCCCCACTTCCTGACACCGTGTCATTCGGGATTAGGTTTCAACTCTTGGATTTCAGGGGAACATAAACATTCAGTCCATGACAATACGTATTATTTATAAAACAATAAATGGTGCTTTCACTTTACTATTAACATTTATAGGTTGGCTCAATCATCAGTTAATATTTGCTTTTTACCATCTTATTTCATGTGAGTATTAACTGCTTTTCACTGATGTAACTAATTCAGAAATAATTGAGAATAAGTGAAATATGGTCATTCCTATGAATCATCACAGCTCCTTTAATGGTTTCAAGTTGACAAGACATAAAAAGAATAAATTCATAAAGAATGTTTTTTGCCATTAGGCAGAGATTGAAAAATGGTTTTGTTTTCCTTTAAAAGAACATTTTTCTTTTAAATATAGGCTAAATCTTAATGGATCTCTTTTTCATCACTTTGTTCTTCAAGATATTAAAAGACACTGTATTGTTATATTTAAGAGCATGGACTTTATTGCTAGATCTCTTGGGTTTAATCCCTAATGTTCTCACTTACTAGGTCTATGACCAAGTTACCTAACATTGCAGTGATTTCTTTTTTCCTAAAAAAGGGAATATGATGATAATGATGATGATCTACCTCATAGGATTCTTGTGAGGATTAAATGAGTCACTTACAAATTCATGAAATAGTATAATGTCTGATACATAATAGATACTATTTAAATATTAGCTATAATAAGAAAGAATTCTTGAATTAGGGGTCATCAGAGAGAATTGAATAGTACCTTAAAAAAGTCAAATTTTAAAATAACTCACTTAGCAATTTAGCAAAGGAAACCTTAAATGCCCCCAATGATTTTTAAGTATAACATTAGGGCTTTTGTTGCAAAACTCTCCAGAAGAGCATTAATTGAGTTCTTATTCAAGGAAATTAATGATGACATTGTATCATCATAGGAAAAAATCATAGTGCTTTCTCTATCAGAGTTCAAAAGTGCCTAGAAAATGGATCCAAGATTTAAGTATTTAAACTAAAGTCGCTCTCAAAGAACATGATCCATTCATTAGATTACTGAGCCCAAGAGTACCCATGTTCCTTATTTAATTAGACAAGAGGGAGGAGTGGGAATTCTATGAAAACCATCAAGCAACTTGATATCCTCCAGATGAGAGGTCCTTAATATGGAAACCTTGGGAACTGGATGGTACATTGGATGGAATTTATAGGAGTTGAAACCCTAGAAATTATTTGCAAGCTTTTGTGTATATGTGATTTTTTTCTGATGGAAAGGATTCATAGCTTTTATCTAATTTTCAAAAAGGTTAAGATTCATTCTCATTTTAAACCCATATACAATTAACTAAAGCACAAGATAGTGATAGAGCCCTAACCAATCCCAGGAAGGTCATGTGATATGGTAGAAAGAACACTATCTTTGCAATCAGTTCCTGCATTATACTATTCACAAACTATGTATCGTAACCAAACCTTTCTAAGTATCAGTTTCCCTGCCTATAAAAAGGGTATACTAATGACTCTTTTTAGAGGTTAAATTAAATGTTATAAAACATGTAGCACATTGTCCCAGCAGGCAGAAGACATTCAATAAATGCTACCTCCTTCTTTTTCTCCTTAATGAGGTTGAATTCCACATCACATATTTCAAGATCCCGGACTGAATATGTGGAATTTAGAGACCTCTAAAAGCTTTGCTATGTTATGGGAATAGATTTAAGAAAATTCTACTATTTTCCCTCTCAACTGATTTTTTTACAGTTGAGGGATAGTTCTCCTAATTTGCTGTAGACTCCAAGCAATTTAACTGACTTGATCATTTTTAAATTATTGTGAACATCTTTAATAAACATTACATTTAATAGCTCCTTAGTGTTGTGGTCATATGAAGCCACAGACTCCAAAGTTACTGCATATGCTCATTGGCTTTTTAAACAAAATTCTGAATATTTTTTGAGGGGGGGAGTGCAGAAGTAGTAGTTGCTATGTATCTCAAATGGCATAATCCCTCTCAATCTTTGCTGATTGACAGGCCTGACCCTGAAATAAGTCCACTCCATTATATCTTCTTGTGGTTTGTTTTTGGGTACCAAGATAATTGGATTGATACCAAATAAGATTATTGAAAACTGAGGAGTGTGCTACCACTTCTGACAGCTCTTCTAGAAATCTATTCAAAAAGCTGAGTTTTTCTAAATCCTGTTTTATTCCTCAAGAACATACTTTGATTCTATAGTCAAACTATCCATGCACTATCTAAAGCTCACCCCTCTGTTTTGAATCAGAGTCTTCATATAACTCAGAGGTGGGACTCCAGCAAAATCTTAATTCTGTTTGACCTCAGTGTTTTGCTTTCTGCTAGATTGTTACTGCCAACAAACAAGCACACTGTTATTTCTCCCAATTAAAAAAAAATCTTATCCCATTTCCCCTGCTAGCTGCCACTTATATTTCTCTGCCTCAAAAGAGCTGCCACTTTCTTGCTTTCATCTCTGTTCACCAGTTCCATAGAACACATTCCTGTTAGACTGAATTCCTTCTGTTCTGCTGAACCTTCCCTTGTCAAGCAAACTAGTCACCTCTCTGCAGCTCATCTTCACTGACTATCAGGAAAATTTTGCAGAGATATCACTTCTTTTTCATTCCTTTCTTAGCACCTCAGACACTGATGGCTCCTTCTCTCTCTTTTAACGATTCCCCTTTCATTTCCCTCACCACATTGAAGTGTCACAGGATTAAACACTTGGGCTCTTTCCTCTGAGTTCTCTCTTGGTACTCTTGTCCAGTTTAATTTGTATCTTCAGTTTACACCAAACTCCAGATTCATGAACACATATTCTAATATCTAGAACCTCTTCTCAACACCTCTATTTGAATAGTGATCCTAACATGCTCTCTTCTCCATTGTCTCCATCTCCATAAGTGGCATTACCAACCTTCTTATTACTCAGGTTGAACACCTTGGAAGTCAGCCTCGGCTGTCTCTTTCTCTCATGCCCCATCTATAGCTAATCCATCAGGCAACCCTGCTAATGAATCTCTCAAAATACAACCAGAATTTGACCACTTCTCACCTCCTCCACAGCTTCTCCTCTGCTCCAAGTTCCCACCCAGGTTAAGGCAATAGCTTACTAATTGACCTCCCTGCTTTCATCCCTGCCCTACTGTAGTCTATCCAGCAGCCAAAGTGGTAATTTAGAAACAAAAGTCTGATCACATCAATTCTTTTTTGAGAGTGATTACCCAGCTTATTCAATCTAAAATCCAAGTCTTCACAAAAGCCTTGAAAAAAGACACTTCATGAGGTTATTAATTATTTTGACTTTATCCTCGTACTCCTTTACCCCTTACACCCTCTACTCCAGCAATGTTGACCTTGCTATTTTTTTAATATTATAGACACATTTCAACCTCAGTATCTTTACATTTACTGTTCCTTCTGACTAGAAGATACTTTGTTCAGATCTTCATAACATTTACTTCCTCACTTCAATCTTTGTTCCAGTATCATACCTTCTTGCTAAGTCCTCCCCTGACCACTCTCATAAATCACAGTTCCTTCCCTATCCCCACTCCAGCACTGTCTACACTATGTTACTGCTCCAGATTTCCCCACTATACTTATTCCCTTCTATGATAACATTTAATCAAATGCCTTTTCTAACTAGAGTAAAAGTCCCATGAGAGCAAGAAATTTCATCTAGTTTGTTCATTATTGCATCCCATGGTTGCCTATAAATACTTGTTAATTGAATGCATAAATTTACTATTGAAAAGTCTAACATCTCTCTCCACATGAATCTTCTCTGATTATGCATGCTAACAGCAAAGCATGAGAACCCAACTCTGCTTGAGTTCAGCACACCAGAGGTAATTACACTTGAACTTGTGCTATATCACCTCGGGGGCAAGACTAGGGGAAGAGGAATTTGAATGGAAGGGGAGTCTCTTCCAGCCCCTTTTTATTTATATTAAACTAAAATTTCAATCTCATTGAATGAAAAGATAATTTAGATTTATAGACTTAAGAACCGGAAGGATGTTTGATAATCAGTGGCTCCAACTCTGACCTCTCCTCTTGGAAAAAATTGGGTTCAATGACTTATTCCAGGTATATAGCTTACTCAAAGCTAGTATCATTGTTTTCTGACTCTAGAGCCATATCACTTGGTATTGGAATATGCTGCCCTCTGCACCAGATTTGCCTCCTCTGTTATTTAGGCTTCCTTCCCAGGGTGCTAGGTTACTCCCTATCTACTACCAGCAAACAACTCCAGGGGGCCAAATTCATATCATTTATGATATGCAATTTTTCCTTCCATAATCAAAAGTGTTGTAATATATTAGTATGACAGGAACTTTCTTTTTACAATACTTTAAAAAAATGTTACCACATTGAAAGCCGGAAAAATCAGTTAGACGTTTAGCGTATAAATCCCACACAGATCAGAGAAGCTAGGCTTATGTGTTAGAGACAGAAACACATGGAGGCTGGTAGAGACTGTTGAATGTCAAATATGACTTTGTCCCATTTTCTGTTGTCTCCAAAAGCAAAAGCAAATGCAAAATTGTTACTGCAAACTTCTAGTTCTGTCTATGATGGTTACCCATTTAAAATGTACTTTTAAATGGATCTATTATATAGCTTTAAAGCATATGTGTATATTCTAAAGCACTATTTTTATCCCCAGAATTGGTTGCTGGAGTTCCAAGAGGAGCACAGAATTTTGGATATGTGAGTACTAAGTACGCATTATGGTATATATTCTTACACCTGCAAAGAAATACTGTTTCACACAACTTTTAAATCTTTTTAAATACTTTTGTTGTGATCCATGCCACTTTGCTTCCAAAAAAGAAGGAAAACCACTGAGGCTAGATTTTTTTTTTCTGATATGGGCAGGAACCACTGCATAGTTTGTGGGATCCAAGGAAAAATGAAACACAGGGCTCCTTATTCAAAATTAAGAATTTCAGGATAGCAACAAGCTGGCATTAAACCAAGTGTGGGGCCCACTGAACCTGGGCCCCCACATACCCATGAAGTCCTATCCTTTTGCAGAATATAGGAATATTTGCAGTATTTGCACTATTATTAATGTACTCAGCATTTTAACAGGGATCATAAACTTTCAAATAATAAAATCAGTTGTTATTTAATTAGGGTATTAGTGGGCTGCCATACAAATTATCACAAACTGAGTGGCTTAAAGCAGTATAAATTCTGTCTCTCACAGTTCAAGTCTGAAGTCAAGGTGTCAGCAGGTCATGCTTTGATCAGTGCATGTAAGGGAGATTTCTTCTTACCTCTTCAGCTTCAGGAGGTCCCTCCCTGTCTTTGGTATGATCCAGTATAACTCTAATCTTTGCCTTGGTCTTCATATGGCCTTCTGCTATCTGTATCTATAGGTGTCCTCTCCTTTTCTTATGAGGACACCCATCACTGGATACTGGACCCACCCTAAATCCAGGATGATGTCATCTCAAGAGTCTTACCTTATTTCATTTGCAAAGACTATTTTCAAATAAGGTCACTTTCTGAAGTTCTGGGTAGACATGAATTTCTGAGAGATAGTATTCAGAGATGTTATAAGTAGTTACCACAAAAACAGGAAAAGAAAATAAGCATAACTGATGAAGAGAAAAAAATATTTAAAATAATGTTTCTAAGTTTTGTGAATTGCAATATCTATATATTGTATGTTGGTTGAATGGAATTCCTAGTAATATTTTTGCTATATGGATATTCTTTCAAAATTCCATTTATTTTGCAAAAATCCATAATCAGTCTTTTTTTAGTCAATTGAAATTTTATTGAAACTCATCTACATATAGTAAAATGTAGCTCTATGCAATAGTTATTTAACCAATCTTTTGCCACAGATGTTTAAATATAAATAAATGTAAATCAATACAAACTGAAAAATATGAAAACTTATTAATATCACACAAATACACCTCCTACTACTTCAGTCTAAACTCCTTATAACAAGTTATAATTACTGAAAATTGACAGAATAGTTGCTAAGCGTAGATGTTGACAGATTTTAGCAATTATTTTCTAAGATAGAATAAGTACAGAGTGAATTTAGAAAAAAATCTTGATTAGGTCAGTTAACTGACCATCAGATTAATTGTTTTTCCCATTCTTGAATTCAAATTTTATTTTTTCAGTTCAGGTTAGTATGCATGCATTTTGTTTGAAAGGATTCCAGACTTAATGATAAAGTTTAGTTGGATTTTTTTTTTAAAAGATTGTTCTTATGGGTTTTTAATTTTACTTATAGCTAAACATTTACAACTCTGGAAAATATTTAAATGATTTAAGTTGTAATTTTAAAAAGTTTTCTCCAAATCTACATCAAATTTTCTAATTTCTATCATTTCAGGTATCAATCATAAACTCTACAGATATGACGTTTATTCAGAATTTCACTGGTGAACAGGTAAAGATATTTTACTATCAAATAGCTAATGTCATTCTGTGCTAATAGGTATATTATTTATATCCACCATCAATTCATAAAACAAGTATTTACTATGCACGTACTATGTGCTAGAAGCTGCTCTGGGCACTGGGAATACAATTGTGCATCAAACAGATAAGATCTCACCTCTGTGCAGTAGTGTGGGTAGGGAGAGGTGAGATGGGGTGGGGGGACAGTTAATTAAGAAACAAATGTCCACATCAGAGTTTTATACTGGGGATGTTAAGGAAGCTCTTAGGTAGGGTATTCTGGGAGCTCTGAAGGGTTTATATCTGAGCAGAGTTGTGAAAAACAAAGAGTTAACTGTGTCATCTTGTCTAGAAAGTTCTTGGCAGGGAGTAGCTAATTTGAAGGTCTTCACATAGGAACCATCTGGGTGTGACTGAGGAACAAAAAGGTGACCAGAATGGCCATACGCACACGATAACACAGATAGGCCCTGAGGAAGGAGAGTCAAGAGCTACTCATATGAGTCTTTTGGGCCTCAGGGACTATGTTAAAGAATAGGGATTTCATTTAAAGAGCAGTGGGAGGTAGTTTTGTATTGAGATGAACCTTTCGATAGTCTAGAAATACATGAAGAAACTTACCTGAGACCTGGGGAGGGGGCCATTGTAGAAAAGGCCTGGACTTGACAAGTAGTCACATGAGGGCTCCAGTTCCCACTGTGCTGCAAAGGGATTGTATGAGACTACATGAAAGCCATTGACCTCTCTGGGCCCTACTTGGAAAACAAGCTCCCTTGGAAAATGACATGAACAAGATGGTAGATTCTTTAGATGGGCGTCAAGTTCATTATTATATTCCTAGTTGCCAGGTTCATCATTATGTCCCTAGTACTCCCCAAGAATGTTCATTCTCTTCCACACCCTGTGTGTCTCTTTTCAAGTCAAAAAACTCAGCTCAGTTCCTACATATCATTAAATCTTATATAACCCAAGGTAGTGTATGTAAATACGTGCACTTATGTGATCATAAACAGCTCCTCATCTGCCTCAGTAATATACAGATTCCTGGTCTCCACTCTCAAATATAAGAAAAATCTAAATTCAATGAACTTGGGATTGTAGCTCTTGAGACTATTTGAAACTTATTTACAAACAAAACCACACGTTTAAGTTGAAGTGAAATACAAACAAAACTGGGAAAGCAATAACAATAAAGTAGCCCATAACCACAGTCACTAAATTTGAATGTTGTTGCTTCGCTACAGTGAATCACACCCACCATGAGATGACACACAGATGGCAATGGACTCCCCAGAATTTGGGGACTTTGTTTTGTTTCTTATTTTACCTCTATTGCTTGGGCAACATCTAGCATAAATTGGGTACCAGGTGTCATATATTTTTTACTGAGTGAATAAATGCATGAAATCCCAAAGACAATGCAAAATCCCAATTCTCCTATCTCTAGTCTCTAGTCCACTCATGTAGAAGGACATTCTTATTCCTGGGGTGATGTCGTGTGGTTGTCACTCCAGAGTAACACAGCATGCCTCTGTGCTCTTGACCAAGTCCAAGAAAAAGTCATTGAGATACTAATTAGATGGTAAAAAAACACAACAGCATGAAAGTCAACTGGCATGAGGTAGTTGTCAGATGATCCAGAGCATGTTTTTATCAATTATTCAGGATGATCATCAAAAGGGAAACACACTTAAAATAACAGGAGTAAAGCAATCCATGTAGAGAGTCCACTGTCTTTGGAGGATATATTTCATAGAATCTGAGGGTCACGAGATCCAAGTATCAGATCCACTGACTTATTCAAATGAAAGAGAACAAGGCACACATAATTTTTTTAAAATTGAGATAGTTATCATAATTTCATATGACAATAGAAGTTTCTTAGCCACTCCCTGCTTTCAAGTTATTTTTAATAATTTTACATTCAAAATTAAATGCAAACTTCAAACCTGACATTAGCAACCAACATTGAGCTCCTTCCTGTCTTTGATAACCTGTTCTTTTCTCCTTCTTTATTGGAATAGCTCCCTTGGGGTAGAGTGAGAAGAACTTGATGTTCGAGTTAGAAAGATCTTGACCACCACACAGAAGCCATAGGTGGTAGGGACCAAGTTTTTCATGTGCAGTGTGCCTGCTACTGAGCTCTGAGTACTTGCCTTCCCTCTGAGATGACACATTTTACTAGTAGGTCCCCCTGTATTGGCTAGAGTTAATGGGCATGGTCACTGCCTTCCTTCCTCACTGCAACTGGAGCCATCCCCTGATCCTACCATTATCAAGAAGTTGACGAGATATCTGTTTGAATCCCTTCCTCCCAAGGACTGCATATTGTTCTTTGCCTTCCGTTACTGAGTGAGGTCTTATTGGGTCAATTGACTGCAACAAGACAGTGGTCATCCTCTTGAATTGAAAGGGCCTGAGGCCACACTTCATCCAGTTCTTTCTTGAGTATTATGATCTGTAAAATTTGCCATCTTTCTGTGAACAATGAGTGTGGTACTACAATCTAAGGCAGTGAATCATGAATTGAATTTGTCTCTCTGAATAACCACTTTTCTTTCCTAACCACCACCCCAAGGTTACCTAACTTGTAGTAAGCCTCACATTTGAATCTTGCCAAGTTGCATCTTAGTCTTCTGGATCATGGTTTAAGATTGCAAAGTGCTCAACTCTTAGCTAGAGATATAAATTTGTAATACTATATTTGTCAAGCAAATGATTAATAGAATTATTGTTAAATATGGAGTATTTTTGAAATTCTCCTTTTCTTAAATTCAGTACTTTAGTCCATTCATGCTCTGAAATTTTCAACAAAGGATTTAACAACATCTGTTAATATTATTATAGTAAATATGGAGAACAAGTTTGGGGTGATAGTATAGTTGGAAGGATTTAGAAATTTTGAACAACTCTTCCCAAATAGTGATAATTTACAGTCTAATGAAAATCTGGCAAAACTCTTTTGCCCAGATCTGTTTTACATTTTTATCATTAGAAACTCTTTAAACATGACCAAATATAGCCTTTCTAGAATTTCTCATCTTCAATACCAACAAGTTCTGCAGTGTTGAAACTCAGAATTTAATCCATTAATGATGGACTTTCTCTGAGTGAAATCCACACAGTATCCCCCAACACGAGTCAAAATTTTACTATATTTGGAACAGAGGAAAGAAGTGGGAGAATGAAGTTATTGTCTGACACAGCTAACTCGTGCTTTCTTTCCCTCTGCAGAATATTTGTCATCTGGCACCTATGTCTTTGTTTGGGATATTATAATAAAAATATCCTGGACTGGGTGGCCAAAACAATTTATTTTTCACACTTCTGGAATTTCAAGATCAAGGGATGGGTAGATTTGGTATCTGGTGAGGAGTAACATCCTCACTCTTAGACATCTGTCTTTTTGCTGTGTCCTGACGTGGTGCAGGGAGGTCTCGAGAGTTCTCTGGGGTCTTCTTTAGCTCTAGTCTTGTTCATGAGGTTCCACCATCACTATCTCACCACCTCCCAAAGCCATGTCCCCTTTCAAATACGATCACATTGGGGATCATGTTTCAATGTATATATCCCTCTGCAAAGAGTATTTGGCAGCCGGCACCTACTTTGAGCTCGATGCTGCCCAGACAATGCAGATGGAAGAGTGAACGGCACAGAGCAGTCTCCGCCTTCTATGGAGCACACTTTCCTAGTGGATTGTCAACTTACTAAATTAGTTGAAAATGAGAGGCTAAGTCAGCTAACACATTAGACGGCAGATTATGGAAATTAAAAACCTTGAAAACTGAAACTACGGATCAAATCTGAAAAGATTAGACAAATTACAAATAGATGAAAAACAAGAGATAGAACATGGATGAGGTTATTGTACACTAGTTAACTCACAAAAGACTTAGAAACTGTGACAATAAACTCAGTAGAAATGAATACTGAGACATGTTGTTTTCTCCAAAATTAAAATTTTTCTTATGCCTCATTGACTTCAAGAGCCCAAAGGAGAGACTGTCAATCTTACTTAACTCTTCTCCTTCAATGTGCATGTGGGCTATCATCTTTTCTTTAATACCAAAGAAAATGGTGTCCCTTAAAAAGAAGAGCCAAATGGTGAACCAGCTAAAACTACTTTCATATGAAATTTCATTTGGAAGTAGAACTAGATTTATTCTATGAGGTCCAAGATTTCAGGACTAGGTAGGATTAAGGATGAGAAGTTAGAGAAGGGCCAGTTTTAGCAAAGAACATTTTAATAACTGTATCCATAAATTGAATGGGCTGACTGTTGAGCAGCTCCAGAGGCTGTACAAGCAGACGTCATGGGGTTGTGGGGCAAATTATGCAGTGGGTCAGGAGTTAGACTAAGTGACTTGAAGATGATAACCATGTTTCTAAGAGTTTATACATTTAAATGCAGTTGTTGTAATGAATTTAATCTTTCAGGGATAATTAAGAGGTGTTGGTAAAAATGTGATTCTTTGAACATAAAGTAAGTCATCTTATGACTTTTCTTTCTAGATGGCATCTTATTTTGGATATACAGTTGCAGTATCAGATGTTAACAATGATGGGTAAGTTCACCAAAACTTCCTCATTCACCATATATAATTTTCATTCATAAGAATGTTGTATTTTTTATTTCATGAAATAGATCCTTCTATGCTTTCTTAATAACATAGAGACTCTCTTGTTTTAACTTTTTTGTTTTGGGTTCAGGACAAGAGATACATCTACTAGAGAATTTTGTGTCATCCTATTTTATGACTTTACTGAGATTTTCCACATCTTCTACTTCTAGAAAAGGATTATTTTACTTAGTTTTAGTTTTTATCTTTAATTTTATGAATTAAATAACCCTCCATCATTCAAAAACCATAGCCTTTGAGGAACTTTCTCATATGTCTCTCTTCACTCTTAGAGTTTCCCACAGCACATGATATATTCAAAAATATTTGCACATAAATAGATAATTTTCTCCTGACACTGATTTAACCAGCATACTCGTAACACTCATGGAGAAGATAAAATAATGTTATTTTTCAGATTATGTCAGTAAATTACATTAGCTTGGACCACACAGCATGATAAATTATGGTTATGTTTATTTAAGTCATTACTTGAAAAATAAATTATTATTAAACATCTCTTTCATTCACCAAAAGCACCTAGCTGAGAGATAAAATAAATGGTTAAGTTAGAAAACCAGGATATTGAGCTGGACTGATTATCCATTCTGTCAGTATTGTTGGTGCACCTACTATGTGCCAGGCATTGTTTGCAGTGTTCAGATTTTTGGCAGTGAATAAGGCAGACTAGGTCTCTGCTCTCATGGAGTTTATATTTTTGTAGAAAACACTATCAAAAGAATTCTGACTGTGTTCCAGGAAACAGACTAAGTACTTTACATACATTATTGATAGACATTAGCTATGGCCTTTATATCACTAGAAATGTCCTCAATATATTGTACAGTGGCATGTGATTGGAAATAACTTCGGTATCTTTTGGAAGTACCTTTTTATTATTCTTTCAATCAAGGTATTTGTTGAAAACCTATTAAACACTAACATTGTTCTAGGTTCTAGGATATAGCAGAGAACTTGAGGTTATACCATATAACCATACAGATTTTGCTATGGTTGAGGGGTGAGAACTATAAATAAAAATATAAATAAGTCAATGGTGGGCCTTAGTGGCTCAGCTGGTAAGGCTGCAATTGCATCATAGTCCATGCAGGTCCAAGGACCTAGGTCTGTGCCTGGGACTGGAGGTCGGGGAGCAACCAAAATGAACAGTGAACTAAATATATGCTCTTCCTGCCTGCAAGCATCCTTATCTTCATTCCTGCCTGCTTCCTTCCTCTAACCAATGAAATACACAAGTCTAAAGTATGTTGGATGGTGATGAGTGGGAAAGAAACAAGGGCTGAAGGCAACTTCAGTGCCCTTCAGTGGGTGAATGTGTAAACTGTGGTACATCCAGACAATGGGATTTCATTTACTACTAAAAAGATAAGTGCTATCAAGAAGCCAGTCTGAAAAGACTACATATTGTATAGTTCCACCTAGGTGACATTTGGAAAAGACAAAACCATGGAGACAGTAAAAAGATCAGAGGTTGTCAGGGGCTAGTGAGGAGGGAGGATGCAGTAGACGGGGCAGAGCACAGAGGATTTAGAGGCCAGTGAAACTATTCTGCAGGATGCCATGATGACAGATACATGTCATTGTACATTTGTTCAAACCCAACCATGTACAATGTCAAGAGTGAATCCTAATGTGAACCATGGGCTTTCATGATAATGATGTGTCCAGGAAGGTCAGTGTAACAAAGCGTCACACAGGTAGGGAATGCTGACAGTGGAGGAGGCTATTCGTGTCGGGATAGAGAGGAACTAGCGTGCGAACTCTTTGTGCTTTCTGCTCAATTTTGCTTTGAACCTAAACAGTTCTAAAAAACAAAGTTTATTAATTAAACTTACAAAAACAAAACAGAAGAAGGAAAGGGAGTAGGAAAGGGATGCTATTTTAAATCAGGTAACAGCAAGTGTTAAGATAACAGCTGAAGAGAGGAGCTGAGGAGAGGAGGGAGCATTGTGACCTATATGGGAAGGAGGTTCCAGCAAGAAGGATGCATTCCTGATGCTCTTGGTATATTCCAGGAACATCAAAGAGGCAAGGAGAGGTAACAAGGAACACTTATTTATTGGAAACTGCTTTCACATTGCCCTAGAGTCTCTATTATGGAGAAATAAGTCTCTTCCAAGAAGAACGCATATCTGAGCCCCTGGAGGATTCTGAGTCAGGCAGTGACCTGCTCAGACCTGCCTGGTGGGTCTCCTTGGTCCTGAGGTCTTTGGGAAGGCCCATTGTCAAATGAAGCCAAACAGCAGCTCAGCCCAGAGCAACAGCAGTGGCAGGAAATGGAAGTAGTTGCTGTCTGAGCACATTTTGAAGGTAGATTTGAATGCTAATCTTATCTTGAAAATTAAATTCATCTTCAATTAAGTGATATCCTCTTCAACTATCTCAGTTGTGAAAAGATAATAGCAGCTTCACCATTGGAAATTTCCTACCTGGATGGACTGTATGTGTTATCAGAGCATTTTTGTTTAATTTAGGGTAAAAGAGAATGGCTGAGGGAGAACTTGGGTCCCAAGCATGGCATGTCATACAGATTTAGGAGGCCCATTCTTTCATGGCAACAAATTACCACACTGTGGTCTTCAGGATATGCATAGATACATTTCTGCCAATAGATGGTGACACAATACACTCAAGGGCTCCTCCCTTGGGAATCACCACCAATTTATAGGCCACAGATTAGCTCAATGTGTTCCCTTCTCTAGTTCCCTCCCATCTGAATTCGTTCATCCTTTCAACTTTCTTTGGGTTTCATAAGATGCCCGCAGGGCAATATTGTCTTTCTGGAAACTCATTCTCTTCTATAGCAAAGTTTTAGAACAACATTTATAGTACTTTTTTTTTTTTTTTTGCCATGCTGAGAAAATAAAAAACTTGTGAGAAAGGGGCCTCATTGGTTTCCTGCTGATCAAAACAACATGACCGTAACAAACACAGGAATTTTCCAGCGATCATCAGTTCTTTCTCGATGTTCTTTAAAAATTGTTATGTACACTATTTCTTTATTAGATAGCCTACTCTGAATTGCTTTACACTGAAAAATATGTCCATTATCTTAATGTTATCATTATTAAAGATAAAGTGCCCATAGATTCTAGGTAAAGAATGTGGTATTTTAATGTCTTAGATGCTATGTAAATTCAAGGTCCTATTAGAAATGAATATGCAATGGAAGTCAGGGAGATTGGTCAAAGATAGGTACTACCTTTTATCCCAGATAATGATAGACAATACAGAAGAATCTGAGATTATAATAATGCTATAATTCTCTATCTTTGCCGGGAATGTGTTTCTAGAACACACACTCGATATTGTTGACTTTCGAACAGACACAACTGGGGAAAACCTGCCTTCGTGTTTTTCTAGGTTTGGGATAGGGGCCTGAAAGCACTAATGACAGTGACAGACAGCGTCCTCATATCCCTAGATGGATATTCCATTGTCCCTTGGAAATCTTAGCAGAACCAGAGAAGAAAGACAACTCACCGTGCGTGCATCAGTGACTTTCTAAGCCCTTCAATGACTCTGTGTCAGGACACATGTGGCCTCATTTTGAGAAAGCGTGCCTTTGTCATTCTCAATTTCTGTCAAGATTTCTAACCAAGATAGTAAGGCTGCTTGGGATTTTGCAGTGAACACAAATTCCTGTCTTAAAGAAAGAGCTCCGGATAGTATAACTTTGTTCTCCCCAGTTTGTTAGCAGACTCCAAGGCAGAAATCTTTATTCTCCACTGAAACTACCGGAGAAACTAATATGGCTACTAAGAAAGTTATGTCATGCATTGTTAGCAGATAATGTTTTTTTTCCTCTCAGAGTGCTTTCATCTTTAGTATACCCAGTAATGTCAGAAGAGGCATACTGTAATCTAGAGGCACATCTCAACTTGACCTATGAAGAAACTGAGGCACCGAAAGTGAAGTGAAATGCCTAAGATCTCACACTAATTAAGGGAAGGTTCCTAGACATTTTACTGAATTATCTAATAAGTTTTTCCACTCCCCATAGAGAACTCTTTACTAAGTCTATGAAATATCTGCTAGAGAAAGTATGTATAATTTGTCTTCAGGGTTTATAATCTGTATTAGACATTTTCCATCTAATAAGTGAGTAAAATAACTATAATGCCTCTCACTGACATTTTTAAGCCTTTGTTTGTTTGTTTTAGTTTTGGTGTTCCTTTCCCGCTCCCCACAACCCGCCAGTCACAGGCCTGGGTCACATACCAGGTCCTTGGGCTTCTGTAGGGGCAGCCTCTAACTGTTTGAGCTACAAGGGCACACCCCCTCCTTCCTTCCAAAAGCTGAGAAATGGAATAGATCCATATATTTGCAACTGAAAAATGCTAACAAACTTTTTTAAATATAAAGTACATGTATCTAAGGTATGTAACATGATATTTTGATATACACATATGCAGTGATATGATTGCTACACTGAAGCTAATTGGCACATCACATCTATATGACCCATCTATCTGCATCCACTCTGTACCACGTCATGACTGTGTGCATGGTCAGAGCGCCTATGATTTCTTAGAAAATCTCCAGTATTCAGTGCAGTTTTTAACTACAGTCACCATGCTGAACATGGGATCCTTAGAACTTAGTCATCCTACATAACTCCACCTTTATATTCTTTGACCAAAATCTCCCCACTTTCCCCAACTCCTCACCCTTAATAACTGCCATTTTACTCTCTGTGCCTATGAATTTGACTTCTTTAGATTATAGAGACATAAGGTATACATATATGCACAGTGTATATAGATATAGGTATTCCCATACATTTGGAATTCATATAGAGTCCAATAACCTAAAATACAAGTTTTGGCAGAAGAATAACTTGTGTGCTTAAGTGTTTTACTCGATTTTGGCTATTGATAAGACTGTATATTCCCATTTGTAAGACTAAGTGTGCATTTGGTTAATTTCTATTAATGTTATAAACAACATCTTACTTAAAAACATAAGATGATCATTGTTTCAAAATCATTTTCACTCAGAAACTTTAAGATGATCTTTAATGATACTAAAAACAACTGACGGATGAAAAATTCAGTGATTTGGCCAATAAAAATAGATTTGTTTAACTATATTAAAAATAGCTACATTAGTATGCTGAATTTTACTGAACCATTACTTATGTCATAAATAATTTCATAGTCTGTAACTCCTATAATTATTTTTTAATTTGCTGGCCCTTATAAATGATTCCTAGAATTTATCAATGGTTAAAGAATTATCACTGAGCATTAATCATCCAGAAGATTTCAATACTAGAATTACTAGAATTGATATTTAATTCTCCTTCTTTACCCATATTCCTAATTGTCCAATAGCTCTTTGTTGTAATAGCCTTTATCTTTTCTTTTAAACCCCTGGACCAGAATGGATGTTGTACAGAGACTCAATAGGATTAAGGCCATCTCTTGTTTAATTGATTGTTTGTGGTTTAGAAGTTAGGAGTCTCCACATTTTATGGAACCAAACTTTGTCCAGTCAGGAGATAATTAAATATTATTGTGCATGGGGTTACCTAGTGAACTTTCTTTGGCAGCATTTTTTCATCTTCTCTATTCACTACATAACAAAAGCAAAGTCCCTACAAATCTCCAAAATCACAATATTGGGGAAAAAATTAATATCATTTAGTAAGGTGAACACAGAAGTAAATTGGTGGGAATTATCCTCAATGTGTTTTTTATATAGAAAATCTCCAGGTATTATGAACAGATTTCAAAGGTTTAGACCAAACAGATCTGTGCATGCTGGTTGGTGGTGGATATTGTCAAGCCTATAACTGTTTCGAAAATATAAACAAACTGATGAAATTAACTTCACCTTACTTTTCTTGAAAAATCCAGAGTCACAAATTCTGTCAATGTAAACTCTCCTAGGAATTTCTGGACAAACTAACAACAAACGGATATGGTATTTTTTTTTATCTTCAGCTTAAGCAAGCAATCCTGATTTTTCTCTTTTGATTTTCGAACCTTGCAGTATTTATACTATTTCAGACAGAATTACAATTTAATCCATTGGATTGCTTCCAGTTTCTGCAGGGTCAAAAGGAGTTACGTTGAAGGACATTTTTAGCACTTAGTTAAAAGCATTTTAGAGAAAATTTACTTGAAACTAAGCAGCTTTGTGTATCTATATGTTGCACTAGATTTATTTCAAGTATATCCTCTCATATTAGGATATTTCATTACGATTGGATTAAGTGGAAAAGCAGAACATTAAAAATATAAGAGATTAAAATTAAATTAATTCAGTAATATAATTGATTGTTTAGTGTGTGTCCATCATAAAATTATTAAATTGATTAGACATGAACTCTGAGATGCAGTCCCTTAATCCTCATTGTGCTGTGCAATATATTATATATTCTTTTACAATGGCACCCAGCCTGTTAAACTACTACTTATCAGAAGGTTAATGGACAAACACCTTTACTAATAACTATTTTAGAAGTTTAAACTTGAACTGGGTATATTTAATTATAAAAAAGGAATGTGACAAATTTTGAAATAGCCAAATAGCGTGCATAGTCTACTGTAGTGGTTTTCCAATGCCATTTTTGCCCATAGCACACAGTAAAAGCTACCTTTGGCATTGCAATCCAGCAGACACACAAACAACTGAAACTAAAGTTTCATGGAACAATATTTACCCCTGTTATGTGTATCATTCACTCTGATGCTTTCTATTATATTGTATTTTCCTTTAAAAATTACTTGTCAAGATTCATTAAAATAATTTCAAAGACCACTAGTGGGTTACAAATCAACATTCAAAAACACCAATCTAAACAATCATAAATATTGTGACACTCAAGTGATATTGCTAATATAAAATCATGTTGACACTAAATGCGAGATATTCTACAAGGCACATTATACCAATTGACTCCCAGGACATTTGTTGTCTCTCAGCATTCTAAGAACACAATTATAAATTAAGAACAAATGTCTTTCTCTCTTTGTTTGGCATGTAGAACATTTTAGAAACCTTACACTTAAATATCTAGGGAAACATATTTCTAAGAAAATGATTCAGTGCTATCATAGCACTCCAAGAATCCAAAGCTTCTGTGGATGCAGTCTTTCACAATGATAGATGAAATAATTTCTCATTTTCAGAAGTGGGTGTTGGCAGTGGAAATTGTAGCAAACCAATTGTGTCAGTCCCTTGTCATGTTTGTACCCGCAGGGATCAATTATATGGCTTTGTTCTTTCTTTATAGAATGAGAAAATGGCCCTGCTCAATCTCTGTAACACAGAACCAGTGGTTTTAGACATCTCTGAGCCACAGGGCAGCTACACACATAGTTAGATGTTTAACAAATGCTTCTTCCTATTGGCAATGAAAACAGATAGGCACCCGGTTCCTGCAAGGGAAGGCTGGCCCCAGCCTAATCTCCTCTCAGGCTGGACCCAAGCGGAATGAGAAGCAGTGGAGATTGTTTTAAGTAGGCTGACCGTATTTTCTTCAGACATAAAGGAAACATTGGGATGGCAAAAACTGAAAGGGGTTATGCGCTGGAGACTGAAGGGAGGGGAGAAGGCAAAACAATCTGAGCAGGAGTAGAGTGGTCAAGCCAAGCAAGTAAGTACTCTGCGATGCTGGTAGACACCATAATAATGACTGTGGTCCAACGGGACTTCATGCAAATGACTGTGGCTGGTGCAAGGAATTTTGGCACCTTAGGCAAAAACCATATTTGTTTCCCCTTTGAGCCCCATTCTTAATGTTCTGCCTAAGGCAAAAGCCGCTTTAAACATCCTAGTGCCAGAAATGCTGAATAACCAGCCCAGTGCTAGAAATATCCAATAAACGTAACACGGGGCAAAATGGGCAGCTGCTTTGGGGTCCCCTCAACAGACTGGGTCCAGGGCAACGCCAATGTCCCTTCTGCCCCGGATTAAAAATGGCCCTGGTTTATAAAAAATGGGACAATATCTTGCTAACTATAGCAATTAAATTTATGTTTTGAAATGAGACTAAAATAACAGCCATCCTCAGGTCCATCTGTCTCCCCACTTTCTTCTTATGGGTTGGTCAGGTGCTGGCTCTAGGCTTTTCCGTTGTTATGTCTCCTCCTGTGAGTGGATAAGTGAACGCCTTAGATGTAGCTCCAGCCCCCAGACTATTCCAAAGTTATGTTCACCTTGTTTGTGGCTCCTACAAAGTTGGAGAGGGAGAAGGGGAATGCAGTTTGCTTTTTGAAGTGGAACTCTTTCTATTTGTATTGCTACAATGTAAAAATGCATGTGCATGCATTTGGAGAAAGACAGGAATATATCTTATAAGTGATGTAACCAATGAGGTAGCTACCATCCCATTCCTGGTAAGCTCAGTATTGTTTCAAGTGTCCAAGGGTTGGTTTTGTTTCATCTGTTCCTACATTTTGTCTATTCATTTCCACCTATGAGTGCGGTCATTTGATATCTGTTCTTTCTTCTTTTGACTTGTTCACTTAGCATAATCCCCTCTAGATCCATCCATGTTGATTCAAATGACAGGATTTCATCTCTTCTAAGGGCTCTGTAGTATTCCATTACACACATATACCATATCTTCTTTATCCATTCATCTGATGTTGGGCACTTAGGTATTTTCCAGTTTTTAGTTATTGTGAATAGGGCTGCAACAAACATGGGAGGTGCATAAATCTCTGCAAATGAGTGTTTTTGTATCTTTTGGGAAAATACCCAGAAGTGGGATGGCTGGATCATATGGGATTTCCTGGTTTCTTTCTTATTGTTCATATTATATATTATAGGAATAGAATACATGTGCATATGTATATGTATATTTAGCAGTGTCATACAATCCTCAATGTCATCTGATAGGTTCTTAGAAACTAACTTCTAAATGACATAAAATGAATCAGGTCCTCATATAATTTTCTTTTGTTCAACATTAGACTGGGATTGTCTTTTCTTCCTTGTCAACATTATAATGAAATAATGTTGAGCAAAACAATGTATTCAAGAACCTGCTATATATAATGATAAAAAAGCATATTTTGTGTTATTGTCTATGTTATCATTTCTATTTCATATTATTGCATTTTAAGAATTCTTTGTATACTTTACTCTTCCAGTGGAAGTCACTGGCATCCTTCTAGCACTGAGCCTACCTAGACCATTTGCTGTTCCTTGACTTCATTCAGCAACACTTATGTTGGCTCACAGCACTGCCACCTGAACCTGCCTCTAGATCCACCTGACATATCCACCCAAGTAAAATGCCATCTCCATCATAAGCCTTCCCAAATCCCCTCCCAGCACTGGATCTCTCCCTGTCCTGAATCCCTAGTATTTAGTTTGAACCACTCATGGATATTCCCCACTCTGTCTTCTTTATAGTAACATGAGTACCAATTTGGCCTCCCTTATAAATTAATTAGAAACAGGATTGACCTAAAGTCCTTCATTAAATCAGGTAGCATGGTAAATTAAATCTAGTTGGAACTCAAGGTGTCTCTTGAATCACACTGAGAAATAGACAATAGAAAACAGCCCAGGGAAAGTGAGAAGTTAGAGAGAGAGATGGTGGGAGTGATGGTAGAATGTCTTGCAGACCCCTCAGATCTTGAAGGTCTCTGATTCTCAGTAATTATTTGTGCCTCACACCTGCCTTTGAGATTAATGATAATATTTTACTGGGAAAGCTTAGCAAATGAACAAACCTACATAACCATAAAAGTCAAATGCAGATTTGTATCTGCCTATAATCATTCTCCAGATTATTGCAGTTACCAGGAAAGAGGAATCTTCAGAGAAATTTTAGTAGAGGTCATTAGAAAAGATCAAATAGTCAATTTTGGTTGGCATAACTTTTCTTTAAATTTTAAGCAAAAATACTAGATAGATTTAAATCACAGAGCTTCGAAAACTTTTCTATTCCTCTTCCTAACATCTGGCTCTGTGAAGGAAACACCTTCAACCACTTCGTTTTTTATTCTTCTCCTGGTTGTGTATTTGTTTCTAAGTAATTTGCTTAGATGTCTAGTTCTTAAATTTTCTTAACCTTCAAAATGTCTATCATATTCCTGCTATAATATCTATATTTATAAAGAATGAATATAAATTCTAATTTGGGATGAAACGATTGCTGTTTTTCTCACCAATACTATATATAATTCTTTCTAGGCTCTGTCTTATTTAAATGGACATTACAAGAGGAAAGGGGCGGGGGGACAAAAGTTATTTTAAACCTTATAGCTGCAAGAAAACCTCATAATTTAAATGTATCATTGTATGAATTGCAGATAAACTTAAACCTACTTTTTGCAAAAATCTATTTAGGATTTTTTTTATGTTTTAGACAAAACAAAGCAATAAAAGAAACATGACCGTTGTAAAATGTCCTGGGTAAAGGAAAAATGCCAGTGGAGATATACCCATGTGGCTGATTTAAAATGTACCAAAAAAGAATCTCATATCTGCTGGTAACTGTCCTCTTTCTTTGTTCTCTACAGAATGGATGACATATTGATTGGGGCACCTCTGTTCATGGAACGAGAATTTGAGAGTAACCCAAGAGAAGTAGGGCAAGTTTACCTCTATTTGCAAGTGAGCGCTCTCGTCTTCCGAGACCCGCAAGTCCTCACAGGCAGGGAGGTGTTTGGGAGACTCGGAAGTGCAGTGGCCCATTTAGGAGACCTGGACCAGGATGGATACAACGGTAATTTATGCTAATGTGTGAAAAGCTTTATGGGTCCTAATTTCATATTACTGTTGCAAGAAGGAAATAATGGACATTTTAAAGTTTTCACATTGTATGTGAATTATTATCATAGTAATTATTAGTATTGGTATTGTGCATTTCTTACTTAAGTTCAAGGAAACAACAGAAATTAACTCTCACAAAATTACCTGTGAAATATTTGCATCGGATCATTATTCATTAGTGCCTTTGGTAGGCATTGGTGTAATTTGACATTATACATCTACGGTTTAAAAAAATAACACAGATCAACAATGTATGGTTAGTAATTTTTAAGGTACCATAAAACATATTGAAAGTTCATGGTTCTGGGGAAATTTTTTAAAAATATAAGTTCAATTTTAATTGACTCACGGCTGTCAAAAACTGTGCTGTTATGGAATACCAAAGTGAAATAAATAATGCTAACCTATCTATGTAGTTACTTTTCATCATATTTTATTCTATTTGTCTTTTCCCTCAGACCCATAATAGTACATTTAAGAGCTAAGAGAAGCATTTTCAGTGACAAAAAAGGAGGTTTTGCCTTGGTGTCTTTGAATATAAACTGGTAAATTTATGCCAAACTAACTGAGACAAAATCAGGCAGCAGATGAAAACTCATTGACTTAGAATTGAAGACAGAGATTCTTTCCATTGTCTGGAAATTATGACAATATCTTTATTTCCTACAATAATTTGAGGTTTAGTTTACCCTTACCTATTAAACAAGGCAGGTTTACAATCCTCATGGATGAATAAAACTTAACTCAATTTATTCAGTCTTATCAGATTTTCCTAGATAAAAAGAGATGAATGTTGAGAATGAGGACAGATAATGTCATCTATGGTGGCATACTATTGTGTTACTGAAACTCTTTTTCATATAAAACTAAGTACAGGTTCCTCTCACTATCCAAAATTAGGGTGTTCCTATGAAATCTTCATAAGTCAAAATGGCATAAGGTAAAGCAGCAATTAACATTCACTTATATGGGAAGATTTTGAGCATTCCTAGCCCCCCAAAATAGCCTGCCAAATCATATCAAATTAGCACATAAAAGCTAAAATCACATTAACATAGAGTCAAAGTGGGAACAATATGATGAATACTTAACCTGCATAAATTTAGTAGTTCCTGAGGAAGGAGCTTCATGGGGCCAGTCTCTGGTCTCTAGAATTACTGCTACAAAGCCAACACTGAACACATTTTAACTTCTCAGCCTTTGTTGTAAAAACAAAATTCCTCTTCAGATTTCTTTGTGTTAGTGAAAACAGGTACTAATGTAAGCCTTTTTAAAGAAGTCAAGTGATACAACTTGAACTTCCAAAAATCAGGGGCTACCAGCATTTATGTTTATTGTTTAGAGCCATCGTGATGAACAGAATGTGTGGGAGGTCACTGTCACTCTGTATTTAAGAGGGAATTAGCAATAGGGTTCTCTTCAAGTTTCTGACCAACTAATGTGGAATAGCAATCCAATCTGATCATTCCTCAGTGTATCAATCTTTTAAGATTCTCTACATAGCTTTTGTTATTTCTTGATTATTCCTTTGTCCAAATTGTCTATTACCTGCCCTAGAATATAAACCTTCTAAAAGCAGCATCTGGTTCACTGATTTTCACATCACAACCAACACAGAGTAAACATTCAATATTCATTGGATGGATAAAAGACAAATTTTTGACGGTGGTCCAATGCTAGTGATTTTTCATGGAAAACATAATAAGCCCTTTGGGTTTCATCATGCCGTCTTTGAATGATCCTTAATTCAATTTATAAAATATTCTTCATTTGAAATATGTCTATGTGTCTGTTTGTAGACATCGCCATTGGGGTGCCCTTTGCAGGCAAAGATCAAAGAGGCAAAGTGCTCATTTACAACGGGAACAAGGATGGCTTAAACACCAAGCCTTCCCAAGTTCTGCAAGGAGTCTGGGCCTCACAGGCTGTCCCTTCTGGATTTGGCTTTACTTTAAGAGGCGATTCAGACATCGACAAGAATGATTACCCAGGTAAGGTTTTCATTCTTCTCCCACTAGAGAAGCCACTTCCTCAGAAGAGACCAGGCTCTGGAAAACGCATCATGTATAATAGTTCTCTCATTAAGGCAAAGGCCAAGTTTAACCATGGCACAGGCTCTTCGTGTACGATTCCAGAGTGACTTTCATGAGAATTTGAAGGCAGACAAAACAAACACTCCCTTTCCTGTCAAGGGACAGTGTTAGAAAGGCAAGATGGCTTTTAAATAATCTGTGCTTCCATAAAACCAGCGTTATAACAAACATACTATTTGAAACCCCTCAGCAAAGACAGCTTGCATCAGAGCAATTAATTTTAACCCTGGAGTTCCCTTTCGAGTGCACAGTTCCTATTAACTTAGGAATTTGCTAGAAAGCTTACATTTCAGATCATAAGTAGTTCTCCGGCACATTAGCGGTTTTCCAAAGAGAGTGAATATTTGAAACTGAAGCAAAAGGAACTGGTTCTCAATAGGATACAGAAACTATTCTTGATTTCCTAATTCATCTAGAAGACTCGTGGAAATTCAGACAATAGGAAGAGATAATTCGTGTTTTGTTCACACTGTATGAAAATACAGATTTGTCTTCCAGGATTGTTTCAGTCATCTGGGCTTTTAGCAGCGGACAGTAGACTTCTTGGTTTTATGGTTCCATTTTCACTTTTATGTCAGTTATTTTAGGATGGTTTCAATAAATACTTAGAAATCATTAACTGACAGCTTCAACTATTTATTAAAACCATATCCTTCTTCTCCATCACTCTCCTAATTGGGTATTTTCCATCTGTAGAGTTTTTTTCTGGTTCGGGACAGCATTCCAGTAGACTCATTGCCTTAGTATACATCACTAATTTCAATTCTTTTGCTTCCTCTCCTCCTCTGAGATTAGGCAAAAAGGATACTGCAACATCTTCTTACAAATTTGCCAGAAACTTCTTGCACTTAAAGTAGACGCTGCAGCACTGGGCACCAAGCAGCTCTGGTATTACAGTTGGCCCCTGCTATCCAACAGCAGGTGTCCCTATGAAAGCTTTGTAAATCAAAAAGTCATCGATTTAAGAAGCACTTACTATTCGCTTGTAAGGAAACTATTTTGAACATTCCCAGACCCCCAAAATGACTGACCAAATCATACCATATAACACATAAAACTAAACTCACACTCCCTTCTAGTACAAGCAGAAAAGATCTGGTAAGTACGCAGCCAGCAGAAAGTCCTTCTGAATCATCTGGGGCACTGCTCTTACAGCACCAGGTGTCTCTGCTTTTAAGTGGCCGCTGAAAAACTCAAGCTGAATGCTGCTTTGGCTTTTTGGAGTTTGTCCCATAAGAAAAACCCTCTTCCGATTACTTTTGGTTAGCAGAAACAGGTATTCCCATAGGTCTTTTGTAAAATTTAAACTTTAAAAAGGTGGTTGATGCCTGTATATTATATACAAATGTTTCCTACCTGCAGCAATTTCAAAAGCATCGAGTTAAACACCCTCCTACATTATATTGTAATAGTCTTATCAATGGTGTTAGCTTGGGGGTCTTTTTTTGGTGGGTGGGGAGAGACTGGTGGGATGGGGTGAGGCTCCTATGAAAAATATTCTAACTTCAAATAATCCAAAAATCTAGGCCCCTTATGTGATTCCTTCCCAAAACGTCTCAGGATAATTAATGAAATTCAACCCCTGGGTTGCAGTTTTAAATAAGCGATTAATTTATAAAGTTATTCCTATTTATTTTAGTCATTGTGCTTGGCATAGCCTTCCCTTAGTACCAGGAACCTGACAAGACAGAACAGCTGTGCCTTCCACAAGGTAAAGGAAATAAAGATGTATTCATCATACAGCAAGTCCATCCGGCTGGTTCTAACTCTGCTTCTCAAATAGAGATGTCTTGCGATTCATGATCATATAACATTTTCCCTGATCCTCATCATCTTATAAAAAGAATGTTACTCATAGAAGTCTTTTTATCTTAACACCCAGTCCCCAGAGACTATTGTGAGAAAAACTGCCTTTCTGGTAGGTGACTCGATTCTGCTACCTAGTATAATGGATTTGAAATATTCAGGCCCTATTCAGGAATTAGACTTGTAACTTTCCTCGTTTTTCTATAAATGAATCCTATTTGCTCTCAAGCCTTCATGTCCGCTATGATGAAGCCTCACTTCTACACTCAGACTTTATCTAATCTGGGTAAATGTTCGCTTCGATTCAATACTCTCTCCTTCATTCTTCTTCTGCAGCCATTATCCCCAGTGTGTACCTAATGTCCAGGGACAGGGAAAGGGGCATCTGGCCCAAGTGGGTCATCTTGTGGTTTTTGGCCTCAGGATGAAGGACAGCTCAGTCTCCTGTGGGCTTTGTTCAAACTTCTGTGGTAACCCCATGGTCTGTTTAGTGACTGCTGCTCAGAAGTCTCATGTCCTGGGTCCTCATCCAACTCTGCATTCTCTGGTCCCTTCTCAGAAGGCTGCCACTGTTGGGAATCAGATGCTCACAGGTGGGTCTTTAGGTACCTGAGATTACCCTTGGGTTTATCCATCTAGATTATTCCTTCAGCCATCGCTAATTTTTCATCTAGCTACCTTGTTACTCCAGTATCCAGTGAGGTAGCAGTCTTCTTAGGTTTTGCCTGGGAAGTAGCCTAAACCCTATTTCCCCACAAAGGCTATTGGTGACTTCTTTCCAAAGCTGGTAGTTTATTTTATAATGTCTGTGTTCTGTGGTCTGTCTTGTGAGATTCCAAACCAGTCCTTTCTAGAACTTAAAAAGGAAGCATGATTTTCTTATTCTCCAAGAGCCTGTTCTTTCAGATCAAAGGAATTCTGCTTTCCAATTATCATGCCTTCTATGTGTCTCAAGAGCCACTCAACAAATCGACTTCCTTCTGTTGGATGTATCTCATCACATGGCAGTGGTTCTCAATCTTGCCTGCACACTAGAATCACCTGAACAACTTTCAAGAATCCTTAACACTCAGATCACCCTCTAGCGCAATTAAAGTCAGAATCTCCAGGGGTGGAACTCAGACCAGAACCTTTAGTTTCCAGCATAGTTTTATGCTGGAATCACCCAGGCCCCATAAGGACATCACTGGGGTGTGTCGGTTCCCATGCCTACAGCGGGCAGATGGCAGCTTTCTCTTTTGGCAAGAACCTATTAGTTAAGCTCTGGCATTTCATTCATTCTTTACAACGTTTCCAAACCAACCTTAGTCTCTTTTCTCCAAATTGCCTCTTGTGGTTACGGCCATTATGAAGCTTAGGCACACCACATGCTCTGGCCTCATCTGGGAAAATCAGAAAATATTTAATTTTCCATACACTACTCAACATTTCCTGGAAGTTTTCTGTGCATTTAAAATGATGCACCACTGACTTTCCTTGAAAATATATTATCCCACTAGTTAGGAATTAACCCACCATGACTGGGTTAAGCCATGAAAGGAGATACAGGATTCCCCCACCATTCAAATGGAAAGGTGTCTGTGAAGCCTTCATAAGTCTAAATGGCATAAGAGAAGACTAACAATTACATTAATTTACATAGAAATGCTTTGTGAGTTCCTGAACGCCCTCACCCCAAATAACCGACTAAATCGTATCAAAAAACACATACTGCCTAAATTAATCACACTCATGGCAGGAAAGCAGGAATGGCATAAAGAGCTTGCCATTCTAGGAAAGCGCCTGGCAGGGTTACTCTCACTGCTCTGGCGCTATCACAAAACGCACATTCACACTCACGGCTTTTATCGTAAAATCAGAAATCAAGTTGGGCTCTCTCTCAGCACAAATGGTCTTCAGATAGGTCTGCCATAATAGCTAAGTAGCTTAACCTGAGTTTTCGAAGATGGCGGATACCTATATTCATGTTAAGACTACAAATCTCGGGTCTCTGTGAGGCCTTCTGAAGGGACCGGACAGTCAGGCCATGCTTTCTCTCTCTTACTCTTGTCTCTGCTTCAATCTGTACATCAGGGTCTTTCTCTCTTCTCTCCCCCGCACACCCAATTCTCTGAGCACAGTACTGTTTCTACCCGTAGCTCAGGAGCTCACATGCCGTAGTTATACCTACTTCAACAGACTGTCTAGGATTTATCTCAGTCCCATGACTTGGGGATGGGAATCTAATAGGAAATGAGGCAAATGGTGATATTTTCTAAAGAAAGTAGGAGTTGGCTTGAGGGTTGTGCAGGTTTCCCAGTAGGGACATTGGGATCCGCTATAATCACCCTGTAAAACAAAACCAACCCAAAAGTTTGCCTTAGAAAATAAGAATGACAGTAAGAAATGAAGAAAATAATTTTAAAGAAAAATTGTTATTTAAAAAATGAAATAAAAATAATTTAAAAATTCCTTTCATTAGAGGTCTAAAAGAAACATAAATTCCTTTACTTAGTAAAAAAAACTATTCTATCATGCACTTACTGACATTGTGCTGTAGGATGGTAGACAGGTAGATACAACAAGTACTTCCCCAGAGCTGCCATTCTAGGTAGAAAGATAGTTGAACAACGTTAATAAAATGTGAAATCTTTACATGCAAGGTCTTTCTGAAATATAATAATACAACACTTGGAAAAAGTCCAAGCATGGTTGCTGATGATTAAGCTTGTGAATTTTTTATAATATAAGAAAAACACTGTTGGCCTTTAGAGATTTTGTAATTATTTAGTTTTAACTGAACAACTTGCCAGAAGAAAAAGGTTCTAGTTGTGCACAGGTACCTTGGCTCTCTGATATCCTTCTAAGACCCATACTATTTCCAGGATCAGAGTTGCTGTAAATGCTGTAGCCAGGTTGTGCCCAGCCAAGGGGCAAGGAGGAGAGATCCAGACAACAAGGGATCCCCTCCATTCAGGAGGGTCAGGGGCACTGCTTTTAATTCCCACACAGGTCAGCGTGGTGTGGGCTCTCCATGGCCCTGTTCCAGATGCTCTGTGCTAACTGGATCTGAAACAAAATTCAAAAAGTCTTCACTTTATCTACTTTGTTGCCTCTAGAGTTCATGAAAAAACAAATGCAAAAACAAAACAATTTCAAATAATTTGAAATTCTGAATCACAATGAGCCAAGCTCCATGGAGTTGTTACAGGACAGAAGAATTGAAAAAAGTGTTTACCCCCAGTCATGGCTCCTGATGGGATAACAATAGGATTGTTTTTCCCAGGCTTGAGGCAAACACTTTTCCTTTATTCTAGGTGCCCCAACGCTGACAGCTTTATCTAAAGGCATAGTAGTGTTGGTTCCCTTTGTCTTTATTGCCTGCTATCTGCTCAATTCTGGGTGGGCTGTTATGAACCTGAGATAATTAGAGAGCTAACACCATGCACACACTGTCCAGTTGTTAGACAGCAGCAAGTCGACTCAACATATTCTTGACACAACCCAGTTGCCTCTTACAGGAATGATTGAGGTTGATTGTAATGTTTGATATCTATCTATTGTGAATTACAGGCATTTCATCCCCAGACTGATAAGAAATAAATTCACATTGTATGTAAACTAACCAAAAGCAGAGACTAGCAAAAGGTTTGACTTATATTTATTCTTTGTCACGTGATCTGTTCTGCAAGTTACAGATGTTCTCTATTTAAGTGGGACCAGACAGGCTTCTTGTCTTGGAAAGAGATGCTAGCAGAGAGCAGGCATGGGCCAATTATATTACTAACATTCTTGTAATTATAGCAGTTCTTATTACTGGTATTTAAAGAGCCCATCACATAGACTAGAAATCGGAATAGTATTTTTTAGTCTCTCACACACTCACATATATACAATCACGCACACGTATGTTTTTGTGTATTCGTATACATGTATGTCTGTTTGCAGCAGAAGAGTGTATGTGTATAGAGTGAGATTGAAGGCACTAACCTCTTTGGGGGAGACAGCAAACCAATATAACTATAACCATGTTAAAAATAGCAGTGTCTGTGGGTGGGAAGGGAAAGCAGACTCTCTGAGTTCAAACTCACATCCATCACTGATGAGCTGTGTGATCCAGGACAAGTTATTGATTTCTATGAGCTTCCATTCCTTTATTTAATATTACAGGGCTAATTAATAATATCTGCTTCACTAAGTTGTGTGTACTTGAATTTCTAGGCTGCGAGAGGATATTTACAAAGTGTGAAATGACTTAGAAAGGAAACCAATTTGATTAACATGAACACAATCAAAGCTACTTTACTTCACAGAGAGTTAATCAAATGTTGATATAAACATGATATGAAATTGCTTATATAATATGAAATGAGATGACATGTTTAAGTTAAAATAATATTATATAGAACGCTAGATTTTAGAGGTACTCTTTTTCTTATGGCCACTAGTTATCATTTTCTTTTGCTCATTAAATCTCTATGGTTCTTGAGTTTAATTTTAAGAAATAGGTTTGTTTCCCTACCCTAGACAAATAGCAATAGTAGAGTAAGAATATGGTTATTGAGATCCTGCTGGGTTGAGAACCTCACATAAAATCCTCTACCTGGATCCTCACTAGAAGCTTCCTCTTCATATCATCTGGAAAGACATGGGGACATTTCCTTGTAGAAATATAGAGATTCTATTATAGAAATAATATTTGGAATAATTTTTCTAACATCTAATATAATCACTCAGTATTTTTTTAGACTTCGTAAGTGTAAATATTGTTATCAGCACACATATATAAATAGAAATCTTAAGTATTTTCATTTCTGGCACCAAAATTCTTTCTTCTATTCAAAATAGGGATGTATTCAGATTTCTCTGGTTGTGCTCATTGGAAAACTAGGATTGACCAGAGGAGTATATTGTATATATTATTTGAGTGAAAACATTTCAGAGAAGAAACAGCTGTGATCATCAAGAATTCCTAAAATTGTACGATCGAGTCTAATCCTGTTGAACATGATTGTTTAACAAGGCCATCTGTTCAATGCATCGTGTAGGCATGGGAGGGTGGAGGAGGGGAAGTGCAGGTTTTGTTGATAAACAGAAATCACACAGGCAATAAAAACTAGAAGAAAACATGGGCTGGATGCCAGGACTGTCATTGTCTCACTGAGTCAGGTCCTAATATACAATGATTATGTCATGAAGCCATCTCAGACAATTATACCAAATGAAATAAAATGATGAAGCATCTGTGTTAATGAGTGCTGTGTTTTGTAATCAAATGACCAACCAAGGGAGCCTCCACATGAGAAGAAAACAAAGGGGGTCTTTAACAAAAGGGAATGATTCATTTGATCAAAACTCGTGGCCCTTGAAATGGATTTAAAGTTTCATTGAATTCAAATTCATTGAGTACAAATCTTATAATCAAAGTTTATTTTTACTTCTTAAAATGCTACTCAAGTTTTTAATGAAAACTTCAGCAGGAGTCTCAAAAATTCATTATAAACATTAGAAATTAGAATGTTATATTTCTTATAAAAATTTCTTTCAGAATTTTTATTTAATTAAGTTAATCAAAAGAGTTAACAGGACTTATATCCAGGAATGTCAAAAAGTAGAAGTGAAAACTGAATGAAGAGAAATCAGACTTGAGTTCTAGAACCAGTTCTCCTAAGACAATGTGACATTAGTAATTCAATGTCTCTGGGTCTTACTTTCTTCACCTATAAGTCATATGACTCTATGGAATGCATCTCAAAGGGTGTCTTTAGACTCTAAACTTCTCTGATTCTATAATCCAAAACCTAGGCTTACTGACTAACAGATTTCTCTATAATATTGTTTAAATTAGTATCTTTTTTTTTCTTTTTTTTGGGCGGGGCGGGGGGTGCTGGAGAGGTATTAGTGAAACTCTCCAAGAATTTCTTCTTAATTTTTCTTGAAAATAACTTTAGACTGACAGAAAAAGTTCAAAAATAGAGAGTTCCATAAACCATTCAGACATTTTCCCCAAATACTAATGTCTTACATATCCACTTTCAATTAGCTATTAACTAATTTATTGACATATTAGAAATTCCAATAGAATTTCTCTACGTATTCTTTTCCTAGTCCAGGATCCAATCCAGGACCCCACATTGCACTTTGTTGCCATGTCTCCTGTGTCTACTCCAGTCTGTGAAAGCTCCTTGATCTTTGCTGTCACAGTTTTGACACTTTGGAAGACTACTGGCTAGACATTTTGAAGACTGTCCCTGAACCTAGATTTGCCTGATGTTTTCTTGGGATTAGATTAAGGTTAAGCATTTTTGTCAAGAATACTGGGCTGTGTTCTTCTCCATATATCATAGCCAGGGGTGCTTTCTACACTTTGATCATTTGATTGTGAGGATATCAGCCAGCATCCCACAGAATACATTTTTCCCTTTGCAATAAGAAGTTTGGGGAAATATGATGAGACTCTGCAAATAACCTGTTACTCATCACACTTTTACCCACTAATCATACATGAATCATGAATTGCTTGCTTACAGCAATTATTACTGCCAAATCGTGGTGTTATATTTTGTGACTCCTTCTACATTTATTTTATTTTTGCCCACTAAACAATAAGTTTATTATTGCTTTATCTGAAAAATCTTCATAGGAAATTATGTTTTGCTGTATTAGCTCTCTGAAGCCTACTCCTGAGCCTTGAGGAAGCTTGGCTTTTCTGAACCACCCTCTCATTCTTCTGAGAAAGAGACATTTTGGGATTGCTTTGCCTCTGCTTTTTCACCTCTTTATTAGGTGTCTTTTCATAGAGTGGATTCTCTCGTACAGCAGTGTGAGCTTCTTCCTATATCTCTCCACCATGTTTGGAATTCCATTGTTTTTATGTATTGAGAGAATTTTTCTTAGAAGCATCTTCATCTTTTTTCCCCTAAGTAACACAGTCTACAATATTCTTACCCATGATGTGCTTCCAATCCACTTCTGTATTAAATTCTTTACTTTTGAACTATAACCAGGGAATCGCTTGGTGCTGTGAGGGATATCAACAAGCCTCCATGCAGCATGATCCCTTCAGGGCTCCAAACCCTATATTTCCAGTCAAGTCCTGCATCCAAATGCCAGTGAAGGCACCGGGTTGACCATCAATGCTTTGCACATTGTATTCATCTTTGGTCACCTCCACTTGGTCTTCATAGAGCTTGTCTGTGCCAAACCTATGGAGAAGCTGTGAGAAGCAGGCCAGCACAATATGCTGTCGTGTCATTTGTCACTTGGTTACACACTTTGGGAGTTCATGAGCATAAGCTGCACAAACTGTCATATCTCCTCTGCAGGCAGAGGCCGTCTGACAAATGATATCATCTCTGTTGGTTACCTGAACTATTGTCCTGTATCGCCTGTGTTATATTTATTTTTATCCTGGATTACCAAGTTTTTCGAGCATAGCTGTCAGTTTTATCCTCTCGTCGTCTTCTAAATTCCACTTGGTATCTCTTGAAGCAGGCCTTACTCCTGAGAACTTTAACAAACACCATTCTTTAGCCTAGAGACCTGTGGCCACAGCTTTGCCACAGACCTGCTGGTGCAGCAGTGCTCTGGGGTGGGGAGAAGTCTCTCTATTTTTTAATTGTCATTCTAATATGAAAAAAAGATGTATCTTCTACCCAGTTATTCAATTATTTTTATATCTATATGGATGCATGGATATTTGTTTTATTTTATGTGTTATAATGCATTACTACATTTCATTTTGAATCTTAAAGTTGCCTTATATTTTGGCCACTGGGGACTCCTAATTGACTCCTATGTGCTGTTAACATTCCCTCTTCTTCTATAAACATTTCCTTACTTTCTGACACCACTAGATACTCCAGTCACATCTCGTTTGTCCCAACCTTGGAATCAACCATTTTTTAAGTGCTGCAGTTCCTTTTATTGAATAATGGTACACAGAGACCAAGATCTGGTTACTAAACATGTCCTCATGGATGCTGGGGTATAGAGATGACACCTGTAATACACTGAATTCTCAGAGTTGCCATGTTCCCCTCTGCTGTAGCTATATTCAGAATCACCAGCATTGTTGGAAATCCACCAACTGCATTTATATTATTCAACCTATATTTTATAAATTAGCATGATTCTATTTTAGTCATCACCAATAGGTTTTTGGACAATGTTAATATTATTCAGCTAGTGCTGAGAAAAGACACCAATTTTCTTTATTTTTGAAGATGATGAGGATCATGGTAGAATATTTACTGATTATATAATATTCAAGAGATTGTGCTGTAGGAGATACAAGATTTAATTTATTCAAAATTATTGAATGGTGGCCCTCTTGAGGTTTTGAGGTGACAGCACTGAATTAAGCAAAAATCCTTCTTTCCTGGGCCTCTGTTCACATTCTAGCTATAAATCTCAAAAAAATTCTCAGCCTCCTCGAACTTCAGTCCTCATTTGTAAAATGAGTATATAGTGGCCAGTATTAGCCCCCTTTTAATTTGGATGTTAGGATTTAATTTGGATGTTAAGTTAGTTAACATGTATAAAGCAGTTAGCATGATGAGTAGCACCTACTAGCAGTCACCAAATGAGTTATAAATGACTTACTAATAATACATAAATTTAGATAACACATGCTCTTCAGAAGCAATACCGTCATGAGAATAAGGCATCCAACAACCAACTGTAATATGAACAGCGTGTGAGATAAATTTTAAGAAGACTTAAAAAATAAGAATTAAAAAAATAAAGTTCTTCTAGCTAAGATGATCCTTTTTTTAATTCTTAAAATCTCCAGCTCTCTGCTTCCCTTGTCCATATGTTCTTGCATGCTATTTTATCCATTAGAGCCCTGAACATATTATTAATAATTGTTTTAAATTCTTGGTTAAATAATTCCAACCTCCCAGCCATAGCTGAGTCTGGCTCCGATGCTTGTTCTGTTTCTTCCAATAACTTTTTCCTTTCAGTTTGCTTTATATTTTCTTGATACGCAGGCATGATGTACTGAGTTGAAAGAACTGCTATAAACAGATCTTTAGTGACTTGGGGCTGGGTGCTGGGGTCGTCCTGGGTTGGGTACCAGTCTTTAATGAGTCTGAGCATCTGGACTGTGAACTTCTCCAGTGTTGGTCAGTTCTCTTCCCCGTCTCCCTATGGGGGCAGGATGGCAGGAGGGGACTGGAGTTGGTTATTTTCCTTCCATAGTAAGGTTAGGCTCTGATAAAACCCCAGGAGGCAAGGCTCTGCTAACTAGTTTCCCCTGAGGATAGACCTTCTTGTGAAGACTGAGTGCTCCGGCACATGGCAGTCCCCCCATCTGTAGGCAATATGCTCCAACGCCCACAGTGGATGCCTGAATCCGCAGCTGGTGCCAGCACCTGTAGGTGCTATGCTTATTCCTATGATTTATTTTAATTTCTAAAGTAGGCACAGTGAGAGATGAACAAAATAACTGCTAATAAAATAGAACAATTCTAATGTTATCCTATGTAAAAGTTACATGAATGTGATTTCTCTCGCTCTCTCTCACTCTTTCAAAATATCTTCTTGCGCATATTTTAAGAACTTGGTTGACCTCAGGTATCTAAAACCTTGGAAAATGTGACCACAGGTAAGGGAGGGGACACTGTAATATATTTCAAAATGTCCCCCACCAGAAGTCTAATGATATTTTTCTCTGACATTTACTGTGAAATCCTGATAGAGCTCCTGGAGGTAAAACTCACAAAAGTGTGCGCTCCTGGTAACTGAGTCCTGAAGTTTTTAATTCTCAGTTGTCACACTGAACCTGGTGGATTACAGTGTCAGTTTCCCTCAGCTTTTCATTTGTGATCAGGACATAGTAGGGAGTCCATGCTTCTTAGGTGCTGGACTGGAAACTGAAAGTTTGAACTACTGACTTCCAAACATTCAATCATAGAAACTGGCTTCTTTCTGAAACCCAAGGCACCAGTAAATAAGACAGGATATAATTTATACTTTTATCTTACTTATTAAGATATAGTTAATAAGAACTTGCTGCCTTCCTATGGTTTCCTTTATGGAATGTAGAGGAGGAGTAGGGGTAAGTGCTTTTGTACTTAGAACCTCCGCATTATTTCTAACTTCCCACAGCATGTTCTTTCTAAAAGTCATTTTTAATTTATTAATATGCAATTTAAAAGCCATAACTTACTGAAGTTCACTTGAAGCATCCTTCTGTCTCAGCACATACTGCACATTTGCTTGGGAATTCAGGTCCCACTTAGAAACTTAGTTCAAATGGCACTTCCTCAGGGAAGTCTTCCCTGATTATTGTCTTTTCTCTAGAAACACTTAACTCAAATTGAAAGGACATGTCGTGTGGGTGTGGCTATTAGATAAATGTCTTTTTCACTCCACTAGACTGGATTCTTTCTTATGGCAAACATGGCTTTGGTTTTGCTCACTACAGGATCCTCAGTGCCCAGAGCAGTGGCTGTCAGGAAAGGTATTTAGTATATACTTGTTGAATGAATGAATACACCAATCAATTTCCTCACTGCTATACGTCTTTATTTTCCAACTCTTCTTAAATCTAGTGAACGATTCTTGTGCAAAGAGAAGTATAAGTAGTAATGATAATGCCCTTTAGAATAATCTTTGATATCCTCCCCTGGGATCATGGGAGGCTCCACTGAAAGTCACACTGCTTCTTGACAAGAAGAAATCTGGACCTAGCTCTGTATCTGCCGGGCATTTAAATACCAACTGTTGTTCGAGCTGCTACACCAGAACCAGTCACCAGCATGACAGAAACAGCATGAAAATGAGTCATTGAATGAGGTGCTCAGTTTGGGGAACTGCTGGCTAAATGTTCTTTCCTCCCTCCCTTACCACCAAGCAGTGTAGTGCACCCTTTTGTAAGGACTGTCACAACTTAGCACCGCACACTGGGGTTCTTAAACAGCAGAAACTTCTTTCCTTGTGGTTCCTGAGACTACAATTCCAAGATCAAAATAGTCAGGGAAATTTCTTCTGAGGCCTCTTACCTTTGGTTTGTAGATGACTGTCATCCCCCTGTGACTTCTGTTACATCCCATTTCTGTGTGTGTCTGTGTTCAAAATTCTTCTTACAGGACACCAGCCAGATTAGATTAGAGCCTTCTTGAGTGGCCTCCTTGTAATTTAATTACCTCTTTAGCAACCTTATCTCCAAATAATCACATTCTGAGGAACCTAGGGTTAAGACTTCATCGTAAAAACTTTTGAGGGAATGAAATTTAGTCTATGACACTTAGAAAGCCTATAAAGTCCCACAAAGTTTCAATAATTGAACTTTATCAGTCTGGATATGGGAAAAGTGACTTTTGAGGTATCGTCTGAAAACTAGGAAGTCATTCCCAACATAGGTAGCCATTTATAAATGAGAAACAAACTTTTCTCCAAGAACTTCAGCAACAGACTATATAACACACATGTTGTAAGTGTGGCCAGGACAAGGATAAAGTGAAATAAATGCCATGCCATTGATAGAATGACATAGAACATAGCAAGTGAAGTATCAAGAAACACTAGAGGGAAAGAGTGATTTTTGGAGCCACGTGACAATAATAATGTATGGAGAACTATTTTTCATTAGGCAGACTCATTGTTTGATATTTCACTCCTTATTTTTGTGAGATTTTTTAAGAGAAAAATAAACCTTCAGTAAATTAGAATGTTGCAACCTAATACCACATTCCAACTCATGAATGTTTTTCTTCAGAGTTCATTTGGAAGCATTTCAGACAGATTGTTAGGATTATTACTTTCTGGGATAAAATTATGCATTTTTTCAAACATTTCTTCCTCAACTCATAACCTTCCTCTCAGTAATATTTTGCATGTTTCAATAAAAAAGCAAGGAAGAAAGGCAGCCTCTGTCTATTTTTAGATGAACACATTTGCCAAACTGAAGGAAAGTTATCTAAATGCTTGCTTCCCACACACATGAACTATGTTTCCAGTGCCAAACACTTAAGTCAATTTCATAACCCTCTTCTAAATCAACATTAGCATGTTTACACCCCATCCTTTTACACATTATCTTAAACCCTATCATTTGTCTTAATGTTATCCCGTAGGAAGTGAGCAGACCCTGGGTGGGTCCAGGTAACCAACTTTATGGGACATCTCTTACTCACCTTTAAAAAGCATGTATAGCTAGGAAGGAACTGAGAGATGGAGCCTGTATGATGATGAGAAATGCCTGGCAGAGGTGCTGTGAACTCTGTCAGAAATGCCAAGACAGGAGCCAGCAGTCTGTGGACAATGAGTTCAGGCAGCTGAGTCAAGGAGGTGAATGGTGTGGTGCCCAGATCTGTCCAGCCAGGGAGGAAACCAGAGACAGACTGTCCCATAATGGAGGCAAAAGAAGATCCAAACCCTACAGGAGCCATGCTGACACAGGAGGCAAAGGACAGCCCTGGACTGTAATCAGAACAGAGAAAATACAGTCATGTGGCCCCTGTCAATAGGACTGAGCCCCTGTCTTTCTCATCTGGAGAGCCTTGATGACTTCACCAGAGAATTGGCAATGAAACAGCATGTCCCAAGTCATTAGGAAGCCAGCAGCAAAGTGAACTGGAATTTAGAATTCCTAATTTTCCCCTCCCTTCAGTAATTTTCCACTAAAAATAAAAAAAATGACATTTAAAAGAGTTTCAAAGATGTTTAAGAATTAATGAAAGATCATTTACACATCAAAGTCAGTCCGTTGGTCCAGAGAAACCTATACACTACTGTCAGTAGCAACTTTGCAAAAAACTGGAAGCAAATCGAAATGCCTTTTAGCCAGAGGTAGAAGGACAAATCATTTGCCATTCACACAGTAGAAAACTCCTCAGCAATAAAAAGGAAAGACTACTGACACAACATCCTGGATGACTCTCAAATGCCTTGAGTAACTAAAAGACACCAAGCTCAATAGGTCACATGCTGATTACCTACATTCAAATAATGTCCTGGAAAACTGATTTCCCCATGCAGGGTCTAGGGCTGGGACAAACTTGACTACAAAGCAGTATGGGGAACGTTTTGCGTTGAAGGAACTGTTTTACCTCTTGATCTCCACCGTGACTACACAACTGAATGTGAACTCTTAGAACTGGTGACTCAGGCAGTTGACTTGGTGGCTGGGGTGTGGACATGAAAGTACAGGGACTCTGATTTGAGACCTGAGCCTGGAGGGGAAAACCAAGTGAACAAGCAAATAACAATGCTTCTACTCCCTTTCCCTTCCTTCTTGCTTTCTTGATTTCTTCTTGCTTGCCTTCCTTCCTCTAAAAAATAAATAAAAACTCTTAGAACAGGACACTAAAAAGGAAGACATTAATATATGTAAAATACATCTTAACTTTTAAAATATTTAAAGAGGAAAAAATAGCCTATAGATAGGCTTCTGGAAGGCAGTATAATAAAAATAGGTAAGACTGGGGATTCCCATGCCAGACCACATGAGTTTAAAAGCGGTCTTTCTCTTTGCCCCTTAACACTATTCTGCTTCTCTGCACCTCATATTCTTAATTTAAAAATAAGGATAATTAAAATATCTACTTAAGGGGATTATCGTAACAATGGAATTATTGTATTTAAAATGTTTAGAAAGTTTGTTTTTGTTTGATACATCTTTATATAGTTCCTCAGGATCAAGGCCTCAAATTGCAGACCCTGGGTCAAAGGTATGCATTGTCATATATTTCAACAAAGTGCCTACCAAGCAAAGTATGCCCGGGCATGTTTTCTCAAACAGAGCATATGAGTCCTGGTTAACTGCTCTCTCTCCAACACTGCCCGTACTTATCATTTCCTCTTCACCGACTTAGAGGGTCAAAGAGAGTATCTCATTGCTCCTTTCATTTGTATTCCTTTGATGAGCAGAGAAACTGAACATTTTTTCATATTGTTATTGATCAGAGCGACTTACTTTTGTAAATAGTCTGTTAATCTTTTTATTAGAGTGTTTAATAAGTTTCTTATCAATTTATATGAGCTTGTTACAAATTAGTGTTAGCTATAATGCACATTACTTTTTAATAGATGTGAGATTCTTGTAGGAGCCACATTTGATCACATTCTAAACATTTCCCCGTGAATTTCACTTCTCTTTTGACCTTGCTTTGATTTTTTGCAAAATAGTTGAAATTAAATTTTTTGTGTGATTTCTGCATTTAGGGGATCATGTTGATGGAAGCCTCCCCTTTTGAGTAATCATAGCCTACTGTAATCATACAGTGATTACACTGTAATCATACAGTGATTAGCTTATGCTCCCATGTTTCTCATTTGGATGTTCTTCATTGCAATTCTCATTATCTAGAATATTCTAAAACAGTAACTGTGTTTAAATTCCAAAATAAAAAAGGAGATGTCTAATCTTAAGCCACATTATTACACTTTTCAACAAGATAAGAGAGAAAGGAGTGCGAAGATACATTTAGGAAGACTCAGCTTATGAAAGAACAGTGGTCAGGTCCCCCCAGTACACCCAGGAGATGACTCTGGGTGGTTCTTTAGTCTAATACCGACACCTGTCTCTGCATTGTTTACCCCTCCCATCTGTCCCCTCCTCCTGAGAAGTGTCCAATCCACTGACTCTCCCTGCACCCTGCCCACCTAAGCCCAAACTTCAAGTCCACACTCAAAATAAAGCTCTTGTTTTCATATGGGACGTCTTCCAACTCTAAAATTTCCTTCATAGATTCATGAAATCAGTCCCCTAGTCCAAGTACCACTTTAAAAACTTGGCTCTTTTATTCTTCTCTTAAAAATAACAATTTGGGAGAAATAAAATACAGAACAGAGATATAAAGCACCTCCTCTGACCTCACATTTTAGGGTTCTTTTTTCTGGTCAACTGATCCTGCAGTCATGCTAATGTGCTCCTCTTTACCCTTAAAAGTATTCAGTGTTTCCATCAAAAACTGAAAAGAAAATAAACAATGTTTCTCAAGCAATGCGAGGTGATAACAAAGGACTCCAACAATTTTGATTAAGGGGAAAGAACCAATTTTAATTGCCAGTAAGTGTCTTTAAAGAATGGCATAATTTTCTTTGTTTACAAATCTACAAGTTTCTCCGAGAAAGGAAAGTAAATCTTACAGAAGGGTATAAGACTTGTTGTCTCAAAGCGAGGAAGAAAATATGCAGAGTTCTGAGTCCAAATATCTGCAGTGAAATTTCTGTCTTCAAATTTTTCTTTAAATTACTAAGCATGATGGAATTATGTAAGAGTTTTAGAAAATACATCTTTTGTGTGTATATGCATATATTAATGCATATTCACAAAGAAAATATATAATTTTATGTATGTGCATGTGTATGTATCTAAGCACATACATATATTCAGAAACCACATTGTACTTATCAAAACAAATCACATATTTTGGAAGGACAAATTGGTTAGAAACACAAAACAGCAAATCAGTTCTCCCCTAGAAAGATCTAATCATTTTAAGTTTCTGTGCATAAATGCTTCTAGCCTTTTCCAGCAGGCAGGGTACCAAGGTGGTGTCTCCAAAGACAAACATACTTTTGTGGTAGATAACTGTTTTCTTGGCCTCTGAATAACTGTGGCCACATTCTCATGAAGAAAATTGTGGCCTGTTTTGCCAGTTATTTTATTTTTCCAGAGTAGAAAAACTCCCACCCAGAGGTACAGGAATTCATGTTCCTAAAGGAAAAGGTCTCTTGCTCATTATCATTTGGAGGGTGCCTCTCAGCTTCTCATCTATAATGACAATTTAGTCATGACACAGTCTCCATATTATTTTCTAGAGTTTTCTAGAATCTAGTGTCTGCCTGTGCATCTCTCCCAACACCGTCCAGTGCACAAGCAAAAATCCAGCAGAATTCAACTGTGGTTAGCATTAGTCTGTTTTAATAATAGTCTCATTTCTTTCATCTCTCTCATCTCATTACTTACTCTGCTATTTCACAGGCATCTATGAAGTTCCTGCTCTGTCCAACATAGTGTCTGATACCATACGTTCAAAATGACTTCTTTCTTCACTTATTTCAGTCCACACCATTCCGTAAAGTGTCTGTGAGTGGCAGACCTGAGGAAAGACTTCTGCTCTGGAAGAGCATACCCTCATGTTTTCTTGCCATTTCCAGAGTCAATTCTTAAAATTAACTTATTATTAGTAAAGTGTCAAATCTCAGTATATAACTATTTCACCTCATGTGAAACCAAGAACAAAGCACATAATTCTTCTTTGTCAGTTTTCATAATGGAAGTTTCCAATCTGATGTCATGTCAACAGATATGGATCCAGCCAAGGGCCACCTGTGTTACACTTGTCTAAATACTGGAGCCCACGATTGCATAGGAAGAATGGAGTTCATGTTTCTTTAAATCAGTAACTCTTTTTCCTCTGGCACAGCAAAAAAGCACTGACATGCTAACAAGAAGTGATAAATGTAGCAAAAAAATTTTAAATATTTGAAATCTTGATAAAATTTTTCATTACAATTTTTAAAAGCAAACTTGGAAACTTTGGCTTCAAAGATTTGAGACTTGAAACAGACTCTTTTATTCCATGAAGCTCAGTGGACCTCGTTGTAGCCCTTTTCTGAATGTGTTCTTTAATCTCATGAATACAGTGTGTTTGATATCCTTCGCTTGACTTATTTGAACATTAACACACATCTTTTTAAATATGGAGCTTTGGAGTCCAATCCTGAGCATCTTATCTAAATCTGATTCTGTATTTGTACAATATGACATATTTCTACAGTGCTTTTAACTCTGAAGATGTTTCAGTCCATTTAAAAAAAACAATAAAAAGAATCCCATTTTAATGAGAGTTATATTGTTTTAGGTTGGGTTCCTCCAGAGCAGATATCAGAAAGAATATTTGTGAAATGTGTCCCCCGTCACCAAAAAAAAAAAAAAAAAAAAGGAATTGCTAAGGCAGTAAGGACAATAGTCATGGAAAGTAAGGACATAATAAAAGATTATTATTCAGCAGATTGACATTGTGGACAAATAGGACTCCAGATGGGAAATCCAGGATACAGAAGAATATGCCCAAGAGTTATCCCACTTAGGAGTAAGGAAGCTGTGCTAATAGGTCCAGTTTCCCCATCTGTTATGTCTAAGAGTTAAGGTCAGGGGCAATTTGCCTGCCCTGGTCCTGCTAAGAGAAGCTGTTGAGAAGAATCACAGTTGCCTGCAGTTTGATGTTCCAGTGTTCTAGAAGAATGAGTGTTGAGGGAATGTGGCTACAAATCATTTTTCTGGGTCTAACCTCCATTAAAGCAATTTAATTGCTTGATCAGTTTTCCTTATGGAGTGACCAAATCAGTTCCACCTTTACCACCACCACACCCCTCGCTTTTTTTTTTTTTTCATTTTCACTCTGTTCCACTAGAATTAACCAATTAGTTTCAACTGTTAAGAATTCTCTTCTGTGGTCATTATTTCTACAAGTCCAATTTTCTTACATCTACATCTTAATTTTTCTCTGTAAGTTTTACCATTGGTTTTTGTTCGATTGCTTCTTACCAAGAATTACCACTATACATTAGAAAAATAAAAACAGTTTTCCCCATATACTAGCCGATCACTGAGATAATTGTGAGAACTTTTCGCCTAGTCTAAGATTATTCAATTGCCAGTACTGCTATAACTTGCCTCCGTGTCGTGTGAATGTTAGTGGATTTATAGGTTAACCTCCTTAAGCCTCAATTTACCCATCTTTAAAATGGTGCTAATAATAGAGACTTCCTAACTTCTTATTAGAAATTAATTAGAATAAATCATTTAAAAGCACCCCAACCTAGAGCAAGTGTTCATCATTGCTATTTATTATAACCATCATTTTGTTATTTAAGATCATTATGATGATACGTCCATTATTCTGCACAGTTCTGTTCACTTTGCCAAAAGCAAACTCACCATCTACACTATTAATAGAGGATAAACGGTTGTGTCAAAGTGAAAATAAAAATGTCCCTACCCGATGGGCAATATTACTTGCCTCATGGGGTTGTTGCTGGTGGGGGAATAATAAAACAATATCTGTAAGAAGTCAGGTAGATAGTAGGCACTAAGCTCACACTTTCTTTCAGATGTGTGCCTTGAGTTCAGGTGATAGGAGAAATGGTATTGTGATGAGTTTCCTAAGCATTTCTAGAAAGTTGGTCTTCTTAGGCCCAGAAGGGTTTGAGATCTACTGGTTTATGTGACATTTTGAAATAGTGAAGTTTCAGTATCCATTCCAAAATGTCTTTCAAAAGGCATGATTTGCTAGTCTTACTTTTATGCTTCTCAGTCTGCAATCAGAATCTTAGAACGGTCTTGTGCATTATTTGTGATTATGCGCTTCAATCATTTTTATGAAACTTGTGTGTGTGTTTTGTCATTTTGTCTTTTTTAGATTTAATTGTGGGTGCTTTTGGAACAGGAAAAGTAGCTGTTTACAGGTATGTGATTCGTGGTATGCAATTATTTTTCCTTCATTTATTTATTTATGTAATTCACATGTAGCATTAGTTTCAGGTCACAACATAAGGATTCAATATCTGTACGTAATGCCAAATAATTACCACAAGTTTCATCACCATCCATCACCTCACATAATTACAGAAATTTTTTTCTTGCTGTGAGAGCTTTTAAGATCTACTCTCATCAGTTTTTCAAATACAGTATCATCAACTATCACCATGCTGTACATCCCCAGCACTTAATTTTTAGCTGGGAGTGTGCACCTTTTAATCACTCTCACTCCTTTCTCCCACCCCTGCCTTTGGCAACCACCAGTCTGTTCTCTGTAGCTACGTGTTCAGGTAGTTTATTAGTTTTCACTATTAACTATTTTTTAAGCTCCATATAAATGAGAAAGCCAGATTTCCTTCTTTTTTAATAACTGAATAAACTTTCCGTCCCTATTAACATCATGATAAATAAGAAATTAATCTTCCCAAGACTTATAAATGATGTGCTTTTTAGATGTTACTGGATTTGAATTGTTCTCTTCGGTTCAGAAATACATTAAAATGTACTTATAAAGAAGTCTGGGGTGGGGAAATGTGACAATTTACACCTTGGTCTCTGTCGTCAAGTGTGGACATTGAGTTAGGGAACAGAACATACCAAAAATTGGTAGCCTCTGAAAGCAGGTATTGAAAAGTGATTCAAATGTGACGAGTCTGAATTAAAAAATCTGGCTATTCCACACACTCACTAATTAGTAATCTCAGGCAAGTTCATATAACTTTTTGACCCTCATTTTTCATCTGTAAAATGGGGCTAATGATACTTTTCACATTTATCTTTTTAAAAGGATGAACCGAGAGTCTGCATGTAAAGTACACAGAATAGTAAGTAGAAGGTAGACAGTTGGTGCCCAAACATTTACACAATTTTGTTCTTAAAACGAAAGTTTCATAGGCATACAAGACAGGACATCAGGATAAGAGGCAGTAGTCAGACCACGGTGTCCTGGGTACATAGTGCTAACTTAGCCCAACTCCCAGAGAGATTCTAAAGTTAGATAAGTGAGATTTTCTTCTGTCAACTCAGAATTTTCTTCTGATGAACTCAGAAGGCTGATGTATACCAATCACTCTCCACTTCAGTTATAAAGAATCTCTAAGCATTTGAAAGGCAGGGCTGGTTTGTGGTGGCCATGAAGAGGTACCATCCAAAGCTGATGGAGTAAAACTGACTCAGTGTCCAGCTGCTATGGTCTGAATCTACCACCATATGGACACCAAGTCCTTATTTTCCACAAGCTGCTCGCAGGCAATTACTGGGTACAGCAGAGACTCAGATACAGGCCCTTTTCTGTGAGACATGGAGATCCTCTAATGTACAGTGTTGGCTCAAGGACTCCTCTGTGGCCTGGCTGACCTTCCTGACCCAACCCTCTTTCCTTCCCTTGCTCCCCAGGGATCAGACCTACATGACATTTGACAGCTGGCTCCCAGCCTCCTCCCTCCCACCCTCCTTTCTGTTCCTCAGTGGTATTTACCCCAATACATATCTTGCATGTCTAATCCTGTCTTACCAGCTTTTCCACAACTGGAGCCCATACAATATTAAGAACCAAATTCTGTAACAAAGCACAGATAAATAGCGTAAAGGAATTCAGGAAAATTTCCAATGGGTCGCCTTGTGGTAAGCATAAGACTGTTTAAAGTGGTACCCTAACCAACATACTGCTCGAAGGCATACTTCTCCCTCCTGTCAGATGAAAACTTACCCAATCAGTTTTCCAATTTATCCAGTTATTTCATATGGTCATCTGGAGATCTGGCTCCCTTCTATCCTATCTTGGAACCAAATTGAAAACATTTCCCCTTTCGTTTTCCCTCGGACTTATTTTCTTGTCTGGTCATCCTCACCTGGGTGTTTAGAATTGACTTTATATTAGTTCTTCTTCTCAAACTTGACTCCCTATTAAAATCACCTGGAGACTTCGTTGAACATTCTAATGCCTGGCCCCTTCTCCAGAGATTTGGGTTCAGTTGTCTGTGGTGGGACCTGGGCATGGAATCTGTTTTAAAGCTCCCCAGATGATTCTGTTGTCGTGTTGGACTTGAGAACCGCTGCTCAGTGTGAAGTACAGGAAGGTTCTGTGAAGGCCTCTCATGTGTGTCGCTAAATCTGCAAAGCGTGGCTAGAAAATCATCCATCAAAATTTCAAAACCAGCTGCCGATAAGGTGCCAAAATTTACAAAACTCAAGTACTTACAGACATGCGTGACTGTAAGATGATGCCTTTCCTCAAATAAGAGTAGAGACATATCACCAAGTAGCATTGCATAGCGGTGTCGCCCAACTCCCAAGAGCCCCGTCCGTGAACAAAGCAGGTTTGTGAATGAAGCTATGCTCAAGGTTCCCACGTCCTTGATTTGGATTCATGAGCTACCACATGTGTTTCCAAGTAATTTGTTCAGTTGGTGTGGCAAGTTGTTGGTGCAAATATTGGGAACGTTGGCAGAGGCCTCTGGAAATGGAGTGGGCTTCTACCTGTCCCTCAGTACACATTAAAACCGTGTTTTCTCCCTGCAGAGCGAGGCCCGTTGTGACCGTAGACGCCCAGCTCCTGCTGCACCCCATGATTATCAATCTGGAGAATAAAACTTGCCAGATTCCAGAGTCTGTGACACCTGTGGCCTGGTGAGTGCAGCCTGCCTCTCACTTTGACATGAGTTCATGCCACCTGGGCCTCTTGTGCAAATGCAGCTTCTCAGTCCATAAGTCGGGGTTGAACATGAGACTCAGCATTTCTAAAGAAAAACTTCAAAGAGGGCACTGATACCCAAGGTCTGGGCACCAAACTTGAAATTTGAGTAGCAAGGAGAAGTTAAAAAAAATAAAAGATATGTGATCAATGACATGACACTTTGAAGGTGCTTCTCTGACATACAGGCTTCAGGTAGGAGTAGGAAAAAAAAACATTTGGAGAAATTCCTAAAGAAACAAATCTTGGAGATTCTCTTATAGATTCTTTGCAAACTGAAATGAACCAAACTGAAAATAGAAAAAAAAAAAAAATGCCTTGACTTAAAATTGCATATGTGTAGTGATACCAATTTTCAGACCTAAGTTCTGTTTAATATTCAAATTTGGGTCAAATTACTCTGAAAACATGTCAGTTTTGTAACTTAGCATGTAAAATTAAACAGAGGTGAACCATATAAAAAGAGATATTTTTGTGCCCTAAGCTATATTTTTACAACCATAATCCCAGCGTCAGGAAAAGCAATAAAATTAAGGCTCCTTTGCCTGGGTGGTGGGAGAACATGGCTGATGGGCTTCTGAAAGTGTTCATTCCAAATCTTATCAGTCACCAGAAGAAACTGCAACATGGAACTGACTGTTGCACAGTTGGAAAAGGTCCCATTTTATTTCTCAATATGTAGTTCTCAGGGGTCAAAAGTCTGTCCTATTGGGTAAAGCCAGGTCATTTATGTCTTCTAAAATGTCAAAACATACTGGGAGTGTTTGAGTTGCCCTCGTTTTCTAGAAAATATGGTCTAACTCAGTAGGTTTTGTTCCTGAGAAAGTCAGAATGCAAAACAAACAGGTCTTGACCCAAAGAAGCTATTTCCAGCCATTTTCAGCATGTTGTTGATGGCCTTTGACAGCAGTGCATACCGGAGTCAAAGCCTGTAAGGGCAGAGGGTTGGCAGGGTAAGGAGGACCATGAAGAATTCTTTCAAAAACAGCCTTTGCTAGGCATTCCCACTTCAGGGAGTGTCCTGGTCCTTTACCAGCTTTTGAAAGTATCAGGGAAATGCCCTGAGCACATTTTAAAGTTGTTTGTAACCATAAAATATTATAATGAAAACCTGATCTGAGAAAATACATGAAAGAGCCAGCATCCACCCTTACCCTGGCATGATTAAATGAACATGAAATGAACCGTGGGAGCTATTCGGGCATGAGTATTAAAACTTAAGTATTTCCTCAAATAGCCTGATGTCCGCACATTCATAACTGAAGAGACTCTTAGGCTGAGGTCTTTTCAGTGTGTATGGAAAATGTTGAATAAACTAGATCTTTTTTTCTAATAATATTTAGTCTTTTAAATATTCTCATAAAATATGTGATTTTAACAGATGATGAGATATCTTTGGTTTTATGGAAAGAATATTAATTTTTAAACAAGAAATATCTTGCTCTTCAGGAACCATTTTCTTGTACTTCATCATATTAAGTTAAAATGCAATGTTATGTGGACAAGAGCATAATGTATGCTCTTACAACGATTAACTTAGTCCTATTGTATACATTTTCTAAAAGATGTTTTATTTTCACATGCAAAAATTTGAACAGTGGTTTGGAGCATTAGAGGATGGAAAGTTACTACCTGATTAAGTCTAGAATGTGATTTTCTGATACTTTTAAAATTTATTCTAGGAATTTAGCTAAGTATTTCCAAAATGATTGAAAGGCATTTGCTGGTATTTTTGTTGTGAGTTTCGTCTGTCTTTGCTGTAAGCTAGTATGGTCAATCTGAAAACTATTAAGTAAACTCTAACAGGAAAATAGTTCTTCAACTTCCATCAAATGTGAATTTCTGTCTTTCAAACAGCTGCGTAGTTTCGGAAAGTATCTGCTACGAACTTTTCTAAACTAGAAAAGAATAAAGCCAACTCAATGAATATTAATATAATTGGTATTAACCAATTAGAAAAATAAACTAGTAAAAATGATTTTATAAGTGTAAAAGTTCATACAATACACTTTTCAAATATAAAAAAGCTTTTCAGATATGCCGAACTTTATGTAAAATCTATTTGCTGTCATTGAAATAAGTGAGATAGTTAGATTGAAAATGAATTGCTTTTTACTTTTAAATCATGTTCACGTTTGTCTCCTTTCTCCTCATCCATGCCTATGAGGACAGTTCCATCACAGAAGCAATATTCCCTCCATTATTGTATTGAGTTAGCATAGGGTAGAGGGTGTGTGATGCTTTGTGCTGCCTTCTGACACACAGAACCACCAAAGACAAATGGTTTCATTTAGCATTTATGTGATAAGGGATCCAAATTGAGTTAATGTTTTTGGTTCTAAGCAGATCTATTCATACTGACTATAATCATGAACTCTAGTTTGAATTTTTTTTTTTTTTTTTTTTTAAGGAAAGGTACAGGCAGGAATAAAGGCAAGTAGGCTGGCAGGAAGGAAGAGAGAGGAAAAAGAAGCACTTTATTTTATTTACTTGTCATCTGGATTGTTCTTTCTGTCCCTGGGTCTTGAACCTGGGTCCTTGAGATATATGTGGATTATGTCCAGTGGCCTTATTCACTAGGCACCAGGACATGCCTAAAATTTTAATTCTAATTAATTTCATTCACAGTTTTCCTGGACAACTCAAGAGTATTTTATAATTAGGATCAGACTTGTGAATGGACCTTAATTCTTTGGTTTATAAAACATATGATATCTATAGAAATAGAATATAATGAGTATACTATAAATGATTTTCTAAATGCAGAACGAAAATTCAGCACATGACTATAAAATTTTCAGGTTTACCATTTAGATTAGACTAGATGCTTAGAAATTTATAACTTGGCAAATCTTTTCTATTAAAGACATATATAAAAATTGGTAGGGTTTCAGTTGTAGTACTGTTATCAATAATTTGGTAAGTTGTAACAGTTATATTAAAGTTGCATGAAAAAAGTTAAAACTACCACTAATCAAAGTAACAGAAAGGGGGAAATAAGAAGGAAATTTAGAATAGCATTGACATATAATTCATAAATCAGGAGTCACCTTTATCCAATAATGTCATTTTTCAATCAAATCCCTTCTCACAAAGAGGAAATCACATTCACATTCATAGCTTAAACTTATTTCTTTTTCAAAAATTGTATTGCTTTTGAATTGAGTTTAGCAAAATATTGTATCTAAAATAATTTTGTTTAATATGTGATGACCACTTCATTACACGCAAGAATTTATATTTAAAAGACTAAGAAACTTTGTCTATGACTTTAGCACATAACCAAAAAGTTGCACACTGAAAAACTTCCAGACCAGCTACAAAATTTAAAGATGTGATTAACTCTTAAGTCTTTCTTGAATAATTCTAATTGAAGGAGAAGTGGGCTGGAATCTGTGATTTCTCTGGGGAAGTGGTACAAACACTTGTAATGACAGAGACATCTCAGGAAATTTTTGCTTCAGTGGCATGTGGCAAATTATTTACCCTGAAGGCAGACATTAACAGAGGTCACAGTAGATAGATGAATCCCAGATGCGACACATTTTCATTACGTTTAACACAGGAAGCTGACACATAATTAAAGTATGATTAGGGATTACTCACTCCTTTTGATTCTGTAGAAATAGCCCATACTCTAGTATTTTACTCATAAAAACATTAAAACTGTCATTAAATCATACGTAAGTATTTTCTTATAGTTTTACTTTCTTAGAAATGTGGAAGGACCCCGCTGCGAATGCAGGCTTTCAGGGTTTGACATGTTTGAGGAGTGAGGTGAGCACATCCACCAGTCAGGCAGAGACAACTGGCCATTTCTCATTCCCTCCATGGCCCCAGAATAGTCCCCAGAGTAGGTCATCCCACAAGCCTTGGCTACGTCTCCCTGCATTAAGTTTAGTGCGCGTTCAAGACAGAATTACTAAGTTCCTCCCACATACTTCTACTTTCTGTCTTGTCTTAGTATACGCCCTCTGATTGTGCCTACCCAGATGGAGGCAGTCACTCTAAGCTCCTCCTGCTCACTTCTCTCTTCTAGAGTCTCTACCCAAATTGTATGCCAGCCCCTAGCAAGTTACCACCAAGTTCCAAGCAGAGTGGGGCTGCAGAGTAATCGTGTCATGGTACGCCCTGCCTCTTAGGATTAAATCAGTTCTCTAACGATACTTTCAATGTCTGCTTCCTACCAAGCCGATCAACCTGGCCGCCTACACCTCCTCATCCTGCTCTGTACTCCAGCCACATCCATTTCTTCAGGCTCTCAAAAGGAGCCCTATTTCTGTTCATCTTCATTGACTATTAGTTGTTCCCTGCTCTGCCGTCTAATTCTCCACTCCCTTGTACCTGGAAGACATTTATATGTACTTATTAAATATAGGCAGCAATGGATTGATTAATCCATTGATTATATCAGTTAACCTCTGGTAATATTTTAAAGTATTCCCTTCATATATAATAATGACACTAGTCTTATTTGTATGTGTGTGTGGCGCGTTGATGGAACAGATAGATAAACATGTGTATGTGTACAGATACGTGTATGTGATGTGTACCATAGAAACATTTTTAAACGATGTGTTCATTTTGTCTGGGGTGTGAAAACATTCTACTTCAAATGTAACATTTTATTAACCAGTAAATCATTACTATTATTTCCATAGCTTTTCTCTAAGTGTGTGCGCATCGGTGGCAGGCCAGAGCATTTCAAACACAATTGGTGAGTATGTTTTCATTTGTATACTCCTGTACTCTAGAGAAATCCAACCATAAGCATTTCTCTGCACAGACCACATGACACCTTTTAAAGAGCTCTTTATTAACCCCAAGATTTATGTTGTCCATATGGAAAATTCTCCATCAGTATTACTGAACAATTTGTTCATATTATTGGTAAAGGCAGAGATAATTATGGGGGAACATGATAGTTTGTATAAAACCACTATACCAAAAGATTTTTCACTTTCGGAATATTTTATACTTTTTTAAGCTCATGTAGTGGTTTTGATCCCAAATATGAAAAAAACTGTTTCCCGAATACCCAGGTTGAAATAGGAATTCATCTCTGATAGAGGACTGCATTCACAGAGTACTTTTCCTTTCCTGCTGATGTTACTTTGTGTCTGTCCCTTAGGTCTGACTGCTGAAGTGCAGTTAGACTCCCTGAAGCAAAAGGGGGCCGTGAGGCGCACTCTGTTCCTGGACAACCGTCAGTCACATCTCGTCTTCCCTCTTCTCATAAAGCGGCAGAAATCCCTCCAGTGCCAGCACCTTCTTGTTTACCTGAGAGTAAGTGCCCCAGAATCACTTTTCTGGCCTCTAAGGTTCAGTTCCAAATTCTAACCACTTTTTCCATGTAACCAATCTAGAGCTCTCCGTCTACTTTCATTTTATCGGGAGAAACCTTATTGTCAGCTGTACGCTCCCCTCTTGATTCTTACTTCAGCCAGACTCGTGTGTTCCAATAATTCCTAAGGCTTTTCATTTTGAACACAATCTTGATAGCAGCACTAGTTCGGGCTGTTTTCATTTCTAAGTGTCTCCCCTTCATCCACCCCGCCAAAACCCCATAAAAATTAAACACCATCTATTTGAATTTTTATCCTATGTGAGTCTGTTTAGCCAGATTTTATCAATGAGCACTTACGAGCCAACTCAGAAAAAAAATGTTGAAGCATTTGAAGCCCATATTAAGTCAGTTATAATTATATCTCGAAAGCAAGATATTTTCCCAATAACTTCAAAACCTACCGTGAAATTAAAAAATAAAACATTTATCACACAATTATTCCATCCTCTTATCAGTTGTAAGGTGGATATTGCCTTTTTTTCATTTCCTCTTTCCCTTGAAGGGACTTAGGGAGGGAAAGCTGGGCAAGGCCCCAGGTTAACAGCATACTCCAGTGAAAAGCTGAATGAAAACCGTGACCCTTGCATCTTATAATGACCGAGACTGACTCACAACTGAAGGGTTGCTCACAGTTTAGGGGGCCCCTGTGTGCTCACAGCTGGTTGCTGGTGCTACCTACCCACTTGCCCCAGGCGGTTCAGTATTTTTATCTAGAGGATCTCTCTGAAAGCATCGGAAGTTCGTGCAAGTGAGGATTTCATTGAAAGAGGTAACAGGAAAAGCCCAAGAAAACTCCAAAATTTTGCCAGCCTCATGAAAATTCCAATTCCAATTCACAAAAACTTCCAACAATAGTTATTATATCTAAAAACATAATATTGTACTGGGCAATTTGATCCATCTGTGTGAGTTGTGGAAGACCTGGGACCCTCTAAGAAGCCTTTATTTAGATGAAGCCACAGCTGAAATATAAATTAATTAAACTGACTGCCATGTCACACCAGTCAGCAGTGGGCGTTGCCTGAAGCTGCTGTGTGACAGTTACATCATCCCTCATGGTCACTAACCTGCAGGCAAAACTTGCCTCCCTTCGCCAGACTATCATCTTGCAGCTCCATTTCATGGAGACTTTCTTGAGTTTGTGACTGTTTTTCCTAGGATGAAACTGAATTTCGAGATAAATTATCTCCTATCAACATTAGTTTGAATTACAGTTTGGATGAATCCACCTTTAAAGAGGGCTTGGAAGTGAAACCAATACTGAATCACTACAGGGAAACTGTTGTTAGTGAACAGGTAGGTCTCTGATGGTCTCTGATGGTTATTCTCACTCAGACCCTGGGCTTTGCTCCTGTGACCTTAAGATGAAACCCAGCTCCTTGTGTGTTTTCTTTCCTGCACACTATCTTGTAACATTTGGGAGTTTCTCCTCAGTGTGTCTCAAACACTGTGTCATTGGGTTTTTAGAAGCCCTTCGCTTCCCCTTTTGCAACCAAGATTTAATTTGTTCGAAATGTGGCTGGAATGGAAGCAATCCAGCCTATAATCCTCAAAACATTGCCAGAGTAGCATTCTTTACAGACATCTTGGACTGTATTGGAAGTGGGCTATTTTGTCAACTGGCTTCTCTTGGGAAGGTCACTGCCTAACCTGGGGCTTGTAGCCTGCATAGTCATGCACAGGGAAATAAAAGCTTTGGTTTAATTTGGCAAAGCATTCCCAATTTTCTAAAAAGGGGATGTGATTCAGCTTTTCCAAGGTTAATTCTGATGCATGTTTGCACAATACAGGCTCACATCCTGGTAGACTGTGGCGAAGACAACATGTGCGTTCCTAACTTGAAACTGTCAGCTAGACCGTAAGTTTAAATAAATAAACGTGTGCATTTTATCTAATGAAACACAGGTGTTTATTTAAAACTCCTCTGGAGAAAGTATACACTTCCAACTACTACTACTACAAAAAAACAATTACGCTGCATGAAATCCTTCAGCTAGGCTGCACTTTGGGTCAGCCTGGGCTTTGGGTCAGTGCTGTCACTGATGTCAAGTGACACACCCAAAGATTTTGCTGAGGCCGCTTCATCTTTCAGCAAAATGGAAACAATGTTTTTGTTCAGTCAACTCTTCTCTGGAGTGGTTGAGGTCCCACTGCTTGTCTCAGTCACGTGGGCAAAGGATTCAGTTCCATCTACACCTCACCCAAACCAGCTTCTGCAGCCCCTGAGTCAAAGGCATCTTTAAACTATCAAAACAAAATCAAGTTTAACTTACTGATGAAAAACTTTTTCACGGCGCTCTCTGGAGCAAAGCAGAAGGTGTTGCTTGTCATAAAAGTCACCGATTCATCAACGATAATTGTACTGCATTATGTTATGGAAAGAAATGAGATTAAAATGTAAAAGCGAATTTGTAGTCCCATCCTACCCAACAACTCTCTCGCTGCCAGGGTTTGGAACCTGCTTAGTAACCTCTCAAGGGAACTTTTTTCCCACAAACTTCATAATTTAACCAGTGTCCGAAGCAAGAGCTTTGGTGAAGGATTAAAAGTAGAATGTTGAAGTCTAAATGTTAGTTCAACTTTAAGCTTGGAGTGCTTTAAATTTCCTCAAAATACTCCCACATCCTGCCTCAGCTATTTGAGATCTCTTACTTGCTCGTTTCCTCCCTCTGACTATATGCTTTGTGTTTCACGTCTCCCCTATTGCTTGCTAAGCCATGCTTATTATCTGCTTGTTGGATGTTTTCAGAGATATACTGGAGCTGCCGCATCTGGTTTGGGAGTCAATTGTTAAATTTTCAGGAATTTTTGCTGGAAGATGTTATATATTATGGTGGCTTGAAATTGATCACAGTGGAAGGATTTACACACTAGAATCAGCAGAGGCTAGAAAATCAGTACTTTTTTTTTCTTTTTAAGAACTGGTTGTTAAATGTTACCAGCACACCCCTGAGTGTTCCTATCAGACATAGATCTCTGAATTTCCCTCCCAGTCCCTCATGATGATCCATCTTTGTTTTGTCCAAGGCTTGCATGTCCACATATTTCTTCTTTTCCTCCCGGAAAACCCCTTAAATAAAATATCCATGAATTCAGAGAAATACAGCACCTAATACTTCTTCTTAAACTGAATTTTTAGAGATAAGCATCAGGTAATCATTGGAGATGAAAATCACCTCATGCTCATAATCAATGCAAGAAATGAAGGTGAAGGAGCCTATGAGGCAGAGCTCTTTGTGAGAATTCCAGAAGAGGCAGATTACATCGGGATTGAACGCAGCAACAAGGTAATGCCTGCAAATTATTTGAAGTAGAAAAGAGTGAGGTATATCTGTGAAGTCAAATCAATATTAAGTGGAGCCATGTTAGCTGAGCATGTCTTTCTAAATGAAAGAACCAAATGGTACCTTATTTTATTTATCATAATAGCAATGCGCTAGAAAGGGGGAATGGGCTCACCCTGTATTGGTATCTTTCTTGGCCGTGGTGCAAAGATCAATTGGGCAAAGACTGAGAGCTGAAGCAAGGATAAAAATATGAAGCATCTTCCCAGTGAGATCTGTCAGCAACCCCCTGAGCTAACTCCCACCCTCCCTGGCATTTTGGCCCTTTGTTTTGAGTTCCCTGTCTGTTTCAAGCAGGTCGCAGGAGGTCTGGGTTTTGTTATTGCTTATGGCAGAAGCTCTGAGCCATCCCAGCTGAGCACTGATAACAGGCCAGACAGGCAGGCACTGGAAAGGAAACATGTTCATTTTTCTGTCTTCTTGGTCCACCGTTTTGGGATTGGCACCAAGAAAAGCCAGATCTTCGGCATCTGCCAATCTTGCAAAGCCACTCTTTATCAAAGTGACAGCAATATCTTTCTTCCGTTATCAGAACGTGAACATCTTCCAAATGAGAGTGTGCTCAGGTCCTGTCGTGTTTTAAATCACTTGGTATTGAAAACCATTCTATATACATTGTAGAGTAACAGAGCACCTCAGTTTCAGAAATATACACATTTTAAAAAGTTTCAGAAATATAAATTAGGAGCAAAGACCAAGTTTCATCATCTTTCATACTCCACTGCACTTCATATACAGAACTAGACACCATGGCTGTTCCTTCAACACTTGGGGAAATGTTTTAAATACCTGATGTTTTCCAAATACCACATACTCTCAGGAGCTTGGACATTCTAATGATTAAAAAATGTAATGAAAAATAGTTCCTCAAAAGAGATGTTAACAAACTGTTGTGGTGTTGGTACATCAAAGGCATTTACAAATGTAGGGGATAAAGTATTCTCTGTCTAGTCACACCTCTGCTTTATGTTTTGATTAAATTATCTTCTCAGTAAAAAAAATAAATACAGGAGGTTAATGATCAAGTATCGTTGGCAGTCTTGAAATCATTACAAGTGTCCACTGAAAAAAATTATTGAAAAGTATCACCTACAAATACTTACTGGCAAATGACACCTAAACAAATAAAAATCATGACATTCTGGTATGTTATTTTTTTAAATGTTCCAAGACTCTGCTCATATTTTTATTTCAATTCCCTTCATGTCACTCTGCTCCAACTCTGTTAAACAAAGCATCTATTCTAAAAAGCTCTTCTTTTAATAAAAGAACCAGTTTACGGTTCACTTTGTTACACCAAAAACACAGGCAAGCATTTATCGCTTCTATCTTTGTCTGTAAACATCACAACACACATTACCCATAATCTCAAATGGATCCTTAATGAATTTTCCTCTGTCCATGTCCTGTGGGCAGGGACTTAGCTCAGTCTTTGAGTTTTGCATGACTAAGCCACATTCTAATTTCTTCTTTGTTTTTAAGCAGTTTGAGGTTTGTGTACCTCTTCATTTAAACTCAGTTCCAGGTTGTTTTTTAAATGATTTTTCTCTCAAGGGGAAAAGTATTAGGGATTATCTGATTGTAAGGGTTTTTGTGTTTTCTTTCCCCTTTGTAGAAAGCATTCATTTTTTTCAAAAATGTAGATACTGATCATCTCTTTGTCTAGAAACCTTCACTGATTCAGCCTTTATACTTCCTTTTGGTGATCTCTACATTTTTCTAGGAATAAACACAGGTGCTTTGCCTTTTTATTATTATTATTCTGAAAATATATGTAACATTCACGTTACCATTTTGACTGTTTTTCAGTTCAATGGCATCAAACATGTGATTGCATTCTTGTCTAACTGTCACTGCCATCCAGTAAAGAACTTTTCCAAACTGAAGCCCTAATTCAGTGAACACTAACTCCCATCCCCTTTCCCAGCCCCCGTAACTACCATCCTACTTTGTCTCTATGAATTGGGCTGTTCTAGGTACCTCATACACATTCAGTATGGTCAGAACTAGATTTTCCATCTTCACACAATCATGCTGTCCTCCTTCCTTCTATTCCCTGTTCTAGAAAGTGCACCCACATCCACTTACTTTCTAAAGCTTAAATTAGTCCTTAATCTCTCTTTGCTGGCTGTCGCATCACCACGTCATCCAGGCTGAGTGATCTTTTACCATGAGGATGATACGGTCTCCTATTCATGGCCCCTTCTCTCTGTGCCCAGCCCTTTCCCAGCAGGAGAAGACTTCTTTCTAAATTGCAAATCTTACCATGTCATTCTCTTACTTAAAACTCTTCCTAATATCTTATTATTTCTAGGATAAAGTCCAAATCCCTGAGATGTCTTTAATTGTATCACCCTGCTTACATCTTCAACCTTATCACCAGGTCTTGACTCCTCCTTTACCCCATGTCCCAGTACAGCTAGACTGAACTCTCACTTCGTGTGATGCCCATTTTCTCTCTCACTCCTGTTGTACTGATGATCCTTGTCTCAAACACTTAACTACTCCATCAGCCCCTTTATCTAGCTTGCTTCTTTCTATTCATGCTTCGGACCTCTGCTGAATAATGACTAGGATATAGAGAAATTCAGTCTCATGCCAAAGTTACACAGCTACCACTTAGCAGAGCCAACATCAAAACCTCGATGGTTAGGTCCAGACCTGTGTTCTTACCCATGAATCTGCACACCCTGTATCTGCTAAGATGACATTTCCATCAGGAAGCCTTCTCATCATGTAAAGCTGTGTGCGTAGCCCCCGACATCACTATGCATTTCTCCTGTCATAAAATTTAATAAAGTGAATTCATTATGTATTTCTACTGCTTGATACAGTTGCTTATGATTTCTTACTCCAATTGTTTAAATAATTGGAAATTCAGAGAGGACAGGAGTCTTTTTTCTAAATCAGTGCCTGATAAATAGCAAGTAGACAGCAAGTATTTTCCATGAATGAATAATACCCTGAGAACTATAAATAAATTAGAACTAGTGTTCTTGGATCAGCTGAGAAAAATTATCTAGAAATATCTAGAGAAACAGTCATTGTTTCTCTCACTCAGAAAAAAGAAATAATGGTTAAAAAAGAAAAAGGGTGGAGGATGTGAAGAGAGAAAAGATCTTTGATGTGAAAAGCTATTTTCAGAAAGTTGGGGAAAAGTACATAAACTTTTTCAACCTTTAGATAAGATAAAAATTACTATGGAAACTAAATCCTTAAATTATAGTTGAGGAACATGTGGACATTTTGAAAGTTTTTCCTTGGCTCTTTTTTTCTGCTTTCAGGAGTGAGTTAATAATCCCAACACAAAATGTCTCAGTACAATAAGCATTAGTTATGAATCCTGAAGAACCTAAACATGTGCTAAAGCTATCTTTGAGAAGAGAGACTGTTACCAGTTTTTAAAAAATGTTTATAAGTTCCTTTTGGACACTAATATATCATTCATATTATCAATCATACTTCTGAATATCAGTGATTCACTCCTTTCTCAATAATCCAACAGACCTCTCCATGGGTATGGTGACCGGGGTCATTTTAGGAGGAGGATTTTACAACTCATTGTGTGTGGTCTATTTCACTGCAGGCTCCTCTGTAGGAAAGGGTGTGAGCTACTTCACTCTGTCTTCCAGCACCATCTACAGCCCTCTGCCCTCCGAGGCCCTGGGGATAGAACAAATACAAAGACCCCCATCTTCCTGAGGTCTCTGATATCTAAGCATGTGATTCACCACAGAATTTTTTACCTAGATGTCTGGGGTTTGCTTGTCCTTGTTTGGGTTTAGAGTTAGGGTTGTATTAATAAAGTGGAAAGAAAGAAATGGAGGATGGTCTTGGGAACTTTTACTGAAACTTTTAGAAACTTTCACTAGAAATTTCACATTCCTTCCTTAGATGAAACTTCTTAGAGTGGACAAATGGATCAACGGTCCTTATATTGGGAACCCTTCTCCACTGATTTCTCACAGGGGAAAACTTAGTGAAAGTTCTCATGTTACTAGCTTGTCTTTGGGAACAAGGCTGACAGGTCAGATATTAGTAGCACTTAACAAGTTAGAGAGGAATCATGGATGAACACAGGTAGCTGCCAAAGACAGAGTGGAGCCACAGGGCCATTACATCCTGAAACATGGAGCTCAGTGTAGAAACCGAGGTGTGGATTTCCTAGTATCAGGAAGAGCATGAAGATATGAGCTAGAGCTGGGAGCAGAGGGCAGTTCAGAGATAAACATCACTTTCTCCCCTTCACATCTGTGTAACCTGGACACTTTCTCTAGCACATAGTTTTAGCATTTTCTCAAACGTGAGTTTTTGTTCAATCCAATCATAATCAACTACAAGGGGAAAGAAGGAAATAGGAAGCACTGAGTAAACATAAACATTTACTTAAATGTTTAGAGGATCGAACTAAGATTGATTTCACAAACCCAAAATGGTACCATGATGGGTAGAATTTAAGTTCAAAGCAATTCTCTTGCAAATAGTCATTGAGTCTATGATAATCTATATGTATTATTGCCATTTCATTTTTGTAAGAATAAATTGATCATGTTTAATTATTTGTGATCATCATACCCAATTTTAACATCAGTAGTGAAAATAATTTCTAAAATGTTTGGACAGAGACTATAGTAAGCATTTTTCTCCTCAATGAAACACAATAAATGTGTTTACCAATGCAAACACTTTTCTAAGAATAAACTTTGATCTCATCTCTCAGGTTTTGCTTCTGAGTTGATGGTCACAAACTGTTGGGCAATTATCCACACAAGTGTTTGAAACCCAGAGAAGCTTCTCCAACACACAGTGTTGCTTTTGTGACAGATGTAATTGATTCTGCCCTTTAACTCCACAGTGCTCTTTCTTGTTGCAGGGATTTCGACCACTGAGCTGTGAGTACAAGATGGAAAACATAACCAGAATGGTGGTGTGTGACCTTGGGAACCCGATGGTAGCTGGAACAAATGTAAGAAATAAGCCAGAAGGTTTTACTAATTTCTGTCTAATTGAATGCCAGTAAGAACTAGAGGAAGGCCCTCCAATTAGCACTCAGCATCTAAGTGTACAGCTACTACTACAAGATGGCAGGAAATTGCAGGGGAGTGGAATTTAGCATTATAAGCAACACAGCGTGGATAAACGGAGGTTGATAATACAAAAAGATGAATACTTACCCATGTTTCCTCTTTGACATTACTTTCTTTTAGTCCCAAGAAATGTATGAAGATTATTTTTAGCTTTAGGGTTTTTCCTTGAATGTCACCACAAAGTTTTTTCTTGTACTCAAAGAAGAATACAATGTAAGTAAAGGACTTAAGAAACAGCATGATGAAAAATTTTAGCAAAGACAAACTTTTACTTTTGTAAACCTTCCATATGAATGTTTTCAGTGTATTTTCATATTAAAATATTACCGTCATCACATTTTTCAATCATCTTTTACTTACATGAAAACTAAACTTTAATAAAAGTTTAATTAGCTAATGCGTTTATTACCCTTTGTGTTATAAACCTAACAGTGAGTGTTTATTTTATGTTATCTCATGTAATTTTCACACCAACCAACAACCCTGTGAGTCAGGTATTTCTCCTATTTATGGTTGTGGAAACTGAGACTCAGAAAAATCAAGTGAATGACCCAAAGTCGCACTGGTAGTAAAGGACAGAACCTAGATTGAACCAGACCTGAACATAAAGCCCAGGTTCTGTTCAGTCTGCAAAACTGAAATGTACTTAGATAAAATCTATGAACAACAGATTTTTAAACAAAGTCATGAAAGATAGAATGGAATAACCAAACTGAGATACTAGAATATTTTTTCATTAGAACCTTTTGTCTAGAAGTTAAATCCTTTTGTTAGTATTCAAGAAAAATGAACCACCTAATTTGGTATGAAGAGGTCAAAGAAAAGTGAAGCAACATGGTGGCAATGGTATTTATATCCCAAGGTTACTAGGCAGTCAATCCTTTTTAGGTATTAAAAATGTCGAATCTACTCAAGAGATCATCTGTGATCACCAATAATTAAGAGTAATTATGGAACAAAACCTGGCCACCAGTCTCAATCAAAGTGGAGGGTGAAAATGGCAGTGTGGTCTTAACATGAATGTGTTTGTGTGAAAGGATGTCAATTCATTTTATCAGCAAATAATCTTTAGAGTCAAGGAAATACATTGTTTGTATTCATTTATCTCTGAGGTCTATAGTAGAAGAAACCTAATAGCTTTATTATCTTTCTCTTTAATGCCCTTAAATACATTAAATTTTATTGCATTCTGTCTCATTATAAAACACTTTTAGATACTTCTACACTGTATACTTTAAAAAGAAACCTCTCGGGATTGTAGTAAAATTCCAACACTAAATATTAAAACAACACTAAATATTTAAAAGCATCATAAATAATCAGGAGTATTTATTCCAATTCTGATCTTTTTAATATCTTTAAATTTATTTTTAAAAATTAATTTTCAGTGACCTTTTTATTTTAACTTGACAAGACATTCAAGATAGTAATCAGAAGCTTTAGTTCTGATTTGTAAGTAATAATGTCACTTTCTTATAATAGCATTACAAAATACTCACATGCCAAGAAGATTCAGAAAAACTTGCAAGAAAAAATCTCTCAAGCATGAAAGTGAAAAAATGTAGTTCAACAAAGATACCTTAGAATCAATGTCCAGAGATCTAGAGTTCTGTACCAGAGTTAGAAAAGCATCAGTTGTTGCTTGTAGGAAACTGTCACACCTTTATCATATCTTCATCCCATGAATAATGAAAAGCGACATTAGGTAGACTTTATCCCAATATAATAAGACTCCCATCACTGGAGTGTGTGTACCATGGCACACTCCCATCATTCTTTCAACCATTTTTGTTGTACTTCTTTTATATCCCTGGTACTAAACTAGTTTGACAAAAACAAGATTGTAAAAAACCGCCATTCTCAAAATTAGCAATATCCTAGGTTGAGTAATTAAAAAGAGTGGTAAAGGAGACAGGAAATTAAGGAAGAGATCTCTTTCACCTGATGGCCTATAGGTTCAGAGTAGGTGTTGCAGGTCTCTTGTTCCCAGCTTTGAAGCCTAAGTTAGAAGTTGTCCAAGTAGAAAAATCAGGAAAAGACCTAAAAGGCTTCCAAAGAAGAGAGAAGAGTTGTGAAAGCTCTAGAGATCTGACCCAAAATTGCACATTTAGAATTATAAAGGACTCATCATGGCTGAGCATCAGGATGTATATGCTTTAAAGTAGACATGCCTAACTTTAAATCCCAGATTTGCCACCTATCAGCTGTGATATCTTAGGCAACTCAAATTAAAATGAGAGAGCACCTGTGTGAAGGAGTGTTTGGAGCAGTGCAATGATTGGATATACATAAAGGCATTTGTGAAGAATTGTCATGTAGCACATTCAGAAATGATGATGGTGATTGGTGATAATAGGAAACTGCATTAGTACATATTATTACTGGTTCATAATGAATGAGTTTCTATTACCTTTTTAATTCTCATGTCCAGTGACTTTGACTACAATTTCTGAATCAGCTAGCAGGGATTTTCAACTCAGCAGACTTTTTTGCTCTATACCTGGAGCAAGACACTCTCTTGGATCCTCAGATTGTTGCTCAATTGTCAAATGTTAAGACTCACTGCACCTAACTCAGAAAGTGGTTGTCATGATTGAGACAACGTTGATAAAGGCTGAGTACAGTCTTTGGGAAACTAAATAATGTAATTATATGTCTAAGCTGCTATTTTTGCTTTCTTATTTATATTATCATTGGACTTATTTTTCCCCAAGTTTGAAAAGTATGTTTTCAAATTATAAAAAGAAAAAAGGCAGGTCTAAAACTCAGGGAAATAAAGGTGGAAGAAATAATCCATACACTTACAAGTTTACATAACTGTGCCATATTATTCTGGTATATTTTTACATTATATAATATATTGATTTTACAGTCCAGTAAAATTATTTTCCATTTCCAGATGTAAAACTGTAGCTGAAACACACTGCACATGCAACTCTGTAGTTGTTTTACTTTATTGATCATCATAACATGAAAAGTGGTTTCCATGTTGTCACATTGACTTCACAGCCATAATTTTAAAAACTACATCAAAATCCATTGAGCAGAAGCATTGCAGCTTTCTAAGTCAGTCTCTTCACGTATGCTGAGTTGTTTTTAATCTCTTACATAAGGAAGGAGCAGAAGATCATTGTGGATCTAAAATGATGATAGGGAACCATAGGGTACAGAAACTTGAATTATCTGGCCCTGGGTGTTGACTGTGTAACTTCCTCTCAGTCACTCAGGGTGGAATTTAAAGACTTGCAAGGGCTAGTGATGTAGGTGGGGGTTTTGTAGGGATGACTTAAAAGAAATTTCATGCTAGTGTAAGGTCTCTCCCATGTAATAACTTAGTATCTTGTGTGCTTTTTAAATTTTTTTTAAGTATTCTCTGGGCCTCCGATTTACAGTTCCACGTCTTGAGAAAACAAACGTCAGCATTAACTTCGATCTACAAATCAGAAGGTCAGAACTCACACCCCATTTTCCTCTTTATTTTTCAATTATTTCTGTTTGTTTGTTTGTTTTTCTCAATAATTTTGTCCTGGCTACCCTCTCACCCCCTTCACCTCCATTTTTCCTCATTCTGATGAACCCACCTTTTCCTGCTCCCAACACTCCCAACATGTGCCCCCACACTCTCAACTGGGGGTCAGCCAATCCCTGAGAACAACATTTCTGTCAAAAAAAAAAAAGAGAATATATTCTTCATTTGCAATTTTGAAATCTAACATTTCAAGGAAGAATAGTCTCTGATGGTTATTGTGAGCTCCAAGGTAGGGTGCAGGTGAGATCACATATTCACAGGTCTGGGATTTTCCTGATCACTGTAAGTGGTAGCTACCCTAGTCTGGTTTTCAAATGTGACTTTTCCCTTTCACCATCTATTCTGCTTGCTCCTTCATGGCCAAAAATACTTCATGTATGGGAAGACTCATAGTGAGTACTGTGCATGTCCCAACATCAAACTTCAGCTCAGCCAGAATGGAATCAATTTAATGGCTCTAGAGTGTGTTAAAAGACAACTGAATGGAATATAGCATGTCAAAGCCCTATTTATGAGATGTTCCTTTCAGGTAAATGTAAAAATGGGTAGTAAAATACTCTCTGAGCTATGTATTTTTTATGCAGTCTGCAATTTTAAAAGTTTTAAAGAAACCGATGCCTTCTATAGTTATTTTTGCTTGCCCAGTGTAGTGAACCCTTGCTTTAATGATAAAATGATTTTGAACTCAGTGTCTATAATTTGGTTTTCAAATGCTATTGTACAATGTGGCTATTTTCTAAACCTGCAAGAAGCATTGTCTTTGGAGTGTAATGACTTTAAGAGTAATTGGTTTGTGCAATCTATGACTTTTAATAGCTTCTTCAGTTAGAAGTTTGGGGTTTTGAATATATAAACTCCATGTCAGTGCAGCATATTTTTTGCAATGGTAGCTTGTATCACAAACCACCATAAACTTTGTGCTCGCTTCCTAGGGATGAAGGTTTTCTAACTTTTGATGTCGTTTTCTGACTTTCACTAGGAGACTTTGCTTAGAACGTAAATGTTTTCCTGCTGAAACTTAGTTTTCTTTAACCAAATTTGTGATGGGTTGCAGATGGAATGCATTTGTCTTGAATATGCCTTCATTTTACCAAAAGCTTATTAAATCATTTATTTATATCTATATAAGTACATTGCCCAAAAGGCTGAGGTAGTGCTGAGTATTTTTATTTGGGAAGGTTCCTATTTATATTATGATGTTTTCAGGAAAAAGAAAGAAAAAACACTTCAAAAAGAAAGGCCATCACTCCAGACTATAGCCTGAAATTTCCATCATGATTGTCCGTGACACGGACAGTGGCATGAAACTCTGTGTCACTTGGGGAAAGAGATATTTCACAATATATGCAGCTTTTATATCGAAAAAACATCTGGTACAAAGGTGCAAAGCAAATTCCTTGATGTTTCCACCTTACTCTTGGTTGCAGTGATGGGTAATAGAATGGATAAAACTAGTGGTTCAAGTGAGGAGCAAATGACACTAGATTATGTCCAGAGCCATCCTGTAGATCAGCATTTTAAATTATGAATTCAGTAATGAATTGTTGAATTTGGAGGAAAATTGAAATGTCATATTTTTACATCCCTCTTCGTCTAAAAGACAAAGCCATGATTATAGGTCTTCCTGGTGCTATAGAAACTCAGCACTATTTTAATAATATCCTGAAAAATACAAAATGGAGAAATGCAGAGAGAACTGGAGAGGTTACAGAAACATGCAAAAAGCATCAGATTCCAAAAACATACATTACAGAGGTAAAAGTGTTTGAGCACACTTTAAATCCTCAGATACTCAGGTATTTGAGCGGTGGGCATTTATCTGCATGTTTTGCTGGCAGACTCCAAAGACATAAATAGATATTGAATGGATGGTTTGCATTAAATTTAAATATGTTTAAACCAAAAGTAAATTAAACCAAATGCTCCAAAGTCTAAACTCAAGCTTTTAACCATGTTACCACAATCACCAACATTACCACCCTTTTCCACAAATAGAACCTAAAAGAGAAACCAGCTTTAGAAATTAATAAACTTAAAATATTTCGTGTTACCAAATGTTTGCATTCCATGTTCTCTCCATGCCTGGATTTCCTACAGCATGTAAACATTCCCCTCCCTACGTAGAGTGGGTCTCAGATTGCAGCCCCACGTACAGGCAGGTCCTGGTGATCACTGTCGGAGCCGCTTGCTTGGGAATGGCGACGTGACCAATGTATTGTCTTTGCTGAAATTCCAGAGGCCACAGAGAGCCATGAGAGAGTGCTAGAAAATAGGACCTAGGAAACAATAAGAAAAAAGAAAATTGCAACGGGGCAGTACATGGAAAACATATTTATCCCTGGTGCATGACCGAGGGTACAGTGGGGATGACATTCATCAACCCTGCATAGGACTAATGCTGACAGTATAAATAGCACAGCATCCACAGAGGGGATGAATTGCTTGTTTGAATGTGGCAGTGAGATTAGTGAGGGAGGTTTTCCTTCTAGGAAAGAGGTCAAAGAAACATCTAAGTTATATATCAAGCCTGGTGTCTTTTTCTTACAGAGAGATTTTGTCAACATTGCTGGTTACAGTACTCAGTGTCACAGCTTGTGTGACAGAGGATGAATTTTTTTTTAAAGGAAGGAAGCAAACAGGGGTGAAGACAAGTAGGCAGGCAGGAAGAGAGAGAAGAAAGATGCATGTATGTCTGTATTTAGCTGTTCATGATGATTGTTCCCCAACTTCCATTCCCAGCTCTTGAACTTGGGTCCTTGGGCTTTAGGTGGACCAAGCCGGAGTCACAAACTTAACACCTGAGCTAGCAGGGCACACCTCCGATGATTATTTTAATTAGCTAACCAGATCTAGCTTCTGAGTCTTCCATTACTTTTGCTATATTTTAAAACAGCCTCTGTAATTCTCTTATTAGACTTCTGTCCCAAAATGACTTCGATGATTGCCTTCCATTTCAGGGTGTTGTGAGTTATGAAAATGATATTATGTACGCTACTAAAAAGGAAAATAATGCAGTAGAATTGTGGGATAACTTAAAAGAAACATCTTTTTTCGGGATTTTAATTTCCACTGCTGCAAAGCAGTAGTGAACTACAAAACAGAACGAAATATGACTGATCTGTGGAACAATTAGACTTCAATTTCCAAACTGAAGAGTTCCCGTAACGCGCTGGGAACCACAAAGTCTGCAACAAGTGGAATTACTTAATAACTTCTTAGTGGTTAGTAATTCAGAATCCCGCCTTTAAAAAAAAAGCCCCTTTTCGTTGCCTGATTCTCCCCAGATGTGACAGTAATAATAAAATGGCCTGGAAACCGGGGTTCAAACTCTGGTGAACAAGTCCCTCTAGGCGCATCACAAACTTAGCAGTGATACCCAGCGACAGGAAATGAGCCTGACATTTTCCTGTTTATATCTTTTATGTGTGTTTGCAGTTAAATTTGCCTTATCAGTATATACAATCAAACAGGACTTTCCAAAAGCATTGCAGGAACAATTCTGTCTCTTCCTCCTTTGAAAGCAGACTTTTATCATATCTTCTCCAGCTCCCACATTTGGAAAGCTTCAAAAGCTTAATCAGAACACACACCCTTTCCTAGTCTCACTGTGTTGAGTTTTTCCTTTGAAAGCACATGGGATCTGATGATGACAAAAAGAGGGGGATTTTCTGTGTTGAATGAGTCCTGAATATAAACATGGCCTGTTTGTGGAGGTGTAGTTACAGCTTAGTTTGCTAAATGCCACCTCATCTGTCAGCATGTTAGGGTGACTGATAAGGGCACAAGAGGACAATAAGTGTCAATGACAGCTATATCTGATGTTCATTTGCTAGTTGAATATGCATTTCACTTTCCTTACAGCACTGGCTGCTTAACACACACAATTTTTAAAAGTTAAATTTCACATCTCTCGAGCTGGAGACAAAGATACAGCAGACTTAAAAATAATTTTGCTACTGTTCAAGAAAGATTATTATACACACACTTTTTATCTCAAGACTCGGCATACTTGACAAACATTTGTTATCTCCTAATTGCCTTCAAGGGACTGTCCACCTGCCTGGATCTTCTTGCTGTTTCTCACCATTGGCCACACTTATCAATGACGCCTCACCCTCGTACCCTAGTCAGCCAGTGGAGCTGCAGGGAAGGCACACTTATTTTCATATTACTTAAGGAAGATAAATTTGCTGCCAAGACAATGCATGGTATGATGCATTCCAGAGTCAAACACAAATGCTTTTTTCATTATGTGTTGCTTTTGAGTTTTTCATGCTAGTTTTCCTCTTTCTGAGCATGGAAAATCAGGATGCTACCCAGTCCCATTTGATGGGCAATGATCATGATGTGCAGAGAAATTAAGAAATTGGTCCAAGGCAGAAGCTAGAAAATGAACTCAACCCATGCTGAATTGGTTTAGCCATTGAAACAAAAGAATGCAAGTGTTTCTAGATATCGTTGTGTTTTCAGATAAGGTGTCTCCTCATACAAAGTTATCACCTGACTTTCGATCACAGTGGATCTCAGCATTCCCATGTACAAAGGTTTGTGGTTTGTAGAATGAATATGACTTTGTTTTCTGAGTAATCAGTTTGGCCATGTGTGTTATTCTTGCAATATACAGAATGTCTTTATGATCATATGTTATACAACCATGTCTGAGAAAATGTGTTTGTCACATGTCATTGTGTTTTAGTTCTAACAAGGACAATCCAGACAGCAATTTTGAGAGTCTGCAAATCAACATGACTGCTGTAGCTCAAGTAGAAATAAGAGGGTAAGTAGCAGACAAAGCATTTTAGTAGTGACATTGTAATAATGACTGTCTGTCTGTAACAGTAATGATAAAATACCAGTAAGAGCTATATGGAATTTTCCTAATACATTAGAGATCACAGTTTACTTTGGCTATAAATTTTCATTCTTCTGTGTCCATCATTAAACTTCCTTTGGGATATAGAGTAAATTCTGTATTATTCTTAACCCTAAGAATATCAAAACAAGAGAACCTTTATTCTCCAAACTGACAGTTCAGTAACCCACCTATAAAAACTAGTGATAAGAAACCAGTTAAAGTAGATAACCTTCTGATTATTTTCGCAACTCTCACTTCTCCATTAATTATTTAGGCCTAATGAAAATTTGACTTCACCCTGTCACATCTTGGGTCTAAGAAATAGTTAATTCTTAGATGTGAGAGTTGATGGATCTAAATTTTGTATCTTTTCCTTCTGATTATTCTTTAATAAAGGTGTCAATTAGCAATCCATTAGTGACAGGAGGAAAATGGTCAAGTGAAAGACTTGGAATGATTGCCATCTGGGAAATCTATGCTAGGGGGTGGGGAGTCAAAACCAAAATGGGCGGAGGTAGTTCTTCTCTCGACTACGTGTGGACTTCATGATTTTATTATAATTCCTGCTTCTTCAGAACCATCAAGGACTTGAAAGTTTAATATAAGATAGTACCATTATGCCCAGATTGTTCCTTCCCGCCCCATTTCAGTTAACCCTTCCCAAGCCCCAGACTCTGGCAACCTGATCTGTTTTCTGTCCCAGATGGAATGTAACCTTTTGAGTCTGGCTTCTTTTGCTTAGCACAATGCATCCGAAAAACATCCAAGTCCTTGCATGTATGAGTAGTCTGTTTCTTTTTATTACTGAGAAATACTACACTGTGTCATAAATTGTTCATCCACTCATGAGTGGATGAACATTTGGATTCTTCCCCATTTGGCACTCATATACTATATATCTTATTCTATAGGCATTCACTTATTCATTTATTGAGACATCTGTTTGCACAAATGAAGTTACTGAGTTGTATAACTAGTGTACATTTAACTTTCTAAGAAAATGGCAAACTGTTTTCCCAGGTGCCTGTCCCATTTTCATTTTGCCTTCCCTCAAGTGATACAGGAGTAGTGGCTGTGGTTCACCCAAGTGAGCATGTACTTTGTTTTTAGCCATTCTAATAAATGTGAGAACTCTCTCACTAAATTTTTAATTAGTATTTTCTAATGGCTAGTGATACTGAGCATCTTTTCACTGATTATTCACCATCAGTACCTCTTTTTTTGTGTGTGAACTATCTCTTAAAATCTGTGCCTATCTATTATTCGGTTGTTGGTCTTATTATTGAGTTGTAAAAAGTTCCTGGTGTAGTCAGAATACAAAATCATTTCTCAGATAAGTGCCTGACAAATATTTTTCTCCCAGTTTATGGTTAGACTTCCTATTTTCCTGAACAGTTTTGTTTAAAGAGTAGATGTTTTTAAGTTTAATAAAATCCAACTTTTAAACATTGTACAATTTGTGCTCTTTGCATCCTATCTAAAAAATCTTTGCCTTTTACAAGATAACAAGATTTCTGCTACCTTTTCTTCTGTATACATGTTGATCTATGCTTTATTTTAAGTTAATATTTGTATCTTGTGTGAGGTAAGGGCCAGGGTTCATTTTTGCATATAAATATCCAGTTTTTCTGACAAGACTATCTTTTCCCATTGAATCACTGTGATACCTTTATTGAAAATGAATTGATCATAAACGAGTCTTTTTCTGGACCTTTTTTCTCGTACATTTACAGTAAGCCTTGAAATGCAGTCTTAAGTAGCCTAAGATCTTGGTAAACTCACTTTAGTTTATTGATTTCCTAGAATTTTCTATAATAGATATCATATTACCTATGAATGAGACCATTTCATTTCTTCCTTTCTAGTCTGTATGCACAAAAATTTAGCCAACTACAAAGTTAGAAGGAACAGTCACTACCAGACATCAGCCTAACTTCTGACACCAATTACAGATTCACGTGATTCCCAAATCCATTCTCAGATTTTATACTTAGAAGTGTTCAGAGCACTTATTGAAAGTTATTATACTCTTTGTTGCAGTTTGTTACAGGGGAGGGGTACAAATTAAAATCAGCTGAAGGAGGGAATGCATAAGTAAGATTTGGGGGAAGACCAAACACAGGTCTTCCATTTTCGTCCTTTGTGGAGTCCAGAAGTGATACTGTCCTGGTGTTGATGTGAAACGTATTGCAAGTATCTCCTAACAGGGAAGCTCACCTAAGTTTTTATTAGTAATTCATTACAAAGGTATGATTAAGTGACCATTTAATAGACTGATATGATATGAATCAGGTTAAGAGGCTGTGAACAAGTCTCCATCCTGAATCCCATTGTTGGTTTTCCTAATGTAAGAAACCCTCACCCTAAATCACACTGTGGGAATCTCCAGTGTGGCACAAGGTCTCCAGACAAATGAAATAACTCCTTCATTCTTCTCAGGCAAAGATTTCCCAGAACCCGAAGGCAAAGCCCAGACCTCTTTGTGGCCAAGGTTAAACTGTTTACATTTGTTATGTCGTATTTCTTTTTGTTCCTTTACTGTATAGAGTGGGACTGGCAGCACAAGATTGAACAGAAACGGTGAAAAGAATAATGCCTGTTCCTAGGTCTTGCCTTGATCTTATGGGGGAAACATTCAGTATTTAGTCACTAAGATCGATGTTAGATGCAGGGTATTTGTAGATGTCATTATCAAATTGAGGGTCAACTCTCTTTTCCTAGTTTTCTCGAGAATATCTAACATAAGTGTGTGTTAACTTTTGTCAAATGTGTTTTCTGTGTCTATGAAATGATTGAATGTTACCTTTTCTGTCCATTAAAGTGGTGTATTGGGGGTGGGGGGTTCTTTTTTGTTTTTGAATTTTACACCAAGCTTGCATTCTGGGGAAGAAGCACACTTATTCACTATGATGATCCTTTATATATATATATATTTGTAACAGGCTTCAACTTGCTGAAATGTTGTTAGTGACTTTGCCTCTATGTTCATGGGAAATGGATCTATAGATTTTTTTTTTTTAGCTTACAATGTATTGTTCTGATTTCAGAATAAGGGGAATGCTAGCTCTGATACACGAGTTGGACATGTTCTTGCATTTGCTCCATTTTCTGGAAGGCATTGTGTAGAATTAAATTATTTCTTCCTTAAATATTTGATGAAATTCGTCAGTGAAGCCATCTGAGACTGGAGGGTTTATTTCATTGGGGCAGGGTGTGCACGGGGTTAGGGGATTGTTTTTGTAGGAAGGATTTTAACAATTCAATTGCATCCCTAAATATAGGGCCATTCATATTGTCTGGATCTACTTGAGTAAGCTTTAGTAGTTTCTCTTTCCAGGAATTTATGTTTCAATTCACTTGTTACGTGTTTGCCATGAAATTCTTCATAATGTTTTCTTATTTTCCTTTGAATGTAAGACCTCTAGTGGTGTTCCCTCATTATTCCTAATATGGGCAATTTGTATCTCCCCCCCCAGTTTTTTCTTTCTTTGTTCCCTCTTTTTATGTAACTTTTGTTTTTGCTTTCTAGTCACTGGTTTCTGACTTGTCTTTATTATTTCCTTCCTTCTGCTCACTTTGGTTTGGAGTTTTCTTTTTTCTAGTTTTTCTATGTAGAAATTGGAGCATTGATTTGAGATCTCTCTGTTTTTCTTACTTAAGCATTTAGTGCTGTGAATTTCCCTTTAAAACCTGCTTCAGCAGCATATCAAATGTCAATATGCTGGGTTTTCATTATAACTCAAAATATTTCCTAATTTCCTTTATGATTTCCTTTTTTTAACTCATGAGCTGACTCTAGGGAATTGACTTGTCTGATTTATAGATATTTAGAGCTAATCTAGATGCTTCATTTCTGTGCATTTCTAATTTAATTCCCCATTATTCTCTTGATGAGAAAAACACTTTTTTAAAACTTAGAGAGGAAAGAACAAGTATTATTTTTACTACCGTAGTGAAACTGTTTCTTAATTCCAAAATAAATTTTAAATTGAGAACTGTTTATTCCGTAAGATATAAATCAGTTCAAGGAAGCTAAGTAAGGGCTTAATGTAACTGTATTTATTCTCACATAGCTACTTTATGATATTAATATTTTTAATGTATTTCTGCTATCACTTATGACACCAACGTTTTTCAATAAAAAGAGAGAAACCTTCTAATCGTTTTGCCAAAAACCAAAATAGGTCACTAAAATTGGGTTTCCCGTGTGAGTATAATTATTTTAATTGCTAGATTAATGTCCAACTATTGACCACACTTTATTCTCTAAGACAGTGTTCTTTTTAGCTATTTAACAAAGTAGAACTCTTGCCTCCAAATACTCAGCAAAAATGTTGGTTCCAATATTTAGTTTCTCAAGGAACAAACAACTACTATTGTTTGAAAATCTTCCATGTTCAGTCCTCAGGAAAATCAACTTTTGATTTTTTGTCCGAAAGTTTATTTTGATGTACTTTATCACAGTTTTTATTGTTGTTTTTTATCATTTAAAAAATAAACTGCAATGAATTTATTTATTTGAATGCGAAAATACTGAGAATTGTTCCATTTGTATCAAAGCCAGAAAATGTCAACACTGTCTTTAAGCAGATTTATATGTCACTTGTTGGTAGTAATTAGCATAGATCTAAGAAGCAAATCTGGCTGCAAGAGACAGCACCACATATGCTGAGTTCATGAAGAGTAATAAAGTTGTATCCTTTGTAAAATAACCATGGTTTACAGAGATGCTGTTTACAGCAAGAGAGAGAAAATATAGTTCCATACAAATATTCTTTCCTATTCTGCACTATTGGGGTTTGAAAACAGGGCTATGAAAACAGGATTCACACAATGCTAGCATACCATCAGATTTGAACTTCTCGATGGCATAGAGACTTTAAATTATCAAAAATCTAATCCCTCGCTTCCTTTCAAATTCCTTCCTAATATCCAATGTTATTGATTAGTAGCCTTATCTTAATAAACTAGGGTTACAGAGGAACAATGCTTTTCCTCCATCTTAGAGCGTGAGGGCTACTCAGTAACAGTAGTTACTACACTCACGCTTCATACTACTCCAATTAGTTATTTATAATCTTTCTTCTTTGCTTGCTTGCTGCCTTCTTTCTAAAAGAGATAAACTGTGAAAACAGTGAAAAATGTGTTGTTTACTTTAGATCTTTGGAATCATTCTTTGTCATATTTCCTCCAGATTTGAAAATACCTTAGAGAGTAAATAACTGGATTTTGTCGGCCATGTTTTTTGAATGAATGTTGCCATGTCCTATGATAGCATGTATGTTCCTTTAGAAATTTCTAGTGGATTTTGTTACAAAAATTGCTCAGGAGGTTTATTTAATTTACTCTGACTAAACTATCTTCTGCTTGGTAACCCCTGTGATGCACGGTGTATTGGAACTAGAGTGAATGGTAAACTTGAGCTCTAGTCCTCGCCTACAACTAGCCCTCTGTTTTCTGGACATCAGTTTTCCTTTAATGTATAAAATAAGGGAATTGAGGTCCATACCTACCTGTGTCTAAAGACTTAGGATTCAATGGTCTGAGAAGATTTGTGGCTAGTCCTATAGGACTGATGATCATAAGACCAAAATACTCAAGAGAAACTATGCCCAACTTCTTTTTCATATCTGTTCTTTATGGAAAAAAACAACAAAGTTGTTCTAGAGCCTCACAATGGATATGGAGCATGGAGTCAACTTTCTTTGCCAAGCAAAGAGCAAAGTAAAGCTTTGGGTGGTGAATTGTCGACTCTCTAAAAATGGAAAAGCCCAAACTTCCTAGGCTTCCCTCTGATTAAAGCAACCTGACGTGTTCTGTATGGGTGGAACATGATTTAGTCAACTCAAGCAGGAAAAAGGAACATGATATGACATCACATCAGTATCAACGTGGAGAATCTCGGAGTATCGGCCTAACAAAACTCTCCCCTGCCTTCTTTATTTAACATTTGTACACTTAGGAAAGGGGTTTACAATTTAGTGACATTTCTATGGGCTATCAATTTCTTTACTATTTATTGAGGTAACTTTGATTTGCAAAATAATACAAACCCATTGGGTTGTCAATTTTTAAAAGCACCTCTCTCATTCTCTAGAAAACAGTGTAGCCAAATTAACTTTGACCAAAAGCATTTGAGATAGTTTTCAATCATTGGCAGCATATAACCTAGAGTTTATCATAATTTTCCAGTTGAGGAAACAGAGACACACAGAAATTAATAACTTAGAGTTTATCATAATTTTCCACATGAGGAAATAGAGACACACAGAAATTAAATTACCTGCCTTAGCTTCAGTATTTAACCCAATAAATTTTTCTTTCTACTTTATAAAGTGATAACCAGAGCGGGGAAAAATAATGTTTGAATTCACTAGTGGCTGCGTGTATTACTGGTACGCTTCAAAGGGCATTTAAGGCATCTAACTGCCATGAGAGGTTTTCTGTTGAAGTTGCTTCTAGCTTTTTTAAAGATATTACCTAAAAACTGCTAAAAATCATTGACTTTCACAGAATTTAAGGATTATATAAAGTAGTAATTTGGTTTATAATCAGTTTTTAATGTGTAATATGACATTACTGTATTTCGTTTGCTCACTTCTAAGTCAAAGTTGTAGGGAAAAATGCCCACATATAAAGTTAATGTCCTAATCACTTTTTACACTATTTAACCTCCTCTTCTCCCCTCCCTCCCTCACTCTCTCCCTGTATTATCTCTAAGACAACTATAGAACATCTATCAGGCTTTATTTTGTCTCTGAGTCTCATCTTTTGAGAGATATATTTGCATTAATAGTAAAAGAAATCTAGGAAGGAGGAATATAAAAGTGAGCACTTTTCTAAAGTATTTAACTAGACACTAATTCACAATGAAACATTAAACACTCCACATAGATTTTGAGATTTGAATCAAAAGGTCACATTTGTTAATAGGGCTTAAAGCAGAAATTATATACACCCTCCCCATATACACATACTCTCTCTTTCTTTTACTTATATAGAACCTAGAGATCGATCTGTGTGTGCACATACACATGTTTTGAACTATCCACCTGAACTCAAGAAGGATCTCCACTCTGACCCCTAGTGCCCAAGAGATGAGATGCTCTGGAGACTAGTCGAGAGCCTACTGTAGATGTTTCAGATTCTTTGCTATTACTTTAGTTATTTTGCTAAACATCATTTGCATTATTTTCCCATATAGCCAATAACTGTTCAAATAAATCGAGAGCAAATTTTTCTAGTGCTTTTAGGATACTGCCCCCTAGTGAAACATTCTTCACGGGCGCCATCACTTACAATTAACACAACATTCAATGTTTCAGAGTATCCCACCCTCCGCAGATTGTTCTGCCCATTCATAACTGGGAGCCAGAAGAGGAACCAAGAAGAGAAGAGGGAGTTGGACCACTGGTGGAGCATATATATGAGGTATCTGTTTTCTATGTTAAAGTTGTATTGGGTAGGTGGCAGTCTTAATGCTCTTTACTTATGAGCTCTTTGTAGCTTTTTAAATTACACCGATCAAGGTCTGAGCTTTATATACTGCCTGGGTTTGTGCTACTATGTTATTACATTGCATTGGGGGTTGGGAGAACCATTATATAGCAAGAAACATTTTTAACTTGTTCTTGGTCTTTTTAAAATTTACTTTATTTCTTCTCTTTGGGACACCCTAAGCCTAAAAATGACTAGTTCCCAAGACTTACTTTTATTTCTTCCTACACTTTCCAGTGTCCTTACAGCCCACTCACCAATTAAACTGAAGATCACTAACCAGAAGCTACCAGATAGAGACAACTGTACTTTTCATTCTGATAACCCAAATTAGAGCAGCTTATTTTGAAACTCGACATTGATTAGTAAAATGTTTTACAGAGACAAATTAGTGGGGCATGAATAAACCTTGATGATCCCCTTTGGGGAAAACATTATCACATTTTTCAAGTGTTAAATTGTGAATAAGGAAGAGTTATATTTACACATCATCTAAAGCATTTAATTTTTTACAGCTAGAAACCAACATAAAGAGATTAGTAGTTGGGCTTTTTTTTTTTTTTTTTTTTTTTAAATAAAGTAAATGCTATTGTGAAAAGAAATTATTCATGTTCATTTTCACAGAACCAGGAATAGAATTTTGGTATAACAAAAAGATGTTTCAAGCTATTTTCTGTTTAAGGTTCCTTCTCAATTAATATTCTCTGTTTCCTATGTAACTCATGCCACTGATTTAATAATTCTATGACTTTTATTTCCAACTACTAGGGACATAGATAGCATTTTCTGAGGTTAACCATAGAACCACTTCTAAACTGAGGAGCTGTTTACACAATTGGGGAAGAAGCAGCAACCCTGCATTGTGTCAGCATGAAATCCTGTCTCTCCAACTGAGGTTCAGAATCAGGAGCCCTACCCAAAGCCTGCAAAGCCTGTCCTTAAGGTCTCTCATAGCAAAAGGATGGATGACAAGTCCCCAGGACCACTCAGATTAAGAACCTCACTGGAAGAAAACTGTCAAATAATTATTCAACTTGATATGCACTAGTTTCTGCTTAAGGATGAAGAAACTTGAAAGTCTGAAAACATACTCAAACTCATTCTCATGAAGCCCCACTTCTAATCTTAGCATAAACAGATCATCAGATTTTAGGGTAATAATCAGTTGTTCCAAAACCAACCATCGAAAGTTTCTTACATGTTAACCTCATGTCTCAAAATATACACTATTAATAGATGATATGCTGCTTTGATAATATGAATTAAATGGGCCATCTAATAAGCAACACTAATTATAAATTGTTTTGTGATCACTATAATTGTCAGAACTGTGAGAGGGTAAAAAAAAAAAAAAGGCAAAGGATCCTGCTGACTTTGAAGTGAATTTTTTGAATCAATTTAAATACATGCAGAGTTTTTTTGAGAACTGTTTTGTGTCCTATGAGTACAGGATTCATGAATTTAAAATGGTCATCTCTTTATGAGATATGGTCTTTCTTTCCTTGAGATTCACTGATTAAAATAGAAGGGAGCTCAGCTTTGAAATGCGCACTTGAAGTGAACTCTGGTGAGCCCTTACAGTCTTTGACACTTGATGGATAGCCATTTTTCCAGAAGGTGAAAAAGAGTGCATCACATGTGGTTGCAATTGACAGGTCAGTAGTCAGCAAAGAGCAGATTTCAATGTAAAGAAACAATAACTAGGTTTTGAAAGCATATCATTAAAATTGCATTTCTAGTGTTGAGATTCAATTCGTATGAATTTAAGGTAAACATCGCAATCATCAGACAAGGCTAATGTGTTTTTTGCTGAGGAAATTTGTTCTTAGAGCTTCACAGATTGAAGACCTTTTAAGACCAGCTCACCTGACCTTTACAACTCTATGTCTATGATTCTGTTTTCCAAGTTCCACAGTGTTGTCCAGGTGACTTAAAACCAAAAGTAGGTGCTTCCTAGATGGGTGCAGAGTATCTGGAATTTGTTTTCATCATCCTGCCTTGTAAGGTGGTCTGACATGAAGTGTTCCTTGGTTGTAGCTGCACAATATTGGACCAAGTAGCATCAGTGACACAGTTGTGGAGGTGGGCTGGCCATTCTCTGCCCGGGATGAATTTCTTCTCTATATTTTTCACATTCAAACTCTGGGGCCTCTTCGATGTCAAACAAATCCTGACATCAATCCTCGGAATATAAAGGTAAGGACGTGGTCTAATCAGCAGCTTTATTTTTTTATGGTAAAGGTAAAAGACAAAAACCTGTGAATGGCTTGTTAGTTTTTTGGGTTTTGTTTTGTTTTGTTTTTTTAAGCAAAAGAGTTATGATAGAGCTAACTTAAAAGATGACTAGGAGAAAACTTAAATATCTCTTTTATTGATCATGGTGACCTGTCATTTATTCACTCTATTTCAATATTTACCTTTTCCAGATAGCTTGAACCACCCAACCAAACCAAAAATGATAAATACTCATGATTTGTCACCAAATGCAAAATGTCTTCATGCAAAATACTATTTTAAAAGTATTTGGGGGGGTTTTCCAGATGTTGCCAATAGCAAGTGGTGAAATGCAGTCATGTGCCAGGGGTCATCTCCATTTTCCGAGAGCTTTCAGGATGCCACTCTTTTGTGGAGCATAAGGAGGAGTGCAGAGCAGTCCTTTGTGAAGTCCAGTGCATATTGCTATAACCTGGGTTCATCAGGATGTAGGGTTGGGCTGAGTCTGAGATTCTCTCTGCAAACCCAGCTGATACCCATGCTGCTGGTTTGCTGATCAAACTTTGACTAATGAGGGGCTCATTCAGATAAAGATCCACATTTGACTTTAGGTTTCGTGTGGGAAGGAAATAAATGAATTAGCATAAACCCTCAAAAATGTCACATTTGTATGAAAAAAAACTTATTAATCTATTAACCAGATGTTGTCCTCAAGAGAGAACTTCTTTTAAGAGTGAATATTCGAGTAGAAGCTGCAAGGACACAGTGTCTCTATTAGAAATGACAAAGGGCTGGCTTCATGAAATACTGACTCTACCATTCGGGACACAGTCTGCCTCTACTTTTTGCCAGGGCACTGGGGTATTATCCATTGTGAAAGACTTTCTTTTTTCCCTTGAAGCGCCTTCTATGCAAAGAGGGAAGGCTAAAAGGGGATTCAGTATTCAAGGACTCATGGGGCAACGAGCCTCCTTCTTTATGGGGAAGTCATAAATAAGGCCACTTGTATTCCACAAAACCATCTCAAATACTTCCTTCCTGAGTTTCCCCCTCCATTTCCTCTTTCTTTGCCTTTCACTGAGATCATTTTCATGGCTTGGAGGACAGTAACTTATTATAAAATAACATCTTTAAATGTGAATATATACCATCTAAATAATTAAAACTCTCACATGTCCTCTTCTGTAGATGACATATACCCGATTTCCATCCTAGATTCTTGGAACACATGATTATGTAAGGTTTCTAACTCTTTTTGAATGTAATGTTTAGTTTATATCTGACACTATTTATATATGTTTGTATATATTATGTAACTTGTTTAATGTGTGCACTATGTTGCTGGTGAGTTATTTTTTTTTTTCTTTGTTGCAATTTAGCAATCATTCACAGTGACTGGAACAGTACCAATAGATAACTTGACTTAAATGTTGACAGACCTGCACAAACTGAGCAGAGGTATTCCCTAGTAGTATAGTTTCACCTGCAATTTCCTGTTACACAGTTGTTTCTTTAAAGTCTAGACTTGGGTTAAAAATCTGTACAAGTCTAGCAATTTTTAAAATGCAGCTTTAGTATGCTTATTTTATAAAACTCAATCTTAGAAAGTGAGTCGAAGAAGACTTGATTACAATATGAACTAATTACTCCCTAAAATAATTAGAACAACTCATGAAAACCTTGAAATGTTATACTTCCAGTTTCTCAAAGGACTTTTACCTATATTTAACAAGCCAAAAAATGATATTGAATTTTCAAAGAGTTTTTATGAATAAATATTTTAAATTGTCAGAATTTTTGGTTAAGTGGCAATAAACAATTGAGTTGAAAATTATTTTTCTTTTAAATAGTAAGTTCTTACTGAAGTCACTATTCATTTACTTGGCTCTTTATTTCTTCATAGATAATAGCTAAACAATTTTTTCTGTCTTAGATATGAATTGATAATCAGCAAAGAACAAATAATTTTATCTTGTTATCATCAACAGAATAGGTCTGGGAACTTTTCAAATTTAATGGCAATGTCAGATGTCTTTTAATATCAGAGTTATTTGCTGGGTCTCTTTTTAATGGAGTGTAGTTTTATTTTCAGCTACTATAGTTATTTTGTAATAGATCTTTAAGAAATGGGGAGAGAGTAAAGGCAGAGCTATATTCATATAGGCAAAGATAACACCCATTGCTAAATCTTACCCACTGATGGACTGAAGTAAATTACTTACATTTGGTTTTACAGTTTCATTATTCATGGAGATCTAGGTACCGCTCTAAGCAGTTCATTTTCTACAGTTTTCCTCTAAGCCAGCTCCAATGCCCATTAACATAACCGCTAGGATATCCCAGGCCAATCACCAAACCTGTCCAAGAGGAAACTACCTCCCCAACTTTCTGAAATTTCCTCTGGAGCATTTTTGAAGTTTCCCACCATGTTTTCTTCTTTCACTACTTAGTTGACTCCCTTTATGCACAATCCCTTCATTTTGCATTCACATATAATTTTTTAGGCAACATCTCTCTCCTATATATTTTCTTATTTTTGCCAACTACTAAAAGTAGTTCTTCCACTTCACTGCTTCTTTACAACCCTCACAACTTTTCTAAGGATATTCGCTTTTTGAAAAATGAAAGGAACCCTCTCCCCGGATTCTTAGAAACATTTTCTAGGATACCCACTCCAAGGAACCAGTGTCCCCAACTCTAAAACCTTTGCAATTCCCGAGATACGCCGTAGGTCCTCCATGTTTCATATAATTTACCCGTTTCCTTTCATAATCTATCAGCATTTAATACATGTACTTAGCACAGTGACTTTGTGTTGTTTATTAATTTTTTTTAATATAGCAACTATCCTGGGTTTTGGTTGTCTTCTTTTTTCCCCCCAAAATAGATTGTTTTAGCATCAATGCCATATTGTGGGTCAAGTAGGTTTTCTGCATGCGGTGGTCTGAGAACTGAACGTCTGTTTAAAACATCATTTGTAAGAGGAAATGTGTTCTGAGCACCAAAAGTCTAGTCTAAAAACTTCTGAGATGCAACTCATCTGTAAATTGAACAGACACTCCAAATGCCACTCTTCGCATAACCCTTTCTGATAAGACCTGAATGCGGTTCACTTTTTACAATAGTAACTGTCAGTCAGTTTGGTTTTTGCACCAAGTTACCCTAACATCCCCCAGATTTGGAAAACAGACACCGACTGCCTTTGAAAGTCGCACCATCATCATTCTGACTGCTTTTGGAGACAATAAGCCAAAGTTCTCACCCACATCCACCCAAATGCAGCGCATCAGCAAAAAAGTATCACTGGGTCAGCGAGGACATGCTCAGATGCTGCTAGAAGTTGGTGAGATTTTTATTCAAACACTTGCCTCATTTCAGCTTCTCGGGGGCTTCACTTAGCCTGCTCTGTTGACCCTGCAAACATCAGGATATGAGGCTAAAAGAAGCATGGGTGGACCCTGAGATTTAGGGAAAGAAGAGTGTAACCTTGCAGCCCCTGGGGGTCCATCTGAAAGGAGTGTGAGGGCGGCAGTCCTGGGGGGCACATTCCATTCCCACTTCCCATTCAGGTAGATTGCACAAAGTTCTTTGCTCTAATAACCATCTTCATTGCATAACTAATTGCTTATAAGGCATTTGTGCCCTACCAGAGAAAATAACTAGTCAAGACAGTTGAGTTTGGAGACTTGGTTTCCACAGATGCAATACTCCCGTGTTGATAATACTAAAATCCTAGCCCTCATAATGGTCTAAACAGTTACAAGTAGTTGCCAGCAACTGTATGTTTCAACTTAATATTAAACCTAGTGATAAAACTCACTGGAAATGTGAAGTAAGAGAGAATGCAGCCAGATTGTATGCTACTCTAGAAAATGAGAGCAAGGCAGCTTGCAAATCTTGCCTTGAGCACACAGACAGCCCTCAAAACCCAGTTTCCCAAGCTCTGGTAAATGTCAAAGAGGCGGCTAGTAATTCACAAGTCTTTGAGAGCATCAACAATCAATTCTTTAGCTACTTTAGATTCAACAGCTTGTTCTTAAGGCCCTGTTTACCAAAGTTATCAGCAGTATCAGAAAGGGAACCAAGGTTGTGGGGTTCCAATCGCTCAAAGAATCCACAATAAAGTTACATGAGTGAGCAAGCAGAGATTTAATTAGAGGGTAAAGGAGTGGAGTCGACCAAGGGAGGTCCAGACCTAGTGGGTTCAGGATTGCTCCACATATCTGACCAATGCAGCAGCCAATAAGCAAGTTGGGGGTTCATTAGTGGGGAGCAGAGAAACAGGATGGAGCCAGTCAAGGGACACTAAGACTCAGTTTGCCTTGCCAGCAGCCTGAGATTTTAAAGAAAAATCTCACATAGCGAGGAAGGGTTGGAGAGAGGAGGTCTGCAGACCAGGTTTCAGTTCCTGATTGGGCAAGGTGACATTGTCCTTTGAAGTTATTGCTGGTCTTCTACTTGTGTCATTCCTTTGTTTCTTAGTAGAGGGTCTGTCCTGGTCACGTACTACACGTCTCACATGTCAGACTTGTCCATCGACTTTCCTTATCAATCTGGAAGATCGCATGCATTCCAGACTAGGTGGTGGTACCAGAGGCAGTTCACTGTCCTGATATCTGAACTTTAATCCCTCATCTAAGGCTTGCTCTTGTGGGGGCTCTGACAAAGGTCCTCCTACCCCTTCAAAAAGAAATGGCTCTGTGATTCCTGATGAGTACACACTTCTTGAAAATGGTGATATTTTTGCTATTTGATAGTGAAGAATTAATCTTTTCCTGTTTTCTTACGTACTTTTAAATTAATGGCCCTCCTTTATTTTTCATGATTTTTATTATGCCAAATTTACCTTCCAGCCACTCAGTTATGAGGCAAAAATACTTGGAGCAAAGAACTTAGAGCAAAACTACTAGTAAACCATTCACTCCTGCTTTCATTTTTATGTCCCAATGAGAAGTTTGCCCTCTTTGGTTTTCTATTCTTCCCATAAAGGCTTTACTTCATCAAGTGCATTTTGCTGTCTTCTACAAACTCAGGGGCATAAGCAAATGACCATGAAGTTTCTGTCTCTAGGCTTCATGGTCCAGATCTGAGATAGAGGATGTTAATGTGGCAATTTCTGCCATCTATAACATTTTTAATCACTCAGCTGTCTGCAACATGCAGACCAATCCATTAAATCTAATTTGTTCCAGATTCTCCTTGGAATGAAATATTTTAAGTTGAGTGAAGTATTTCCCAACAATTCTAAAGGCAGTAAAATAATGATCTCAAACTACCAATTTACTTGTTTTGGTGAATTCTATCCTGGGGTTTGGAGAGTCCTTGAAACAGACCTATCTCAAAATAAGATGAAGTTGAAAACTTAAACAATATTAGGAAGCCAAAGTTGCATAAAGAGCCATGGATTTTCTTTTCATTTAACAAGATTTTGTAATATACAGTGCAGTGTGAGTGTGGTGCTGAGGGACAGGGCTGCAGTATGCAAGACTGTACCCGGAGGAGATAAGGGAGATGCTCCAGCTCCACCTCTGTTAACTTCACAACATTCTGGATTTCAGATCAAGAAAGAATCTGAAGGTAAAAATGACCTGAGAGAGACTAGGCTAGGATGACTGTAACAAGAGTAAAAGCCAACAATCAGTAAAGAACTGTCTTTGGTGCTCCAGGAAGCAGGAGGTTACAACTTGAACTAGTCTCTTGAACAAGACCCTTCCCACAGGAAGTTCATATTACAACCAGATCGTACAAACATGGAACACGGAAAGCAGAAACACAGAAACCATCCATCAGGGATTATAGCCCTGCAAGTTGTTTTTTTTTAATGTCAGTGGGCCTGCTGACAGTGGTTTGGCTTTACAAATTTGCATAGTTTTGTTGTATTCTAAAGAGTATTTTCTTCCTTTATAACTGCTTCCATTTACTTACTGCTTCTCATTAATTCAGAATGCATGACACTTGCTACTTCTCTCTCTCGCACACATACACACACACATGCAAACATACTCACACCTTTTTTAATTGACTCACACCTTTTTTAATTGATTTTTAAGGAACATTACATCATAGCATTAAATAGGTTTAAGGTGTACATTATAGCAAATCAACATCTGTATATAGTATAGTAATTTCACCACTGTTTTGGTTTTTCCTTCACTATACTCTTAATCCTCTTTACCCTGTTTGCTACTTCTCCCTCTTATCTTCCTACAAGATCTGATTTGCTTTTTTTTATTTTTTTGGCTAAAAGTCTATTGTTTGATTATTAGTTCATTTTAAGGTCTATTTTTATTTAATTCAGCCCATTGTCTATACACCACATATGAGTGATGTCATCATACAATGTCTATCTTTCTCCTGGAATATCTCAGTAAGCATCATTCCTTCTAGGTCCATCCATGCTGCTGCAAGTGGCAGGATTTCACCCTTTTGATAGCTTCATAGTCCTCCACAATATGTATATGTGTATATATACACACACACACACACACATCACATCTTCTTTATTCACTCATCTGTCAAATCAGGACACTGCTTAATTCTCTCCATGATTGCACAAAATGAAAATGCCCTTCTAAACTATAATATTTGAAGAAAGAATAATATGAGTGGTTGGAAAAAGAAGGGAAAAAATCAGGACATAAGAAGATCTTTCAGTATGTTGTTACTGTTAACTATTGGTTTCTTCTCATTCTCTTTGGAATCATTTTGAGGACCTTGGGCATCATAACATGGTTTATTTCATAGCTGAGGGATCATTCAATATCTGTTACTTGCCTTTTAATGCTGAGGTTTCCACTATAAACTTTGTTTCTGTACTGGAAAATCCTAGTTGTTATTTCAGAAGACCTGATCAGAAGAGCAAGATCCAATTAAACCTTTTTCCTCTCCATTGATGATCCTTTGAGAACAACTATTTCTTGCTCTTGAATTTGTCCTCTTTACTCTGCCTTTCCTTTACTCTCTTTTATTCATATCTCTCTCTCTCTCTCTCTCTCTCTCTCTCTCTCTCTCTCTCTCTCTCTCTCTCCCTCCCTCCCTCCCTCCCTCTCATACTCCCTCTGATAGTAGAATTCTATTTACTTTTTACATTTTTTATTTTGTTAGATTCTCCCTCTGCCCCAGGTCTGGAACCCAGGTCCTTGGACGTTTTTACATGATCTGCACCTTAGCCATCTCAACTGCCTGAGCTACATGGGTATGCTCCACCTGTTTTGTTTTTCTTTTTCAAGGTTCTGGCAGGAATCAAGGCAAGCAGGCAGACAAGGAGAGAGAGAGAAGGAAGAAGCTTTTTATTTTAAATGTTCATCTTAGTTGTTCCCTGACCGCAGGACACAAACCCAGGTCCTTGGGATGTATGTGGACTGTGCCTGCCAGAGTGGGCAGAACTAACTACTACTCCACCAGGGCTCACCCCACCTTTTATTTTCAACCATGCCTGTAGGTTCAATATTCAGCCACCAAGAGAACATACTAACTTGGGTCAATTCCTTTTTAAGGTGATCTTCATATTCTCATGTATATTTTAAAATATAAAAAGACATACCTAACTACTAAGGAAAGTTTCAGAATCACAAATGGAGTAAATTGCTTCTTTCAGTGATGTATTCATGACCTTTTAGAATGTTAAAAATTGTGGGGATTTTTTCTCTCCCAAAAAATCCCTAACATTTATGTCTTAAAGAAAATGACATGGTAGACTGATGCCCTGAGCTTGTCTCTACTTGAGTTTAATTATAGAGCAAGTTGCATGAGAGAAGGCTATCTTCTCTTATGTACTAGAAATACCTGAAATCCAAACAAGTTACAAACACATCACAAACAAGAGAAAAATAGTATGGGTTACATTTGTTTGGGTTCACAGAGCTCTTAATCTTATTTCATCCAACCCCTTTCTTCAAAAGCTACATTTCCAACTAGATTGTACATTCCAGCCACACAATAGCCTTTTAATCCATAAAATTAAACCTAGAGTAGAGTGAAGAGTTTGGTGACCAGTTATGGAAAACAGAAAACTCTCGTTGAGATCAAAGTCTGAGTAGCAGCTAGAGAAAGAACTATATTTACTGACAATAGTTTCCTTATTATAGAAAGGAGCAATTTTCCTATTTGTTCTGAAGAAGATCCTTTAGTGTTTGTCACCAGATTCTCATAGCACTTAGCAAATTTTGCTCTGAACTGAATTTCTGCCTAACATGAGTGTTGAGAGACCCCTCCCCAGCACCTCTAATGATTTCAGACCAAGAAAGACCATGACCTGTGAGTTCTGATCAGCTGTGAAACAGGTTCCAAAAGTTTACCTGGAAAATAGATGGTTGCCCTATTTCTTGGATAATGTCTTCCCTGTTCTTTTTGCTTTCTTGGTTTAAAAAAAAATGTGGAATGCCATTTGAGAAAACTGGATTGCAAGTCATTTGAAGACTTATGACTACTCTTTGAAAAAGAAGTATTCCTGTATTTTTAAATGTAAAAGAGACAAACATGTTTTATCAACCCCTATTATATGATACATTTATTTCCAGGCTCACAGTAAGTCCTGTGTTTTAGGGTGAGACCACTTAAAGTAGTGAATGGTGATATACCAGAGAAAACCATAAAGGGATGTGGTTTTTCTTTTAAATATTTATTGAGGTAACATTTATTTGCAAAACAATAATAAGCCCACATGTGTAGGTTCCCCATTCAGCCAATATATGTCAACACACTGCACCCACCACCAAATTACCAAAAGTCCTCCCCCACTATCCATTGGACCCCAGCACCCCTTGTTCCCACCTCTCACCCCCTTCCCCATTGTTAATCTCAGTTCTGTTGTCCATGTCCAAAGAATTGTATTTTGTCTGTTCCTTTGCTGTTTCTTTATATTCCACATCTGAATGAGATCATCCTGTATTTGTCTTTCTCCTTCTGACTTATTTCACTTAGCATAAGCCCCTCTAGTAAGGATTTTTTTTATGTATACATCTTATTATATATGTGTGTGTATGTGTCCTATATACATCTATATGCGACCTATGAAAACACATAGGACATAGGAAATTGAAGAACTTTATTCTCTTGGGGTTATCATTTTAATACGATAATATTTTAATATTTCCTTCTCCTCTTCCTCCTCCTCATCATCATCACCATAGGCTGTAACTTGAAGTAAACATCCCCTTGTTTCTTCCAGCTTATCTTCTCTGTAATTTGGTTGCCTACAGAGTTAACTACGATATAGCTCCCAGTGATGTATAAAAAAATTACACATGATAAATCTCCAAAACTACACACACAAAGTATATGATAGAAAATATATGAGGGAATCTTGGAGATTTCTATAATTTTCTGTCAAAACTCAAGTTTTAATCTTGTGCTAATATGACTTTGCTATCAGATTCTCCATCATTGAATATCCCTAGTTTAGTCTCCTCTTTGACTTACAGTTCTTCTCACTGGCTAAGTCCTACCTTTTTCTGTAGAATATTCTAGAATCCACAGGACTGATTTTCACTTCATTTCTGTTCATGTCATCATCTCAGGGTCTTGAATATCCTTTTTAACTACCTTGTCACTGAAATAGCCCATTGAAGCTCTTATTTTTAGTTTTCTCACTTCCTCTCTCTACTAGATCTTTCTTGATTTGAAGACTTTCTCCAAGTTAGTTAACCCACCTCAATCTCAAGACTGCCTTTGAGCAACTTTCTTTCCTTCCAAGCCTGAAATCCACAATGACTTGCTTGAAATACTCTTATTACCACTTTCCTTAGTTAACCTCCCTTCTCCTCTATCTGCCTAAATCCCTGCTCTCTAGATCTCATTCATGCACATCTTATATTTTGTTTTCTCTACCCCTTAGCTTGAGGTAGCATTACTGGCTGCTCAGAAGAAGTTCTCACTGCGTATCAGAACCAGAGAAGTACCTCTGCTATTCTATTCTCTCCCTTCCATCCCCCACATTGGCTTCTCCAAACCTTTACTTCTCTCATTGTACCTACTCTTAAGTCTTTCTAGTATTGCTCTTAGAGCGTGACCTTACAGCAAGAGAGTCTTGAAATGTTCTATTTTCCTCCAGTTCCAAATTTAGCTTTGCAACATTAACTATCCCTCTTATTTCCTGTATCTTCAACTCTCTTCTTTACTGGTTTCTTCCTATAAACATACTTAAATTCCCTCCATCTTCTAAACCAACGATAAGCAAATAACTGTAAATGGCTCTGTCTCCCACTCTAAGTATGCCCATCTCTGCACCTTTTTAGCCAAGCTGTTCTTGCTACCACTGTTTCCTTAATTCTCTTTCACTCTTATTGCAAATTATAAAATCTGTTGTTTTGGTTTTTATTAAAGATACTAAATGCCCATTATAAGAATATTCCAAGCAAGATGTACAAAGCATAAAGAATACAGTTAAAATTTAGTAGTGTTGCCAGTCATTTACAGTTAATATTTTCTGTTTATTTATGCATTATTATTTTTCCATTTCACCCATAAATATTTTACAAGATATTGCCAGTAATTAAGGATACACCTTAAAAAATCCACATCATTATTATACCTAAAAAGAAATGAACAAAGCCTTCTTTATATCATCAAATCTCTACCATTGGTCATGCTTAGATGAATATTCTTTCATATATTTTCTATTTCTAGGTATATGAGTGCAGTATATATCCAGTTTTATTTTAAAAATACAATCTGATTATATGTTATTCTAAATATGTCTCTTCCCCTCACTGAGATCTTGTGTCTTTCTAAATTACTATGTAACACTGCATCATCATTTTACAAAATTTTACAGTAGACATTTGTATAAATGTCTCAAATATTTAATGTTACTGCTGTTTGTCTAGATCATGAATAGCTGCTAAGAGCATTTGTGTTTTATTTGGGTGCTTTTCCACTTCTCTGGGGAATGAGGCTGCACCTTGTCTCTGAGTCATTGAGAATTAATTTATATGAGACTAACATAGAGATATTAACTCCATACTTTGTCAGAGAATTATCCATTTGTCCAAACCCATTTGCTCTTTTCCTTCTGAAGTTTGATTTACTCCTGATCAATTCCCTGCACATATAAATGCCTAAGTGACAAATTCAACAAAGACTTTCAGCCTTAATTCTTCTCCATTCCTCTACTGGACTAGACATTCTGAATTACCCCCTATTTTTGCAAATTGATTTGCCTTAGGCTTTTTCTTGGGTTGGCTCTCACACCTGATCTCCCACATCCTAGTTTTCCATGCTTCTTTCTCTCCCTGTTTTGATGGTTCCTGGGATGTTACAGGTGATTCTATACTTTTCATTTTGCGTCTTCTCATTGGGCCTCTCTGAGCCGTCAACTGCCAGGTACAGTGGCTGGCTCCATGCTGGTGGGGAGTGGGGACAGTATGTGAACACCCACCAGAGAGTCAGGGAATAGGCCTGGGCTGGGTTAGGAGCGGACAGCAGTTCTGCACACCAGAGAACAGAATGTGGGGCTCTTGGAGACAAATAAGCCTGAGAAGCAGTCAAGGGGAGCAATTAGAGGGTTGTCTATCATACTCAGAAGTCTGGACTCTGTCTAGTAATTTTTCTAGGTTCTTAGGACATGCTGAGCACTACCACTGCGTCATCTGTGATGTGCCCCACATCTGCCATGTAGGAATATCTTTTGCATTCCACAGAGACTAGTTTGTTATAATTGCTCCTGTGACTACAAAGAGAAACTGTGTAGCAGAAGTTATTGGTGGGGGAGGGGAGTGCAGAGAATTAGAATTTTATCTTCAATCCATCTAAAATAAGGAATGTTCATGGGATATTATATATGATTTTCGGGCACTCTCAGCATATTTATTCAGCCATCCGATGTCCCTAACCTGGAGTCTGAGATAAAATCCTAAGTTCTAGAATACTTGCAAAGCAAACTTGGTGTCACACACAAAGTCCATCCCACACAATGTTCAGGTCTGTTGACATGCTTTGGAAAAATCAGGTTCTCTCCTGAGGGAGCAGTTTTCACAAGAACAGGGCTATGGGACTCAGACATGCCCATGTCAACTCTGACCACAGGCTCTTTCCCTTTGGTCAACACCTCACTTTTCTGTCATCTCGTGATCCATTTCCCCACAAAAAATTTTCCTGGATTTAACCCACCCCAACATAGAATGAGAGAAAGGGAAAGAGAAACTAATGCTCGTACCTGAAAGTTTGCTTCCACGTATTCTAACCTTACAGATTTAAGCCTTATCCTTACAAAATAAACCTTCCAGAAATGCCTTTCCCATGCTTCATGAATTTATATCATAGAATAATGAAAGACCTGTGCCTTGTCAGTGCAGTTCATTGTATTACTGATAGATCAGAAAGTGTCTGGATTCTCACATGACTCAAATTCAGATGAGAACAGAAATTGCCCAGAGTTCTGGCTAATGAAAGGTAAAAGTGTGACTCTAATTGTTTGTGATATCTCTGGCTTTCTATTTGCAGCCCGTGGCCCCCCCAGAAGACACCCCTGAGCTTAGTGCCTTTCTGCGGAACTCGACCATCCCACATCTTGTCAGAAGAAGAGATGTGCCCTTACTGGAGCCCCAGAGACAGAGTCCCGCAAAAATCCTGGTGCGTTATCTCAGCCTGCATCGAGCTAAGGGAACGAATTGAACTGGGCAAAATTCCCAAAGACAGATGGTTTTAACTTCCAGTATTGTGTTGCAGTCTCTTTCACTATTCAGATAAGCCTAAGGTTTTCTGGCAGTCCATATGGTGAGAAATCAAAGCAGCTCTCTGTGGGCACTAAGGAGTATTTGCAACATACCATTTTCACTCTTCTAAGACTGCCATGCAGACCACATTAGAGAAATAATGATGAAAACATGAAATGGGGTCTTTAATCCATTTCAGGATTGTAAAGTTTTGATTGTTAACCTGTCCACTGAGTCCGGTGAGAGTTTGAAGTAGACCTGGAAAAACACTGTCCATGCTATGGGTCCTTGGAGTTTTGCACTTGATCATGAATCCCAGAGTCCTCTGCTCAACCAGAAGAACAAAAAGGGTATGTCAGGTTTCCTGAGCTAAGACCTCCCCCCATAGAGTCTTAGCATTGGGGTCAGTGGTATGGGATCTGAGCTTATCAACCCTTTGCAAAACCGTGGACACTATTTTTGAGTCAGAATTTTCTATTCAGTTCTCCCACGCCTTTCAATGTGAATGTCAATGCCACTGATCTGTAAACTTAAAAATCATTAAGGTGCACTGTGGTGATTCAGGTGCTAAGTCCATGGCTAGAAGATAGATCACGTAAAGTCCAGGGACCTGGGTTTGTGACCTAAGACCAGAGGGAACTACCAAAAATAAATAAATAAAAAGTGCTTCCTTCTCCCCTTTTTTTCCTGCCATCCTCCCTCCTTCCTCCTCTCCCTCCTTCCTTCCTTCCAAATGCTTCTTCCTCCTATACCTTCCTTCTTCTCTTTACAAAAATGGTTAAAATACTTCCTTGAAAACATGTCTTAAATGTTCTCTGATTCATTTATTTCATCTTGACAGTATAAAAAGTTCAAACATAGAAATGGGTAGAAAAGTATAGCAAGTCTAACTTTATCAGTTCAAATTAAATTAAAAGAGGAATGCTTAGTATACGTAGAAATATGAAATTATATGGCAAAAAGCTAGGTCGATTGGCGTATTATGATTCAAGTACTGTAAATTTCATGACACTGAAATGTTTTTTAAAAACCTAAGTGTAGATAATCAATATGCTATTCACTTTAGGATAAATGTACAGTTCTACATATTACCATTTTTTAAAAGCTTCTAAAAACACAAAGAATAGGAAACAATTGGCACCTATGAAATTCTAATATGCAATAGAATACTAATTTCCAGCTCCCTGGAAAACTAATTATTCAACTCTATGAAGGACTAACAATTTGGAAAATCGAGATTCAGATATGCTTTTCGATTTCGACTTCAGTACATGCCTCCTGAGTACACGGAGACATTGGAGATCAATAACGACAATTCTTTTGAAAATCATATGCTCTTGTGTGGTAGGGACAGATATTTTCCTTCTTTCCTTTGTCACTAAAGATTTTTAAGGCAAGATCATTTTTTTAACTTCTACATATCATAGAAACTTACTATTTGCAGATGAAGCAAGGCAATTTCTGTATCTAATTTTCTTAACTCATAGTTTATTCTCTTTCTCTCTTATTGGCTCAAAAATTGTAAATCATATGCCTCCCTGTGTCCTTGAGTCAAAACAATTTTGGATAGAAAGTGATTATGCAAAGTTTATTCTAAAATCAAAAGCTAAATAAGACCTCCTGTGGTTTTTGTTTAGTTAAAAACAACTTACTGAATCACATTTCTGATTAGGAATTTGAAAGTGCAAAATGTCAACATCCTGTGTTGGGATCATAATTTCTAATTTGCATAGGAAAAATGGGTATCTGTAACGCTGAAATATAATTTCTCCTCTGCCTAAGAATATCCTTGCCATTCTCATCTTAGGCTCCCCGCTGCTTTTGTAGTTATCACCCCATCTCCTTCAGACTCAGCTTACAGAAACCTTATCTTTCTAATGCTCTTCAGTGTTTGATGCTACTGGCCACTTCCTGAAATGATGGAATTCCTTGACTCCCCCTCAAATACTCTTATCCTTATCCAGTTCTCCTCCTGCCTTTTGTCCTGTCCTTTAATATTTTCAGTGACTTCTCTTCTACTCATCTTTAGATGCCTCTGGACTTCTCCCTCATTGATTTCCTCCTTTCAGGGATACATCTTACATGATCATATCTCTAGTCATTCCAAGGTGTCTCCTGCCATCTTAGCCCTCCCAGACTGCACTAGAGACTGGAGGGCTCACTGTGCATGCGCCCGTCCACTGTCTCCTTGACCCACCCCCAATGCACTTTTCTAGAACTTCTAGTCTCAGCAAGGCCAGGGCCTGCCCATCTAGTTTCCCAGGCCAAAGAGCACATCCTCTACCCTTCTCTCCTTCCCCACCTCTAATTAGTCAGCAGGTATCTCTTACGCTTTCTAAACTTTTCTCACATTCATCTTCCTCTTCCATTCCCAAGGCCTCACTTCAGGGCTCCATCATTTCTTGCCTGGACTCTTACAGCCCAAGCTTATCATTCTCCTTGCCTCTCATCTCTTGTCTCCATTCCTTCCTTGCATGCCATCTGTCTCCCTAAATACAAACTTGATCATATCCCTTGCTTAAAAAGTCTCATGGGCTCCTAAAGTCTTCTTAATAAAATCTAAATTCCTTAGCACACATAGAAAAATTCCTTACCTCCTGGATTTTTTCTCTTTCCATTTGTCCACCTCACCGCCCCCACACACACCCCACCTCTCTTTTCTGAGCATGTGCTGGTCTTATACCAGAGAGCCATGCCACACCTCCTGTCTTGCTAGGGAACCCTTTTACTCTTCAAGATTCATTCCAAGCCTCACCTCCAACAAGACCTTCCAGTCTAGCTAACTGGGATCCACATCTCCAGGGAATCTACAATTATCTCTTTCTGACTCCTCTATTTTGCCTCTAGAGGGTGGGATCATCGAAACAGTTTGTCAATAATGGACCAGGGGTCAACACAAAGTTCTCATTGGCAACAGCGCTGCAGAACTTTGAATATTCTTCCTTCTGCTGCAGGCACAAAACCCCAAACACCTCAGCACCCAATTCTAGTAAAATCAAATAGCTCAACTGCCTGTATTTGCAAACATCATGTAGAAATCTGGCCATACAGAATTGATCAAATATAGATTGCTTTGTTTTGAGAGAATTTTGAGGTTTTCAAAAAACGTTTTCATGATCCTGTTTAACTGAGGTTACTCTGTAGTTCAGCAATTTCATTAAAGTCAAGTGCCTATACATACTATCCAATAAACTGATTTTTATTGAAGATCTATAGGCCAGTGTTGAGTGCTTGAGATGTGACCAATAAATAAAAGCAAAGCCCACAAGACACATTCAAATCAGTGCTGGAACACAATCCAAGAAGTAGCACAGAAGATGAATTATGGAAGCGTCCATTGATTTCATGCTGAGATCCAATAAATAATAGCTTGATAGGCAGAATAGTGCCCTAATGAATACCTTCCGGAAACACTTATTTCATATATTAAGGACTACCATTATAGGTTTGGCAACTCTGGAAACTGGTTTAAGAAAACAGCTTCATAGAGAGAATTCACAGAAGAATCTGCTTTATACCAGAAAGTAATTGAGAGAGAGAGAATGTTATGGGAAAATGCTTGTCAGTGAGGTAATAATATTGTATCTTTGCTGTAATAAAGATTCGGGGAACTTCCTCAGAAGCCTTTGTAGGACTTGCTTCGTGCAGGGTGAGGAGATGTGCAAGCCCTGAAGAAATGTCTTCCCGAGTTCTGGGAAACAATTCAATCACTGCTTCAAGAAGATTATTTAAAAATCCTTAGAAAAGAGCATTAATTCTGCATTGTGTTTTCTGCTCCACGTTCTCTCTACATTACCACTAAAGATGATGCGTCATTAAAATCCAACTGTGTTTCTTCTGGACTCTATAGTGTATTTATTCTTTATTTAAATTGATAAATTGTAGATTAGGCAATGACTTCTGAAATTTAAAAAAATGGCAATAAGCTGGATTCAATCTTGATTTCCTACCATGTAAAGATACTGATTTGCCATCACCGCTGTTGGGTTTGTTTTGCAGAACTGTACAAATATCGAGTGCTTACAAATCTCCTGTGCGGTGGGACAACTAGAAGGAGGAGAAAGTGCAGTTCTGAAAGTCAGATCCCGATTATGGGCCAGGACATTTCTCCAGGTAATGGAAACACTGATACCTCTTCCTGCCCTTCACAGAGAAGCTCTTCTCAGAAACACAGAGGGAAGCTTTCTTTAAAAGGATTTTGAATGTTCTATTTTTTATTTTAAAAGTTTTTACTTTTAATTTAAAATTGGTATTTTAATTTTTACACATTTCGAAAAGAAATTTCTATGGAAGAATTATGTCAAGATCCAATGGTTATCTTCCCTATCTGGTGAAGATATGTTTTTCCCAGTTTTATTGAGATATTATTGACATATAACATAAATGAGTTTAAGATGAACAACATGATGATATATTGAGAAAAGATTATACAACAAGGTTAACTAATGCTTCTATCCCCAAATCTTTTTGTGTATGTCAGTATGGTAAAGGCATTGAAGATCTACTGTCTTGACAACTTTGAAGTTTGTAATATTGTTAGTGATACTCACTAGGCTGTACCTCAGACCCCCACAACTTATTCATCTTATAGCTCAAAATCTATACCCCTTGACCAACATCTTTGACTACCATATAAATATATGTGTGTGTGCATGTGTGTGTAATATCCCACATCCCTAAGAACTCTATACAGTAACTCAGATCTAAACAAATCTATTTAACTCATGCTTTCTATCCAATGCCCACCACATAGTAGTTGCTCAGTAAATACTAATGAAACATGGGACTGTATAAGAACACAACTCAAGTCATATGTCCAGAAAAGAGAAAATATAAACCAACTTAGAAAGGAAATTGTCCAAGAAATGTCCTCATTTGGACGTTTCACAGCCTGGGCTCCAATGAAGAAAGCAACCCAGTAAAGTTCCAGATACCTTGGATTAGAGTATTCACTACTATTTCAGCTTATCTGCACTGTGGCACCCCACACAGCCACAGATACTCCACCCCACACAGCCAGATACTCCACCCAACATTGTCACATATACTCCACCCCACATGGCCACAGGTAACTCCATAGGTTGCATGTGTTTTAAAGGTTTCAATCTTGCTTATACTAAGCAGATGAACTTTTCCTTTTAGACAGAGCTATTTATTTGATGACAATATTGTATTGTGATTTTGTTATTTGAGGCAGATTTGGGGTGGAAGAAGCTAAATTAAACTCCAACTAAGTCTGTAAATTCTTGTTCATATTTTAACAACTAAAAAATTATTTTGTACCGCAGAAATCAAATTGTAAAATCTGTTTGCATTCAACTAATACATATAGAATTTTGTAGTTTTAGATTTTCATGTTTTCTAGGATTCACAATACTTCTATAGGCTCATAATCCTCTTTCAACTTTGTTTCTAATATAAAGAGGAGGAAAATTAAAGTTATTTTTTAAGGTTATTGTGAAGTCTGTCTTTCTTTTTCTTTTTAAACCTGAGGCAGGGTTTCTCTACCTCAGCACTATTCATGTTTTGTATCAGATGATTCTATGTTGTGGGGCTGTCCTGTGCATGATGGGGTATTTAGCAACATCCTGGCCCCTACCCACTAGATGCCAGTAGAAAGCTACACCCCAGTAATGACAAGCAAAACTGTCTCCAGATATTTCCAGTGTCCCTGGGGAGGAAAACTATCCCTGCTTTTTATACAACTGACCTAAGGAAAAGCTCAACACACAAGTTCTTTGATTCCTGTTCTTCAGTTAAACCTTAATGTATTCATGCACTTACAGGTATTTATGGAGTGCCTACTATGTGCAAAACACGTGCATTCTGTGAATTTACTCATGGTCACTCTGCTTTTGATTGTTGTTTCCTATCTCAGAGTTGGGGAGAGGTGTCTCAATGATTCCCAAGCCCACACAGTCTAAATGAGAACCATGCATTCCTCCTGTTACTTCAGATGTCACGTCCTACTGAAGCTAGGGAAAACAGGGGTCCAAAGAAGCAGAGCAAAAATTGCAATGGGTGCCACAAAATTCTCTTTGCATCAACTGATTTTTACAATACAGTTGCTAAGCTAGTCAAATGTTTTTCTTGAATAGGAATCTGAGTTAAACCCTAGTGCCTCCACTTTAGACATTCATTTAACTTGGACAGGTAAAGTAAAATCTTTTAAGACACAGTTTGTAATTTGTAAATTGGAGACAGTGATGTTTATACTGTTGCTATAATGATTTTGAGATGATATATGAGTCTCAAACATTTCATAATACATAGAAAGAATTCAGTAGTTAGTAACTGGTGAAAAATAAATAAAATAAAAAATAAAATCATGACAACACTACAGTCAAGGGGACAGTGACTATTTTAGATGCCAGGTATCTCCAGGAGGGACCTGTCTACAGGGTGAAATTTGTATCTTCTTTTTCTCTTAAAGAAGGCCCAGTGAGTCTGGAAGAGGTCAGTCACAACTGAGGGGCTTCCCAAACAATAGCACAAGCAGGTCAGACCAGAACAATCCGCTGGGACATTCTGAAGTCCTACCAGAGCAAAGTGCCACTGCCAGAGACATGAGGAAGAGTGACATATCACTGCATGTTATCTCACAACCCTAATAGCCTAAAGGTCTATGCTTCCACAGTTTCTCCTTATTGCTCTCTTGAAGATCAGCTTCCAAAGCAGACTGCACTATTGTGTGCTAGGTAAATGATATGTAGGTAGTTAGGTAGGTAGGTAGGTATAGATATGTGTAGATAGATATAGATATATGCAGATAGATGATGATGATGATAGGTAGGCAGGTAGGTAGGTAGGTAGGTGAAATGAAGGGAGGGAGGAAAAAAAGAAAGATAAATATATGTAGATAGAAGATAGATGCATAGATACAGAAACAGATAGGTATATATAGATATATGTAATAGATAGATATACAGATGAAATGTATTAGAGATCTTTAACAAATTCATCACCAATCTCAGTAGGAGGTCAACATTTTCCACCTTGCCACTCCAGGATAGAAAGTTTACAATTCTTGGTTGACATGATTTGTTACATTATATGTGCTTCTATTTACATGGTCAACATGCAAATTGTTCAGAAAAATATTTTATTTAGATTAATCCTAAGTGATTCCTGGTTCTGTTTCTGGTAAATGCTGAGTATTTAAACATAAGCTACTTGAAATGGCAATGTGGTTAAGAAAATTCTTGAGAAGGAACTGGGCAGGGGAAGGTGGGAATGAGCAAATTCATGATGGTGCCACACTAGGTGTCTAACCAACTCAAAGAATCACTCTCCTCTCTGTTGTTTCCAACTCTGTAATTTTCATTTGTACCATGTCCATTGTAAAAAAATATTGTACAAAAGATAGCAGGGGATACAAACCACAGTTTAAATGATTCACAATGACAATAGAGCATTTTCCCAGGATTAATAGGTAGCTAGGGCCAATTGAAGATCCAAAATATTGTCAAGGGATGATAACTCCAGCAGCTTTTTGAATCCTAAATTGCTCACAATATATCAAGGATTGGTATTATATGTGCAGATCGCTGCATGGAAGAGGAGATATTTGTTTAGACATGAGAATAATAGAGCTCTTATGTAAAGAAACTTTGAATATGCAGTCAGTAATATGACTCCACTCATAATTGTTTGTCATGAATTAATACTTACCTCTTCTATGCTTATAACTAATAACCAGAGGGTTAGTTATCTTTGATGCTGACTCAGCCAGTAATAGCCTAACAGCTCACGTTTTTCATGTCTTGGACATCCAAAGAATCTAAGAGAAAAAATGCAAATGCATGTCAACAACTCCTTAACATGAGCAGCATCCCTCAATAAATATCACTGCTTTCTCTTACAACAACCTTTTATAAGTGTATCAAATTGGTGGCATATGAGGTGAGGTCATAAAATAACCAAACCATTAGATGTGTTCATTCATGGTCCACTCGTGCGGCCATTCAACCAGTATTGATGAAGTCCTCCTGTGCATCTGTTCTAGGCTCCGTTGGGAGATAGAAACTATAGACCATGGTCTATGCCTTCTATTTTTGCATAATCTTATTGGGAAGAAATAACAAAGGAAAATTAAAAATCAAACAACAGTGTGAAAATTCCAAACCATATAGGACAGATATAGTCTCTTCTCAGGCTTACTAAAACTACTCTCTGGGAGAGAAAAATCTCAGATATGTAACATGTGCTGATTCCCATGGTGTACATATTTCCACCACAGCTAATCACAAGCTCCCAATATGATGTCACTGAATATGGAGTTGGGAAGAGATGCACAATAGCAAACCATTGTATGGTTCATAGATACAAGAGACAAATGATATCAAGAGCATTGGTAATAGTAAAATACAATAAAATAATTAGTAAGTACTGAGTTTTTATTATCTTTTTAACAATAAAATTTACTGAAGTTTACACACACACACGGATATAATTTAAGTCTTGATAATGGTTCTGTTTATTATGAGCCAGTTAAATAGAGGAAAACTACAGAAGCTGAAGTTCTTAAAACAACCTGCCTTGAGTGACTCAAATATTTTCCTTCAACTTTAATCAATAGTGATTATAAAAACCATTTAAACAAAATGTAATTCTGCTGAAAAGTTCTGTCATATATACTGTTTGACTCTAGGTCAGTGGTTCATAACTGGGGGGTGGGGTTCCTATAGGTAAATAATTAGTAGTAATTAGGGACATTTTTGACCATCCCATCTGGGGAAAGGGTACCAACTAGCAGGTCAAGGGATGCTGCTAAACATCGTACAATTACACAGCAGCCTCCCCTCCCCCCCGCAACCCCAAATCCTAACAGTTACTGAGAGACCCTGCTCTGGGTCTTCAGTACAGTTAACTATCAAACAACTTGGGGATTGGGGACACCAACCTATGTACAGTTGAACATTCACATATGACTTTGACTCCACAAAAACTTAACTACATTCAACCCTGGATATCTGTGTGGAAATCAGTTCCAAGACTCCATGAATATCAAAATCCACAGGTGCTCTAATTCATTAGACAGAAACCATGGATAGAATAAATCTGCATTTAAGTGCACCTACACAGTTCCAACCTGGGATGTTGAAGGGTCAGCAATATAAGATGAAATGTGATCAACTTCTTTACAACTTAGTACCATTCTCTCTCCTGAAAGTATTTCCCTCTATCAGACAACAAGAATTTTGTAACCCACTCTTTATCCCCTTTGCCACTTAATAGCTGCAACTCTATTGATCCTTTTTCTGGCTCCTTTTTAAGACTGATTTTCTGATGCTTGTTTTAACTTTTTATAGCAATTGTTTTATTAACAAAACAAATAACTTTAGATATAAATCAATGGTTAGATGCATGGGTGATGAATGGAGGGGTGGATGGATGGTGGATGGATAGTTGCTGGATGATGGATGGATGATGGATAGATGGATGATGGATAATATATTGATCATGAATGGGAAAAAGTAAGAGAAAGAAAAGGAAGAAAGAAGGAAGGATGAAATTTTGCTTTGGAAATGAAAAACAAAATAGTCTGGTGGCTATTGCTATAATTTTTAAATCTTTATATTAAATATATTTAAATAAATATTTTTACTTTCAGAGAAAAAATGACCCCTACTCTCTTGCATCTCTGGTGTCCTTTGAAGTTAAGAAGATGCCTTATAAATATCAGCCAGCAAAACTCCCAGAAGGAAGCATAGCAGTGAGTATCTTTAAAAAATGTTTGCATAAATAATTTAATTGAAAATAATATTTCAAATCATTGTTCAGCTCATGTCAGGTTTATGTCTTTTCAACTTGAAAAACTTCCTTTTTCAGATCACCATTATGTTATTTTCATTTTGGAATTTATCAGTGTCATTTGATCAAATATGTAAACCTTCCATGTAAAATTTTACCCCCAAAAATGCAAAGCATGACTCTCCCATTCTTGAATCAAATCATTTTGTTTCCGAGAAGTCCAGATAGATATGATTGCAATATAAAATCATACTAATGGTTTCATTTTAAAGACAGCTTGGTGAGTCTTATGGGAGGAGAAGAATCTCTTCCTTAGAGATGGTTTTCATGGATCAGCTGCATGACCTTGAATCTCTCTTTTCTCTGCAAAGAATCATAACTCTTACCTGGAAAAAAAATGTGTGTCTGTGAACTTCATTTGAATGAAATGTTAAATGTAAACAATCAGGCTATTAAATATTGCTGACACCCAGTTATCTTTCACAGCACAACTGCTGACATCCTCAGCAGCCCTGCAAGGCTGTGTAGAGCAGGAGAGTGGGTCAGTGGGGATGAGCAGACACGGTCACCAAAACTCTGCCTTTACAGTGGAAAGACCACAACCATATTAAGGACCAGAAACAACGTTAAGATTTAAATCTTCATCCCTTGGTCATTCGATACTTAAAAATTTCCACTTGAACTCGAATCCCCAGGTCCTGTGGTATGCAAACCAGCAGTAATACATCACCTAGGAAATGGCTAGAAATTCAGTAACAGGCCTCTCTGCAGTCACAATCTACATCTGATCAATATCATCCGAACAGCATGTACTTTGGATGCTAAGTTGCGACGGTCGTTATTTCTTCTTAGCGCAGGTCTTAGAATGTTACATCATTCTAGCCTAATCTACTTTTAGTAATTTAAACTAAATGGATCCATTCATTAGTGGATTCTCAGCCCAGAGTATGCAAAAGAATCATCACTCGTGCAGCTTTATTTTATTGAAGGAACATCATTCTCGTGTGATTTTAAAGATACACACATGAGCCAAGACCTCCCTCCAGACATTGGGATTGAGTAGGCCCTGCATGGGGTGCCTGCCCTGTGTTTCACAAGCCATACCAGGGACAGCTCTGCCATGGAACCAGGTCTTAGTCCCTCTAGCACAGGCAGGCAGCACTGAGGAGATCCACCACTTTCAGAACAGATTCTTCTCAGCTTCCTCCTAGCTCCAACTCACTCTAGGAGGAAACATCAGGAAGTCAGCTTAATTCCTAAGGCAGTTAACCATATTCACCTGAGAGAATTGTTAAGCAGATGAATGAAATGATATTTATCACACCCTAACATTGTACCTGGCACAAAATAAGTGTCAAGTCCACAAAATGATTGTCAATCTTCCCCCAAATGTCTGACCTCTGGCTATTCTGGCTAAGGCCCAATTGGAAATGTCAATAAATTTGCACAGCCAAACTATTTCTGTAAACTTTGGTGGCATTTTAAAGCAAGCACTGCCACATATTTCTCCATTTAGATCACTTTTCTTTCTCTCAGGATATGTCTTCTGTAGTTTGGATTTATGTTCAACCTAAAACACAGAGGATTGGGGGATTTTATATAGAGTGCTCATCCAAAAAGCTTCAAAGGCTTGTAACTCTGAGGGAGATAAATCTGCGTCCTTTTGTTTTCTCTGAGCACATGTTCCATAACAGAAACACATGTTACAGTTGGTTCCATCCACAGCATTGCATCTCTCTGTATTGGCCACAGGTGACAGCCTGCTGTTCTCAACTCATCTCAAAGACCCACAAGATGATCAGGTTCATGCTTTCTTCCCTACCACCCTTGTTATTGCATTTTATAAAAGTATCGTTATCAGATGTCGGTGATTTATCACATCATTTATGTATAAGGTTTAGAAACGGAGGTGCTTTTGGGTCTCCTAATAATACCTGACTAATCGGAGAAGAGCTGGTCAGTGAAAAGTTAACTCCTACACAGGAAAGTGGTATTTCTGTGGCTTGGTTTGTGAGACCAGTGCTTGGAGTTGGAAGCCATTTTTTTTCAGAGTGAGTTCTTCTCCAAGGTCTTGTCCTTCCTGTCTTGAAAAGAACCCAGTAGAAAGGAATTGCTTGAAAGTGGTAGAATAAGTATTTGGAGAATCGTCAGCACTCCAGCTCATTCTCCACTACCAGGGAAAGTCTTTCCACCCCTTCTTTTGTATGAGACTCAAAAATATTTCTTGTTTTCCTAGGCCTTTGTGTGGGGCTATTAGTTCATTTGTACTCCCTTTTCAACATGGTCATAACTCATCTTTGTCTTGAGGACTATAAAAGCTCTACAGATTGAAGAAAATAGCAATCCCCTACCTACATGGATTGTGTTTATGTTTGTAACAAATGAGCTCCTCATGTGATGTGACACTTGTCATATTCAGAGGTGAGGGAAAGACTGCCTAAGCAAATGGATTTTACCAAACACTGTCTCGTGACCGCACAAACAAAACAAATTTGTTTCCTTGCCTGAACTTTTCATTTTTTGTTTTTTGCTTATCAATAAACTTTTTCATGAGACTAAACCGGAATTCCTTCATTGTATTTTGAGAGAGAATTATTATCTAGTAGAACTCCAGAGGTTGTTATATTTCATGAAAACCCTTATTTTATGAATGCATACATAAACTATGAATCCAATTGAATTTCAGAATTGTTAACCAAACTTCATGACCTTCAAATGGAATTTTTCTATTAAACAATTAGAATTTTAATTTATGGTAAGGTCTGCTTGTCTCATAGGGGCTATTTAGATGTGGTTGAAATGTGTATTCAGCTGGTTGACTCTGCATTATTATTTTGTTCTCAATGGTAGGTAGGATGTCTTGGTGCATTTATTTAAAACATTCCTGTGACCCCATTCTGGTATGTTTATATAAGATTTTGTGATACATAAATACAGATGTCAACAGCAATTACAGTTGCAAATACAAGTGGATTTTTTCCTTCTACCTTGGTATTTCGTCAAAATATACAAAAACATATCCTAAACATCAATGATAAAATGTGGGCATATTAAAGTTTTGTTTATAGTCTTTCAACCATAATAAAGAACAAGAAGATTTATGACATGATGAAAGTGAGATTAAATGTTTGCTTCTTAGCATTACTTTAAGAACATGTAATTTATGGATCCCACTTCCTAAAATTGCAGATAATTATAATAAATGAATGTTAAAGTTTTACACAGTTTCTTTAAACAAAAACATAGGTACTTGATATATAAAAATGAATTAAAATAGTGTGTTAATTAGTTGACACACAATTGATTATTTTCTCCCTAAATATTAAGGATGTCAGTTAATCAACATTACCCTTCTTAACCCAGCTAAAATCTGTAATCACAGCTCTGTTCTTAAAGTGAACCTTCAGTCCTACATACACCCTTCTGCCTTGGGATCACCAGCTGGGTGAAAGAATCTTATAAAGAGGGACTTGGGTGATTCAGCTAACCACACCACACACAGTGAGAATATTCAAAATGTCCAGTCCAATAGGATAGCAACAAACACAGGTGGATAGTAATAACCTAAAATGCAGTGTGCCTGAAGAAGTGAGCGAGTGCTTTTATTTCATTTAAACTATAAAAAAGTTTTCCATTAAGCACAGCTGTATTGTTTGAATAAGGCAAAGTTCAAGTTTCTGGTTTATTCAAAGCCACTGAGTCTCCAGAAAAGCTCTCCCTGATATGTTTCCACCCGCAGATGAAATGACCCCACAGCCATTTACAGGTACCAGTGACTCCTGATCAGTGTGCGCTCAGAAAGACCTGTCTTTCCAGGACACATATGGCTGATCCTCTTTACCCACCGGCTCCAGATTCACAGAGTCAAATGCAGAACTTGCGGATCAAGGGGGCATTTAAGGGACTTGATGATCCACACATGTTGATATTCAATATATGGGCTGGAAGTGAGATGTCATGTCTTAGAACCAATACCAAAGGAGGGCTACAGTTAAATTTGTGGGGAGGCAGCAGTTACACGTGGATTTTCAACGGCTCCAGGAAAATGTTCCTAACTCTGTGCTGTTCAAGGGTCATGGTATGACTCTTCCAGTGATGTGTCCTTTTGGGCTCTTTTTGTTTTTAGAGGAAGGAAGCAGGAAGACAGGCAGGCAAGAAAAAAGAGGAGGAAGAAACGTTTATTTAGTTGGTTGCTCATCTTGGTTATTCCCCCACAGCCCTGGGTTACAGACCTGGATCCCTGGGCTCTACGTGAACTATGCCAGAGTCAACAACTGAATGCCTGAGCCACCAGGTCCTGCCACACATCCAACTCATTACTCACCTCTTCCCAGTAGCAGCCATCTAGCTCCTCGCACTGGGAATCAGCAGACATGCTCACAGGCACAGCTGTGGGTTTTCTGCGTTTCCACTGTCCTCAGTGTAGTGACTACTTGGCTCTGCAGACAAAAACCTGGAGACATTTAGGAAGGTCTGTGCACCTGTCCCATCAGGTTGAGAAGATGAGCAGGTTCAGGCCCATATGGACATCCTGGAGGCTGCAGGCTGGGAACACAGAATGCAGGCACGGGAGGATAGTCACCCCAAGGGCACTGTCTCTTAAAACTCATCATGTCCATTCCTCTGCAGTACATAGGATGATGTAGAGGAAGTGTGACTGGCATGCTTAATCCTCTCATTTAAAAGACTCAGAGGAAGAGTATGATGTGATAGCTTTTAACTGAAAGTATAGTTACTGGAAACAGACCAACACGTTTTGATGATGAGAATTTCAGAATTTTGAAACTGAAAATGATGGTTTAACATGCTACTGCCAGAATCTTTGGAAGCGAATGCACACAAGAAAGCCAGTAAATCTTCTAAATAGACATTTAAAAACTGTTTTCTGCTTCAGGAGATCTTCATAAGCATCCCCTGCTCATTTTATGTTTTATGTGTACTTTTCCATCACTGCTGGAAAAAAATTCAAATATCATTATCTTTTTTTTTTTAAAGGAAAGGTACAGGCAGGAATGAATGCCAGGAGGCAAGTAGGCAGGAAGAAAGAACAAAAAGAACTATATTCACATGTTCATCTTGGTTGTTACCCCCACCCCTGGCCCCAGAACGCAAACCCAGGTCCTCGTGGTTTGTGTGGACTGTCCCGGCCAAGGGTAACTGACCAAACTGCTGCTCCGCCAGGGCGTGCCCATTATCGTTACCCAAACTGCTGCTCCGCCAGGGCATGCCCATTATCGTCTTTTTGTAAGTGGCATCCCCTAATTATTTCTATAGACAGAGCAGTTTTATCAATAATAAACCAAAACCTGCAGTAGCAAGTGGTAAAGGACTCATGTGCATTCTCTCCTTTCGTCTTATGAACTTTTATTAAGCTAACAATTTGAATAGTCTACAGCCCTTATTTAAATTCCTTTAACTGTTTTCTTCTTTAACTTACAAAACCAGGGGTATTTCCTGTGTTTAACATGAAGCAGGGTGAGGTGACTGAAGATAGGAATTTGTAAATCAGAAGAGGGAAGATTAAGAAACATCGTTGAACTTACCATAAATTACCAATTAGTAAATTTTTTCAATCTCTCACATGTGCCCAAAACATAGAAACTTTTCTTTCTTCCATGAACTTAAGAGCATAAAGAGAAGAAGCATTTAAAAGAAATCTTAGATTTGTCCATGGCTCCAGATTTTCTCTCTTCTGGGCCATTGTAACTGACCCGTGAGTACATGATGACTACTAGCCCTTGTAGTTAGTTCCACAGTCCTGAAATTCTCATTACCAAGTCCTATCAGCCTGCTTCCAGTAATACTGCAGTTATTTTAATGATCACTCTGTGCCCTTTCTCTGCGCACCTGAAGATGTCAGGTTTGAGCTCAGATTTCAGTGTTAACCAGGTGTAATTCAGGAGAAAGGGTATAAAGAGAAAAAGTGATCTAGTTCCTTACTTGTTCATGTAGCCATATACATGCAAAGGATCATTTTGAGATAAATTATTTAGGCTGAAGAATCTGGGTGGTTTTGTGAATGCTTCAAGTCCTACATTTCTTCAATATATGTCCTGTGCGTCATGTCCTTATACTGTGGGAAATGAACTGAGTGTAGTGCCATTGTGGTCATGGAATGTTACACTTCCTACTGATGTTTGGATGGAATAAGGACAGGGAAATAAGGAAATAAGGCAGGAAAAGTTGCCCGGCAAAGGAAGAAAACATAATGATGCACCCACGTTTTCTCACTGAGAGCAGGTGTGAAGTCGCAGGCACTGTTATCCTATGGGATGACTAGTGGTTTCACAACTGTTGATTCCATTGTGTAGTCTGCATAGAAAAGGTGTTTGGAGCTTGAGAATCAAGCGAGTTAAGCATCAGGATGCTTGCTGCTTAGAGAAAGAAGATCAAGATGGAAGGAGCAATAAAACCCTGACTGAGAAGGTCATAAGCAGATGCTCAGATCAGATTAACAGAGCAGGAGCAAAGAATTGAGTGTGGTTAGGGCCCAATACTGGGATGCAGAATGTGAGACCATCATGTATTTTCAGTCAGACAAAGTTCTAGTCAACAACCTTCATTATGAATTCATCCTCCCCTGACTTTCTAGTGAGAGAAGTATACCTTAGAATTCACGAGTGTCTGTCAGGACGGGACTTAATCATCCTTCCAACCAACACAGTTAAAACAAGGAGCACTTCAACTAGTTTGACAGAAGCAATTCTTACATCTCTCTAGGACCACACAAGCCTGCTTTGATGAACAATATTTTGAATCTCCATTTCTATTTTCTTTGACAAAAAAGAGTTGGCAGCATGGTGGGGTTTTTCTTTCATTCTCTTTGGGTGTCTGCACCTTCTTTGCTGTCTAGATCTACAGAGGCACTAGCTCCCAGCACATGAGCAAAGGAAAGCTTCTCCTGCCCATGTTGGGAGTTGAGGGTGTTTCATAGATGCTGAGCGTGCAGTCCTGCTGGGCAGGTTTTGTTTTCCTCCAAGTTTCCTTTCAACAGTGAGGAATGGAATGTAGTCCAAAAGCATCTAAAAATTTGATTTAGGGTAGAAGGCAGCTCCACTATATCAGGGCAAGTAGCAATATATAGTTACTCCCATAAATGCAAGATGGCCACCCTTACACTGAGAAATCCTTCATTGATGGAGCATAGAATCTAGGGACATGACTCTGATTAGTATGAATCTGCATACTAGCCACTGTGGGATTCAATTTTCTCAACTGTAAAGTGGGGAATTGAATTAGGTGGTTTTCAGTCTTCTAATACATCCAACATCCATGATTGTTCACAAACTCACTTCTCAATGAGGTTAGCTCGGTTCTTTGGAGAAATGTGTGGACAGAGTTGGCCTTTTGTAAGCTCTACACTTAGTCATTGTTACTACAAAAGTTCCCATGTAAGTTAAGGACATTCCTTTCCATGTTGTTGGTTCCTGGTCCACCTCAATTTTATTCTAGGGCTTTGGTGCTGTTATAAGCCAAACACCCACCAAGTTTCTGTGCTTAGACTTCCATCCAACCTAAGAAACCTGGGGATGTGCTGCAGTGTGAGAGTCCGTGATCAAATGCGGAAGCCCTCCAACCTCCTCCATGATGAGTCCAGTTACTATGCTGATCCTTTCAGACTTACCCTCAATATGATATTGTTAATTACTGTTTTATTTCACCAGTTTTCAAGTTAGAGCTCATTTGTTTTCTTTTCTGTTTCAGATTAAGACATCAGTTATTTGGGCAACCCCGAATGTTTCCTTCTCAATCCCATTATGGGTAATAATTCTAGCAATACTTCTCGGATTGTTGGTTCTGGCCATTTTGACCTTAGCTTTATGGAAGGTAAGTTTATTTACATTTGCTTTTTAAGCAAAGAGAGGCCACTAAGGAGATTTAGAAAGATATACCTAGGAATTTTAAAAGATGGTTTGGGGATTTTTTAGCAGTCTTAAAGATATAAGAGAACATGTCTTGTTCGCTTTGGCAAACTTAATATGTAACTGACATTTAAGAAGACTGCGGGTATTTAATGTTGCTCTTTTTCTTGTTATTACTTGTAAATAAATATACAGAGACTTTATTAACCAAGACCTGTGATCTTTCCAGTATGGTTGGGATGACAATATTATGAAAATTTATTTTTCTTGTTTAATTAACCAGGATGTGGAGCTATTTACTGGCATGGTCCTACCATCGATATTTTAAGGCTGTTCTTTATAAGCATTACACACATGCAATTAATAGAGACACATTTTGATTTTTTTTTAGCATAGACTATCAGCTAGGTCAAATAGATCGTTCACATTATAATATCCTGGGACTTGTTTTTTTAATCTTTTCCATTAGTTTGTCTCCATTAAAAAGGCTTAACTTACTCTTTCATGTGTTTTATTAAAAGTTGTTCTAAAAGCCTATAAGAGGAATTAATTTGTGCCCTAAAAATCAACATGAAGGGCAAATTTCACAAAGCTTCCATTACAAAATAGAAACATTGTTACAATTACATGACTAAGAGTAATTAACCCAGTCACATCTTAGTTAAGTGCTATTGTTGTGGTTCTCTAAAATCATAATGTGTTTTCAGTTTAAAACAATATGTTGTATGTTTAATGAACTGAGAAAACTTGCCTTGGGAGTTAAATTGGACTTCCTGATCATTATCAGCTGTTGTGTGCCATCCTGAGTCCATACTCTACTGCACACCTCAAGAAATAGGCTTTTATGTTACTGGTATTTTCAGCCAGGGTATTTCCACAAGGGATACAGCGATATGTGCCAATTGACAGAATATCACACACTAGTCCGACAAAAGAAAAATGGCTCAATATTCTGCACCAAACCCAGTGAATTAGGCCGCCAGAGTAAGAAATCATAGATAAGAACTGACGCTCTAAGGGTCTAGGAAAAAGAAATGCTTCTACACCAAATACAAATTTGAAATCCAGGAGAATGGAGACTCTAGGACCAACTGTTCCCTGAATTGCAGGTTGATCTTTGGAAAGTCAACAAGATGTTCTGGATAGAAATAAAGGATATTCAATTTTCTTCTGTATACTATATGTTCCACCAATAGTGGAGGGATCTGCAGGCGTCTCTCGATGTTGTCTCTAATCCATCTCAAGGGAGTCTACACCTCAGGAAATGATCTTCCTTGGTGTCAGCAGTTAGTGCTGCCAGAAGAAAATTCTTGGGCCATGTTGCTGTGATCCCAGGGAACGATTCAAGGTCCATATGCAGGCTGTGCAAAACAGACATTTTCTCATCATGAGGGACAGGAGAAAGGACCCCAACACTTTGCCCTGTGTAATGTATTCTTCTCTGCAGGTAAAGAGCCTATCGCTTTCACCCGCTAATTTGGAAAACTGGGCAAATTCTATTCACAGAGCTCCTACTTCCCTAGACATTACATGAAGTAAAAATTCTTAAGAAGAGATATGTCACAAATTCCCAGAAGGACTTGATTTCGTAGTCTGTTTTTCTTTTTTTCATAGTGTGGATTCTTTGACAGAGCAAGACCCCCCCAAGAGGATATGACTGACAGGGAACAACTGACAAATGAGAAAACCCCCGATGCATGAAAAGAAAAACTAAAGACCAAAAACACTCAAACACTGGTCCAGTTCAAATAGAGGAAGGAACATAAGGGTTGAACAAGGTTTTCCTGTGCCTGCCATGACCTGGGAAATGCAAAGAACCTGGGAAACATCATCTATGTGTCACACTTTGGACATGTAGCGAGGAAGTCCATGACCCTTTGGGTAAAGACAATGCCCTCAACACTGTAGAAATAATCAGAAATTGTGGAATATTTTTTCATTTTTGTCATTCTGTATCTTTAGACACTTTGAAATGGGTGTGTGAACTGAGCTTGCTTTTCAGGTAAATCCAACTTAATCTGCAAAGGTGAAATGTCTGAATTACTATAGAATTTAGAAGGTGGAATAGGAAAAAAACCTTCCAACACTGCTGTATCCAATGGAATAATCGACACCTCCCTATGGAAAAGAGACGTTTCTAATGACCTCATGGCTCAGGGAGACAAGCATTTGTTGTCGGTACTGTGAAAGTACTTTCAAAACAACAAAGATCATCTTATAACTGAGGATAACAATTTATTTATTTATTCTCCATTTCTCTAGGCTGATATTCTGGTCCTCTAGAGGATTTGGAAGTTAAAATTAGTTAGCTGATTTTTTAAATCACTCACTAAATTTCCTTTTAAGATATGCATTTTGTGCAGGTAAATTAACAGAGCTTCTTCAGAAGGTAGACTTGCTAAGGAAAAGCAAATTGGTGTTAGGAAACAGTATCACATAATATTTTGCTATCTTCTACCTGAAATTACTTCTACTAATACGTTCCAGAGACTCACATCTGCTTAATTTAGCTTTGTAAAAAGTTGCATTCATATTTCCTTTTATTAAAAATCATAGTCTTTCCTAGACTTAATTAACAATACATGAATATCAAGGTACCCTTCACCCTGTGTGGTATTACAAAGTAATGGTAAAATGTCTAGATTCTATTAAAAAATGTAATTTAACATATGGGTAAACTTATTTTTTCTAATGTCTGTAAGAAGTAGCACCAATATTTAGCTCAGGATTAAATAACATTTTTCTAGTATATACACTTATATACACAGACAAAACATGTTAAGCATAAATAAGAAGGAAATAAAAAGTTATGCAGATGTGAGTTGAACAAGAAAATTAATTCCTAAGAATTTTATTTAGAATTTCCTATACTAATTTTACTGCTCATTTTTACTGCTAACTTTTATAATGCATACTTTGGAAAATAATCTTTATTGAAGCTATTTTGTCATCATCTTGAATTTAGCCATCACAAAAACTTGATGTTTAAAACTATTGTAAATAATCCATAATCATGTAGTAATGTCATTTTGAAGTAAAATTCACCAGCCAAGTTCATATAGTCTGCACAATTTTGTATCCTTTTTCTAATGATGAAAAATTACTATGAAGAAATGCTGAATAATTTTTTATACTTATGTGCAATATTTTATAGACCTTATGTATCTAAAGCTTGTTTACACTGGCATTAGTTATTTTTTAATTAATATCCTGATTAAGTATGAAGAAAAGGACCAAAAATCCTTAAGTTTACAAAGCAGTTGGAAAATTTGTTTCCCAGTTTCAACAATCACACTTTATTTGAAAGATGAGCCAAACTCACAGACACTAAATTTTCGGTCATGCCTTAACCCTGGAAACAAGCCATTTGGCTACAGCTGCAGAACTTCATTGGAAACCAAATGAAAGGCACATGGAAGAACATATTGATATAGTTCTTATTCTTCCTGCTTGGGAATTAAATCCTGTCATGGTAGCCATTTTGAGTCGGTCAAAACTGAAGTCTGGCTCCCAGAGTGTATTGCTGACTGTGGGTGAGAATTGTTTTGCGACAAAGAGTTTGAGGGTCCCACACCAGCCTCTGGGGATCTTAGGTGTTAATTATTTAGGTGAGCTTAGTGTTACAGGAACTTGGTCATCTATGCCATGTGATTGGAGGAATGCCAGTTATGTCTGTTTACCCCACGCCCCAGATAATACACTTAATCTTGTCATAGTCCCTTAGTTTTTTTGCTTTTGTTTTTTAAAGGAAAGGTACAGGCAGGAATGAAGGTGAGTAGGCAAACAGGAAGGAAGAAAGAAAAGAGAAGGAAGAGCTTTATTCTTTTTTTCATTCAGTCGTTCACAAATTTTTGTTCATCGTGGCCCCAGATCTTGACCCCTGGAACTTGGGACATGTGTGGGACTGCTCCCAGGTGTACTAGAGTGATAGCCCATCAGGACACATCTAGTCCCCTAGTTCTGAGGGATGAGCTCTTCAGGATTTTTCATCTAAAAGGTCCCTGAGAAAATGCATTGCTTGCCTTTTAAGCTAACATGTGTAAAGGAACTGGTAGTCCTTCAGGCTAGATAAATGCAGGATCTGTAAGCTGATCATAAAGACACATGGAGGACACTAGACATGCCAAGAACAAGCTGAGACCCAGAACAGCAAGACATGGGGGCTTCAAAGCCTGCTCTGTCTTCCTCACAGTCTCAGCCAAATTTGTTCCTGTTCTCGAGGGATGGACACTGCTACCCACAAGCATTTCTCAGAGGGCCACCACACATGCAGTAATCCTCTCTGCCACTCAGAAGTGGTCAAAAATGAAGGAGACAACTGAAGTCAAGTAGGCCCACCCTCCTCACAGAGAATGCTAGCAATGCACTGAGAGATTCTGCTTCTTGTCACCGTCAATGGCTTCCATCATTCACTATGTGCTCAGTTTCTCTTAGAGCGTGTGTTTAAGATATTCATTTTCAATTTCTTGCAGCTTGTTTTTAAGATGGGAAAAATGGGCAAATTAAGTTTTATAAACTTAGAGATTTGTACACAGTGAATAGATGACATGAACTAGTTGTCACTAAAACTCTTCTCTGAACACAACTTTTTTTTTCTTTTTCTTGTTTTATTTAAATACATGTGTAGATATTTGTGAAGATTTTCATGTGCTTCTTTACTTAGTCACTAATAAAATTAAAAATTAAAGACACAATGATGTACTTGTGTTGTGTTTCACAAGTAAAGCTTTCCCACAATGGAAGACACCACAAGTTTCTATCTTTAAAAAAAATGTTTTTACTGAAGGAATACTACATTCTAACATTAAATATATTTAAGGTATACCTCATAGTAAATTCACGTCTGTATAATAATACAGTAAATTCACTAGTTCAGTTTTTCCTTCACTAGACAATGAATCCCCTTTACCCCATTTGCACCACACCCACTTCTCCCCTTTCTCGTCCCGCAACCACTGATTGGCTCTTTTGGCTAAAATTCTATTGTTGTTTGATTTAGCTCACTTTTAAGTCTATTTTTGTTGAATTTAGTTTGTTCATTTGCTTGATATCTCTATACACCACATATGAGTGATATCATACAATGTCTTTCTCCTGACTTACCTCACTAAGCATAAAGGTTCCTATCTTTACACCTGGCTTCTTTATTATAAACACATCTAATGTATGAAGAAATTTGGAAGAGCAAAAATTGGACACTCTTCTGGGTTGGTAAATATGTTCTTAGCTAAGGTGGTGGTGGTTTGTACAACTCATTAAATAGACTAACAATACTGAATTGTGTACTTTATATGGGTAAGTTTCATGGTATGTGAATTAAATCTCATTAATGATATTTTTATAAGTTTAAGTCATTTCTAATACCTTCACCCTTATATACTGGTTTCTTTTATCTACATTGCCTTTCCTATGTTGTCCATATGTAAACACCACTCTTTTATGAAGACTCTTCCTTGCACCATTGGTCAGCTGAAAGGTTCTTCCAACTGCCAGTGATGTTTTGTGAATCACTACACTTTTCCGTCTGGTCAGATGATGAGCTTCCAGCTGCACTGACCCCAGGAAGAAGAGGAACCATATCTTTACATCTTTGTTCCTCTCACACCTAGCACCAACATCTGTTATATACCATGGGAGCTCAAAAACATTTCTAGAATGAGTGAGTGAATGTATATACACACAGTATTAATTATGGAGAGCATGTACTTTTGTAATCTGATTCAATTCAATCCCTAGAGTATGCACATATGTACATTCTATTTATAGTGCTCAACAATGTTACAATCATTTCCCTATGTTCCATTTAATTAATGAACCACTGTTTAATCACCACCCTTATTGGGTTCACAGATTCATCTATTTAGAATAATATTAAGACATTATACATACATTAGGATGCTTTTTGGTTATATCAGTGAACCAATTTCGCAAGAGTAAGATGGTCAAAATGTATGAAGATTTTTGTACTTCTTGATGACATATTGCTTCTTCAACACATTAGAACAATTTTCATTAAAATAAATGTACCCGTTCCTTCATAATTGTGTCAATCTTTAAAGTTTTGGCAATTGTTTTCAAATATCACTATTTTAATTTGTATTTCACTAGAATTCAGTATATTTAATGTACACTTTTAATTTTGAATTATAATATTTATCAGCCATTCAGTATTATCCATTTATAGGTCAGGTCCCATAAGATTTTTAAGCACTTGCCTTTTTTTTTTTGCCCAGTATTTGTGAACCTCATGGAGAAGCCAGTGTCTGTGCTCTTTCCTCATAGCCTAAAGCAAGCAATAGCATGAATTATTTCCTTCATAGTGTATGTCACTCATATTTCAAAACCCAAACATAACTAAAGGATATGGTTACCCTGGAGTGCCTATGTGTCCCAGATAAAAAAATGCAAAACCATATCTAAGATTCGGTAATATTGGTGCTGATGATCAAAGAACCACCCCAGCACAAACTGCTCTTTGTGGGGTAAGACCTCCCTGTGACACACAGGGAAGGTCTATTCTGGTTCAGTCCCCTGGGTAAAGCCTACATGGGGTAAAAATGAGCTCTTACCATCCATGCCTTTTATAGTAGTAAAATGCTGTGTCGATGGATATGTGTAGCTGATTTCTTTGTCACTTACAGACATTTTCTATGTAGATACTTAACTGTGTCAATACTTTCTCACCATTGAATTGAGATATTTGGCTAGAATGGGCACCATGAGTGATAAGGATCACTCCCTGCAGAATCCCTTAGGAGGTGAACACTCCTCTTTGAAATTTGCCCCATGATTAGAGCCTACTCCTATACAACATGGCATCCTGGTGCCTTCAGGAAGAGCAAAAATGTGGAAACCTTCAGTGGAAGCCCTTAGATGCTCAGACAGTGCCTCCCTAGGGTCTAGTGTTCTTTTTCCGAAAGAGATTTTTCTCTTTCTAAACTCTGATGACATTGAAAGGTTGACTTCTTTAGTGTGAGAAGTTTAAAGCATTGAAATTTTAGACGCATTTTGGAACTGAGTAAAACATAAGCCCCTCCAGGATGCTTAAGTCAGTGGTGAGTTCAGATGGCCAGTGTGCATAAGACACTGGTCTGTGTGCCATGTCAGACTCTCCCCAACTCCCAGAACACCATCCACCTGACACTCTCTTTTGTAATTGTTTATTAACAAGTGCTCTGTTATTTATGATTGATGGCCAAAATCTATATGGAAATGTAGCCTAATAAGAGTGTTTCTTGACAATTAAAAGCATCTTGAGTTTAACTTCTATCGACACCATCATATGATACAGTAGGAATGTTCTTACTATCTCTGTGCTGCTGTTTTAATGTGCTCTGTGTGATAGAAACAGCCTAGTCATCAGCAAATTACCCTGCTACCCAGCCTTTAGTTGGGGTTGTTTTAAGCAGTAACAGTGGTCCTCCCTGTTTTTGAATGTTTAGATCTCAGTTTTATTCACTTAATTGAATGTGGGTTCTGAATATATTTAATGATTTTTATTTCTTTAAGAATTTTTCAGTTGAAAAATCTCCATGTTTCTGCCCTGTATTAGTGTCCTAGAGCTTCCATAACAAAGTACCACAAATTGGATGGTTTATAGCAACAGAGATTTATTATCACACAGTACTCAAAGTCAGAAGTCCAAAATCGGGTGTTGATAGGGCCCTATCCCCTCTTGAGGTAGTAAGGAAGAAATTGTTTCCATGACTTGCTGGAGCTTCTGGCAGTCTCAGGCATCCCTTGACTCATAAATACATCACTGAAATTCTTTCTCTCACGTGGAATTCTCCCTGTGTGTCTCACATCATCTTCCCTCTATATGCCACCTGTATCCATGTTTCCCCTTTTTTATTAGGACGTCAGATATACTGAATTAAGGTGTACACTAAAGATTTCATTTTAACTTGATTACCTCTGTAAAACCCTGTGGTGGATGTCTGTTAGATCACACAGGTTGGTCGATCAGCTCTAGAGTCTGAGCTTGCGAAGTGAACCTTTGCTCTTGCTTTCACTCCTCCTATCTATTCTTCCCTCCATCTTCTCGCCCAGTCCTTCTTTCACATCAATTGACATGTAGGATGGAGGTGGCATTGAATATTTCTCATTGGCTTGTGACCTCTCATCCCATCTGAGCATCAAGAATTTGTCCAAGCTGATGTGCTCCAGACATCAGCTGCCCTGACTGCATTTCATTACAGGGAAAAACAACAGCATGAAGAGCAAAAGTCTCAATCATTTCAGTGAGGAGTGGTAGAAAGACCTGGGGTTCTTTAACATGGAGAAGAGAAGGCTGTGGATAGATATTAGCAGATCGCAAGTATCTGAAGGATGATTATAAGGAAGAGCAAATGGAAGTAAGAAGGAGTCGGAGATGGAACAATACAAGTAGTAACTACAATAAAGATTGAAATCCACTAAGCATTCACTCTGTGTCAAGCCCTCTGCTAAATGCTTTACATACATTTTTCACTTAATCCTAACAACTACCATATGAGGCACATACTAGGATAATCCCTGCTTTCCAGATGAGTTGAGCTCTAGAGAAAGTAACTTGTCAGTTTACACTATAGTTGGGGGCAGAATTGAGATTCAAATGTAGGTGCTAAACACCAGAGGCCAGTACCATAGAACCTGATATTTTCCACCAATTGGGAGTACCTACCCTAGTTCATGCTGAAAGTAGAAAAGAAACCATTTAAGGTAATGAGGTGAAATGGTCTTTGATGATGTTCATACCTTTTTAATTATTCTAGAACTAGAAAATAAAAGTAATAAGAGCTCTAGAACTCATGTATTGTATGGTGTGAAATACACACAGACTGAGGTGCCATTTCAAAAACCTAATTTATTAAAATAGTAATAATGTTAAGTACAAAAGTACAAAGCTGAATCCTCCATCTAGTTTACAAAGAATTGGGAGTTAGAATCACAGAAAATTGCCTTTTTACATTAATCACAACTTTATTTAGAAACATTCTCAGCATACTTCAACACCTAAAAAGTCAGATATATGCCATTCATATCTTCAAAATATATGGATAGAGAACCTCATTCCTTAGACCGTTACCAAAATCAAAGCTAACACCCAAAGCCACAGGATTTCTGAGTTTGAAAACAGTGCCTTTTCAATCTTTTTTTTTACATTAGAAACCTAAATGGCAGAAAAATATTTATTTTTTCAGATCAAAAACTAGACATTTTCAGTTTCTTCTTAGGATGTAAACTTCATAGAGTGTCCTGCCAAGGCCTCAAACAATTGCTATTTAAGGATCTCCTTGCTTAGGAGACCAATCTTATATTTTGTTTGCATCTTTTGGAAACCAGAAGTAATGGAGGATTAACTCCAGCAAACATATTTCCAATTTAATCTTCGACCTAGGAGGTCTGCAATTGCAGTAACTTCAATGTCTGTCAAGTAGATATTCAGATTATGCGATGTTGAAATGCTGTATATTGCTTTTTAGTCAAGATGCTCTCTGTACAATTGGAATGACTCTGTCCTTACTGCCGTGTTGGATAAAGAAGGAGAAAGACCATGGTCATTTTTTCCTTCAACTCTGGGTCCAGGGAATGATATTACTTTGTGCGATGTGAAGTAAGGTGAGGTGAGGTGGGGTGGGATGAGGGCAGGATGAGGTGGGGTGGGGTGAGATGATGCCACAGTGGAATAGACATCTGGGTGGGTAAGAAGAGAGGGAAATTCAACTGATGTTTTCCCTCTTTAACTGTTTTGGTCACATTGTGTCTAAGGAATATTATTTATCCTCGTGAATATTTTCCTATCCTAGATGTAGATGTTAAGAAACTAGGAAGAAAGGTGGGCACTTGGAGAGGTCTGGGAGTGAGAAGGGAGCTTCCTTGAGGCAAATGATATGGAGATAAGAAAGGAGAAGCTTTATTTACTAACAGAGTTGAGGACAGGGGAGCAAGGAGGAAACAGGAATCCATATAAGAACTCCCTTTCATGGGTGCTCTTCTCATGGACCCCATTTCAGTACAATTAGTTTACTTCATGCTAACCCGCAGAGTTGCAAGAACACTAAAATAATGAAAATAACTTTCTGAGAGTAAGACAAGCATGCAGGAACGTGACTAAGTGCACTCTCAATCACTATGCTATGCAGTTCCTCTGCAAGATAAAGCTGCAGGCAAATAAAAGGAGGTGTGATATCCTGAAATGCCACCTTCACCTGAGTTTGTGTGGCAGGAGAAGCATTTTATTGAAGGGGCTTTGGCAGAGTTCCCAGAGGTAGGAGGGGCTAATGAGGACCTGAGAGCAGGGAGGAGCTTCCTCTCCAAACCTCTACTCCCACCCTGGCCACTGCCCCGTGGATGCCAGGTCTTAAGATAATCAAGGGGTAAGTATCCCTAATAAACACTAGAGAAGCAACATGCAGAAAAGGGAAAAAACACCTCTTGGGCTATACCTCATGATTTAAGTATAATAAAGTATTATATATGTGATAATAAATACATAGTATGTTGCACTGAGCACTTAAAAAGTACCTATGGACAAATGTAATAGGTATATATGGATGGGACTATAAAGATGGTAACTAATGTTAGCAACCCTCCACATCCTATCAAGTGTGGTCATATTTGAGAGTGATTACTAGAATGATAGTCTTATTTACAAGGCTGAAATTGCCTGGTGAATTGTTAAACATTCTTCCTTAGGACTTCAGACCTTCCTCCAGTCAATTAAACATCTATACTTATGAGGTGTATTCCACAAACACAGAGATGACATTTTGCATTTTGTTTTTACCCCTCCCCACTAAGTACAAGTACCTGTGTCAATTAATTAAAATAATCTTCTCGTGATTACATACAAACAGGTTACTGGACACTCTACCCTAAAGCAGAATGTAGGTGTCTCACGATTTGGAATTGTGTCCATAAACACCTCTCAATATAAAATTAGGATCCATTTTGTGCTCGATAACTTACGAATTCAAAGTTTTGAAAAGTAAAGTCTAATTGAATTTTCCTATCAGGGGTGATCATGGCACTTTACTGGACACTACCTGTCATTATCATGTCCCCTTACAGGAGCCAACCCTTACACTCACCAACGCTTGAGTATCAGAGAAAAGGGCTCATCACCTCATCACCATTTCCTCTCTTCATCTACATTTAACTAGAACCCAGGTCTTCTGTGTCATTTTGTATTTCTCTCTTTCCTTATATTCAATCAGTATGTCTTCTTCAGCTTCTGTTTCTTGAAGTCACCCTATTCAGCTTCTGTTTCTTGAAGTCACCCTATTATCATTATCTGAACAAGTCCTTGCATAAATTATTTACTTAGCCACCTAACCAGGGTCTCTCTCTCTGTGTGTGTCTCTCTGTGTCTCTCTCTCTCTCTCTCTCTCTCTCTCTCTCTCTCTCTCTCTCTCTCTCTCTCTCTCTCTCTCTCTCTCACACACACACACACACACACACACACACACACACACACATACAATCATTCTCCATCCTTAATACTATTATCTGTATAGACAGTTTAGAATCAAGATTTCCCTTTGATAGGCATTATCATATTTCTTAATCTTCTCCTTTTGACTCAGCACTAAGTATTGGTTCCCTCATAATACCATTATCCTTCTATGCCTATACAAGGGCCAGAGATAAAAACCCACACTCTACCAAGTATTTATGACTGAAGTTGCAATTCAGTGTCTCCTGCTGTTGAGTTCACATGAAAAAAAATTTCTCCTTTAGTTGTGTTTTACTCAAGGCAAAAATTATGAGGCAGGAGAAGGAGTGAAGGTTTACATCTGGAGAGAATTAGGTTCTGTGGCTGGAGGAGCAGCTGGGAAGATGTAATGTGGCAGCCTCCCTCATGTAGCCATTTTGCTTTAGCTTGAATATGCGTGGGCTTTTAAATGGTGTGGGTTTTATTTAGAGAGAAGGAATACAGTGTTTTTCCAGAAAGGAAATCTATCCATTTATTCATGCTCTTAAATCACTTTTTTTGCCTTAAATTTATTGACCAGGAAGATACTGTTAACTAAAATTGTGAGGTCTTGGGGAAACTAAATCTTACCCAGACGCTAATTATTAGGCACTGTATTAGAGCTTTTGATAAGATTTTGTGCCTTTTTAAAAATGGTTCAAAAACTTAACATCTTTATATATCTGTTCTTCTTTGATGCATGTTATGTTCTTGTTTTCCTTATTTTAGGACTAGCAGCCCAATAATTCAAGCTGAAGGCAGGGAGGAATGGTGACTAATGTCCTGAGTGTTGTCAGCAAGAATGTTCCCCAAGCGTCCTTGCCTTTTTGGGGATTGTCTGAGAATTTGTCATCCTTTCTGCTATCTCTTATCTGTCTACCTGACCCACTTGATTAGTGATAAAATACAATCCTGGCACACAAAATAATTGTGAAATGTAAACATTTCACTTTGAGTACAAAACAGCATTTTATCTATGCTTATCGTGACCTACTATGCAGGTCACTCCCCCAAGTGGGGAAAATTTTTTCACAATGTTTTAAACTCTTCTTCAGGATTCATGAGGGAATATCATTGGGAGAAGTCCTTCATTTACAAATAAGTTAGGTTTCAAGTATACTCAAAAGCATTTCCACCATAAGAGAAACAAGTTCTTTTGAATTTTGAAAGCTGGGTATACACTTCTCCCACTTACTGAGAAATAGTCCCTCAAGAATAATCTTTCCTTCCAGGTCTTTCCTTCACACTATTGCATGTCAAAGAGTTCTCTACAGTTACCATTTTCATTCCCTCATTCCTCCGGCATTGACAGGTCCCCACTGAGTGCCCAGAGGCCAAATCCAATGGCCATTTCTTGTTCTTCATCTTGAATTGTTAGCGGTATTCAACTTGATGATCATTTCTCTTTCTGGAAGTAGACTCCTCTGACTTTTGAATCAGTGGATCTATCTGTCTTCTGTCTCATCAGCTACTTCTCCTTGATTTTTGCATTCTCCTTCTCCATGACTCAATTCTAAATCTTAGAGCTTTGTAGCACTCTGGTCTAGGATGTCCAATCTGATCTACTGACACTCTCACAAGATTACCTCTGCCAGTCTGTAGCCCTGGAGACCTTCTCTGTGACAATAACTCCAGGATTTATCTTCAGTCATGACCAGCTGGCTCATTGGTCATCCAACTGGCTGCTCAACATCTCCACTTGACATCTAGCAGGAAGCTCAAAGTTAGCATGTTCAAAGTCTGTTATGAAATTAGCTTGTTCATTTTATGTTCAGTCCTTTATTGAACTGTCTCCCTCTGTCTCCTTCTCCCCATCCAAACAGCAAAGCCCACATCTGCTGTTTTCCACACTGAATCCTCAGCATGTAGATCAGTTATTAGACATATAAGGGTTCAACAAATATTTGTTAACTTAATAAATAAATCTCTTGATAAAATTAAATTGCTTCAAAATGATAACTATTGTATAGTGACACTGCTATGAGGTAACTAAAACAGTCAAATTCACAGAGACAGAAAATAGAAAGGCAGCTGCCAAGGGTGGCAGAAGGGTGAGTGTTTAATGGACATAGAGTTTGCATAGGAGATGATGAAAAAGTTCTGAAGATAGATGATGATGATGGTTATACAACATTGTGATTGTATTTAATGCCACAAACTGTATATTTTAAATGGCTAAAGTGGTACATTTAATTTTATATATAGTTTACCACAGTGAAAAGAGAACAGCTTCATCAATATTGGAAATCAATTGAAATAAATTTCCTCATTGACGCCATCCACAAATATCACAGAAAATTCCTTAATAGCTACAACAGTCCAACTTTCACCATCTCATCACCCAAATAAAAGTTTATCCAATGGATATATCCAAGACATGCCAGAAAAGTTATACACAAGGGACTTTCACCATGTTTAATCTTAATTTTAATCTTACATTACTAGTCTTTTTCCTGAAAAGCGTTAGGCTACCAGACATCTACTTCGCTAAATCCTACAACCAAATACTCTTTTTTTTTCCCTGTTTTGTCAACCACTTTTCTTCTTTTCTGGATAATCTTGAATATTACGTATCATGGACTTTTCACATGTTTTAGAACTGCTCTTTTCCTCCTTCAGAATCATGCCTACTCCCAAATCCATCCATTAGATATGTGCTACTTTTGTCCTTTGCTCACCATTTTCTGGTCTATTGTGTTTTCTAATATTCTCCCATCATAATAGTATTCCTTTCCTTACTAGTGTTTACAACAGTGTCATAGTTTTTATACTTATTGGCCATGTCAGAGTTAATAATGTCCCCAAATACATGAAGCAAAAACATAGTAAGCACAAATAAAGACTAACGTGAGATCAGTGCCACCTGTGCACAAGAAATGAATCAGTACATTCTAGAAGGATACATTTGTGACCTAGGAGCTCCAATAAAGTCTATAAAACATAAGCTTGTTTTTTTTAATCCCCCAGGATTTCTTTGGCCCATAAAGTGCTTTTTAATTTTAATTTGATTCCTATATGCAAAGCTTTGGAGCTGTATGCAAGTGTCTAGATTTATGGCCTCTATTGAAAAACTAGAATATCAACAAATGTGTCTGCTTTCTGTAGCAACAAGCAGCTGATCCTGAGTGTCAGGATCCCTTCAGACCAATGTAGATTCTCACTCATGACCCGCCTGGAACTTGAATTGGTGAGTCCTGGTGAATCCTGGCCATGTGTAAAGAGGGCAGCTTTATATCTAAGATGAAGCCTCAGAGGAAAATCTTCCACAGAGGGAAAAAATTTTTGCCCTTTTTTGTTGGATCACCCATTGACAAATATGCCTCAACAATTAACACTGCTGTTGTGTATAAAATCAAGTTGGTGAAGTTAAATAGACTAGTTCGATAAATCACAAAAAAAAGCAGATGAAATTATTTGGTGAAGACAAATCATTAAAAATAAATCATTGAATTTTAGAAAGTGTCTCTTTGCAATTTTTAAAACTTCTAATAGCTAATGTTTTAAAAAGAAGAATTTAATTATGCTAAGCCATATTATAGCATAGGACATACATAAACAGAGGTAAAGCTTGTCACACTAAAATTCCACAATAAGGAACAGTTTTCCTGATAAATCTTGAACAGATTAGTGCAGATTAGTGACTGATTGGGAATGAATAAACACACACTCTATCATGAAAGTATATGCAAGTGCAGATATATCACATATATGAGCTATCAAAAATATTAAGTTGTTTATCTCACTTTCTTATGCCTCCTCACTGAAACATAGATGATAGAATTAGAAAACTCAGTTTGAATTGGCTTATGCAAAAAAGTAATTTATTGGCTCATATAACAGAAAAAGTCAAGATCAGATTAATCTATACCTCCCTTGTGGCTCTGAGCTCCTCATGTTGCCTTCAGTTTGGGGCTGTCTGTGGAGGAAAGATAGCTCCCCACATCTCCAGGGTTACCTGTCCCCCTAAGTATCTCAAAGAAGTGTTGCATGTGTAATTGACTCAGAGATGTCTAACTCTTATTAACAAGTATGATCAGACAAATGCAATATTGCAATTGATCAGGTCTGAATCACACATTCACATGCAATACAAAAGAGGAAATCGTCCAGCTTTTCAGGTCAGAAGTCTGAAGTGGGCCTCAGAAGGTTAAAACCAAAGTGTTTGGAAGAATGTCTTCCCTCTGGAAGAGGTGGGGAAGAATCTGTTACCTTTCTTTTTCTCACTTCTAGAGGCTGCCTGTATTCCTTGGCTTACAGCCTCTTTCTCAATTTTCAAAACCAACGGCACAGCATCTTGCAAACTCTCACCTCCTCTTCTGCCTCCTTCGATCACTTTAAAAGATCTTTGTAATCACATTGTCCCATCCAGATAATGCAGGATATTCTCCTTACTTTATAGCACCTGATTAGCATCTTCCTATCTGCATTCTTTATCTTCCTCTTGACAAGTAATATGACACATTCAGTTCCCATAGATTTGAACTTGGCTTTCTTTGGGGGCAGTGAAGAGAGTAAAGGAGCTACTTTATTTTACCTGTCACAAGGTTTAAAATAAATTATCTTCTGTAATCTCAAGGTGATTTAACTCTATACTATCCATTCAAAATTTCTTCAAAGTCCTTTCGCTAAGCCCTTGCTCATGAATTTATTCATTCATTCATTTAACAAATAGACACTGAGTCTACCTTAAGCAAAGCACCATTTAGTAACTGAAAATGCAGTGACAAACAACAGATTTTCTTTCTCAGAGGGAGTTAGTCTCATGAATGAACAGATCATCAATAAACAAACTAATAAGTAATATTTAAATGTTTAGCTATTACCCATCTATTTCCATGGCAGTTTTATTTTTCATCAAGTTAGTTTGAAAAATATTGGCTGTATCTTGAAGAGTCTACTGTTCTCTGTTTTGCTACATGAACTCTCTCCCTTTATGAGATCAGGACAATGAAGAGAAGAGATAGTCTTGGCTAAAACAGGGTGAAAAGAAAGTGACACTTCCTGCATGAAGTCCCAGCCAAAACAAACTTCCATGGTACAGAAATGGGGGGCCATGATGCTCCACAAAACATCTTTAAATGACAACATCTCCCCCATCCGTGTTCTCCATCCATGCCAGAGCTGTACTACAAGAGTTTTGCATTTTAATAATTTCATATCTGATATCATGCTGCTTAAATTAGTAGGAAGTACAAAGTTACTCAGAACAAATTAGAGAGAAGAGAACAGTCACCAGGAGCTGACTGAGAGATAAGGAGGAGATCACAATTATTTAGGATAGATTCCTACTCTTTAATTATCTGTTTGTAATTAGTATACCACTTATTACCTATGGAGCTTTATGTTTTTAATTCAATTGTTCTGCTGTATCTTCTTGATCAAGTCTATGCCGTAGTGTTCTTATTTATAGGAGGTTGGTAAAAACATGGCAATTCTTTACACAGCTATAATGAGGCTATTTTTAAAGGAGTTTAAAGTACGGGACAAGTCTGAGAACACAGGTCAAAGGGTTTTGTATACAATCACTAAAAATTCTTTCAATGCTTCTGTAGCTCAAACCACATTTTATCCTTACTATCTACAAAAATCATAGGTCCCTTAAAAACATGACCTTGAAAAAATCCTTGTAATTATGTGTTGACAGCAGCTCTGTGTACTCCCTCCTTTTCCAGTTCAATGTCCTCCCCCAACAGAAATAACACAAATATTTCTGGAAGAGAGATTTGTGCTATAACACATGTCCACAAACTTTAAATCTCAATTCAACATCTCATATTGCTAAGAGAGTTACCTAGATTTCATACCAGTAAGAGTGGCCATCAACTATGGTTTTTATTTAATATATTTCCTTATATCCCACAGGTTTTTGGCAGGATTGCTAACAAATTGTATTATGTGTTGGCTTAGATGTCTTTCTCCTACCTAAAACTTTGTCTTTATTTTCTCATTTCCATTTATTTTTTCTCATTGCCGTATTTGTCACAGACACAGCAGAATATTTACAGAACACTCAAAAGATTGAACTGAAGAATGTTAAAATAATTATTTACAGAATAATTATTTATTGTCTTCTGATGTCTCACCAATATGTCTCAATCAGACTCCAGAGGGAAAGTCATCTGGGACAATGTCGGCCTTGGCAGCCAGCCTCTGGGGACACAGAATAAGTATGTACAGTGAGCAGTAGGCCAGGGGATAGAGGCCCTCCAACATTGGGTCTCAACAAAACTTACTTTCCCTGCCCCACCAATAGGGGAGTGCCCACCCAGCCAACAGCAGAGACCAAGTTGAACCACTGAGATAGAAAGATTCCTGAGGGCATTCAGCCAGCCTGATGCTAAATGGTTCACAGAGCTGCCACTTTTCATGGAGTGGGTAGATTCCTATCCCACACTACACACAAAAAGTAATTCCAGATGAATTAACAAGAATCTAAATGTGATATAAGTATTGAAATAAACAGACCAGTAATAACTCTAAGATATAGAAAACCTTCAGAAAAGAAATGAAATGCAGAAGCTCTGAAGAAATGGATGAGTTTTATTCAAAAACTTTAAACTTGCTCATTACAAAAGATAGCACAGAGCTGAAAATGAGCAGCAGATATGAAAATAGTAACAATAAATAATGATAATAACATTTGTTTCTGAGGGTGCTTATTGTTATATGCCAAATACTGTTCTTCTATTGAGACCTAATTCATTGAATCCTATTATTATCCTTTCCATTTTTTTTCAGACAAGGAAACTGAGGTATAGAGAAGTTGTGTAACTTACCAAGATCACACAACTAGTAAGTGGCAACACCTAAGATTTGAATCCAGGCAGCCTAACTGCAGGGTCCATGCTCTAAACCTGTTCTCTACGCCCTCACTCACTTTGGAATGAGGAAGCAGAGAGTAGGGCATTTGGTGATTAGTTGGCTCTGGCTAAAGCAAAGTTTGAGTTTGTTCTTTTTAATGCTATTTGAAAAAATTACTGAATTTATAACTGCAATTCATAAAAGAATTCCAAAATCAATAAGACAAGAACAAAGAAGCTAAGAAAAGTGGGCAAAGGTCCTTAATAGGTCAATCACAGGAGAGAAAATTAAAATGATAAACATGTAAAATGTCACTGCTAATAAAAGAAATATATAATTTTTAAAAAGATGTCATTTTTTTCACCCATTGCATTAACAAAACTTAAAATATTATTTCCAAGCAAGCAAACAAAATAAAATAGAAACCAACCCTTAAATTAAAACCAAAAAGAGGCGATTTTCAGAGGGGAAGTGGGGGAACAAGAAGGATAAAGATCAAATAGATTGGGGGTGAAAATAGTGTGGTTTATACATTAGTCAAGGTATAAAGCTATATACCTAAACCTTGTCCAGCATCACAAACCAATATTATCTCAATACAAAAAAATTAAAGTCATTATCACCTGTTGACAAGGAAAAAGGTATTCCAATAGGCTGGGGTGGAACACAAATTGATAGAGCTTCTGTGCTAATATACAATAAAATGTTAAATATCTATTAACTGACAACTCAGTGATGTCCATTGTTTGACATCAATTCTAAAGAAATAGGTGCATGTTACTGAATGAAAGTCTACTGTCCCACATGCATAAACTCAATACTATGGTACCAGTGAGGTCTGAGGATAAGAAAGGATATTATTGCAAGGTCTACCAGCAATGAGACGGTATCAGAGCTCAAACCTGTCTCCCTGACTTGGGGCTCGGGTGAGCTTTTAAGGAATGAGGAAGCGGAATAGGGCATTTGGTGATTAGTTGACTCTGGCTAAAGCAAAATTTGGGTTTGCTATAGGTTCCAGTTACAGCAGGCAAGAGCATTTGTCACTTTTTATTAGAGTCTGTTGACCTTGCTCTTTAGAATTATCAGGAGAACAAGGTTCTGCCATCAACACCTGCATTCTGGAAAGAGCTTGTGAATGACTTCCTAGCTGCCTTTCAAACCAGTTTTGAGTGGTTCCATGTGCTACTTCAACATAAAGTTCAGCCACTTCTGCAAAAGTAAGCTTGAAGGGAAGTAGGTCCAGGCTTCAGAAATAAATACCAGTTAGCCATGGTTTTCAGTAATAATAAAATTTTTAGAAAGCACCTAAATGTCAATGAGTATTGATAATTTGAAGCACTGTAATACAATCTATGTAACACTATATAATAGTAAAAAAGCAGGAGGACCAGTATGGTATGGTTGTGATCTCAAAGATTCTGGGGATAAACTAGTGGGTCTCAGGTTCCAGTCACAACGCTTACTACATGTGTGATCAGAAAGCCCTGACCCGCTCTGTGCTCCAAGATTTTCATTCAAAGGAGGGACTTGAAGCTGAATAGTACCCACTTCATTATGAAAATTAAGTAAAGTGGTATCTGTGAAATTTTTCAGAGCAGTATCTGACACATATAGAGTACTCCATAAATGTTAGCTGTTTTATAAGTAAAAACATGGAAAGATCTCCCAGGCTCATGGTTTAAAAAACATGCATATACTTCATTCATGCATATACACAAGATGATTGCAATTTCACACAAATATATAAAAATGTGTATGTATCTGAGTCTGCAGAAGATGAACAGAAGCAATCACTTAAAAGCTATTTTTTTTTTAGTTGTCTTTAATCTTTTTGGAACAAGGTGAAATTTTAAAAATTATTTTTCAAACTTTAAATGGGAAAAGGACTGAAAGAAAATACATCAAAATGTTCACAGTGATTGACTTTGGATGGAGAAATGATGAGTTCATTTTGCTTATTTTTTCTTTTTCTTTCCAGAATGTTCCTTTGGGCTCATATATCACCTTAATAACAAATTTAAACAATCATGGTTTTAAACAAACACATTGATAACATATATTAATAGGAAAGATGACATTTGAAAATAAAGACCTCTTCTCAGCACCAATTGTTTTCATGTTATAAGATGAACTTTGGCAGACTTTCCTTCCCTACCTTTTTTAAAAAAGTCATGAGGTATTTTGGGGTTTTTTTTAAGTAGCAAAAATGGACTCCTGGTAAAAAGGTCATGAATGGAGATGAAAGCATTTGGAATCAATTTGATTTGGAAAGAAGAAGAGACAATTTAGCATAGGTCCCAAACTCACAGGTTCCCTTTCTCGTCATAACCTTGAGATACACATTCCTTTAACGGAGACATTTAGCAGGGTTGTGAATATAGGAACCTTTATGTAGGTGCATACGCTCCATCTTCTTAAAGGTCCTATCACTGATAATTGTTTTAAAGCCTTCTGTAGACTTTTATTTATGATCCCTGCCTATCTCTTAAAAGCATCTGAGCTTGCAAAGCTCACCTAAGCCCTTAGTACATTACAAAAAAAAAAAAAAAAAAAAAAACTAAAACTAAAAACACTTCAAGAGACTTTGATTAAATATGAAGAAATCATCCACAGTTTTAAATCAAAGAGAGCTTTCACAGACCCATTTCTGGCAAACTTTTACAGTAGTATTTTTAACTGTCACCTCAAGTGTTTTTTGTGTAAACTTTTGTCAAGATCAGGTATGGAAATATCATTGAGAATCCTAGAACACAATGCTTCTCCAGCTCTGGTGTGCTTGTGCATCATTCAGATGCTCATTGAAGATGCAGAGTTCTGAAGCTGGCCCTCCCTACTCCATCACTGAGATTCTGGTTTGACACATCCTCATCCTCCCTCTCCCGAACTCACTCTCCCCAGCCCCTCCATCTCAGCCAACAGTTCTGCTTTCAGTTGTCCAAACACCCAAGAATTCATGTTGACTCATCTCTCTCCCTCTCCATCTAAACTCTCAGAAGCATCTGTTTAATCAGAAGCATCTTATCCATTCTTTGTGTCACTGTTCTTGCCCTGGTCTGCTTTACTCCTCACATTTCATTCTTACTGCAATTCCCTAATCACATCATGACCTTCAGTCTCTTTCATCCCTTTCCCATCCTTTTGCCTTAAAGCCTTATTTAAAAGCACCAATCTGATCACACATCACCAGCCCTCCACCAGCCTCTCAGAGGCTCTGCATCACCTCCTGAGTCCATCACCACACCAACATCACCCATTTTCCTCCTGCATTCCCCTTTCCCCACACACCCTGCTTTCTCCCCATACTGGCCTATGCATCATTCTTCCATGGACTTGCTAATACCTTTCCCCTCTGGGACCCTTGGCCTGCTTCTACTTCTCTTTTAAGAGTTTGTTCAGATATCATCTCCTGAAAGCCTTTGATGACTTCCTGGCCCTCACAAGTGGTCACCGTAAGTCCATCTCATTTCTCCATCTATCCAGGGACTCTGCCTCTGGGCCACTGTGTCTGTGTATGACAGAGCTACACACTCAAGAAAAGTGCTGTGGTCACCTCTTGAGGGGGTGCTCCTGGCTTCCTGGGAGATGTTATAAAGATAAGCTGTCAAATATCAAAGCAAGCAGCAGGCATACATTCATGCCTTCATTGCATATTCAATTTTGTTCACATTTGGGGTGATTAGTGTGGGGAGCTATCCTCATCAAGAAAGTTATTTTCCTATAGCAGAAGAGTTGAACTGAAAGTCTCATGTTTTCCCTTTCCCTGAGGACTGATTTTATTTAAGAATGCAGACACAGAAAATAATAAAACACAATTGGAAGCTAATGAAGTGCTCTTTTGTACTCACAATGGCCATGCTTCTAAATGGGAACAATTCCCATGTAGAGAATCTCGAGAAGGAAAATCTGGGTTTCATTTTGTAAACTCAGAGCAGAAGTAAGGTGCCTGAAGACATCCTGACACTCAAGCAGCATTTTAGAGAAATTCCACATGTCTTGATGACACCATCACTCAAAAATGTATCATTTCCTAATGAAAAAGAAACGATGCTCTGTCCATAATCTGACAAGTCACTCCTGAAAGCTGAGTTTAGGGCTGATTTGCTCCTAATGCCCAGAAGAACGTATTCATGCGATTTCTATTTATAGGTTAAATCTAGTCACCACAAAAATGCATAATGAAAAACGATTGTTGCACCCCAAGGGGGTGGGCTCCTTAAAAGAAAACCATTGATCACCAGGAAAGCAGAGATTCCCTAAGACTTAACCTGGCTCTTGCTTGGATGGAATTTGACCTATGTAACCATTTCCCTTCCTCCTGTAACAGTTCAGCAGCAAACTGCTCCTCGGGCTTAATCTAAACCTTGCTCACTGCTTTTCCTGATGTGTTTGTTTCTCACAGATGGTATTTTGTGGGATCGAATTGAGTTAAGATAATTAGACAGTTTCATTGACTAGAAACATGACAGTATGGATGAAGGCATGAAAATGCAAGTGCTCTCAGTTCTGTGAAAGAAGGAACTGAACCCACCTAAGGAACTGGGGTGAAATCCCTCACCTCTTGGTCCAAAGAATATTAAAAGAACTCCATGGTATGAATAAACACCTCATTCCTGTTGTAGACGGACCCTTCACACAGTGTTCCAGTCACCCATGTCTATGTTTGCAGTCTGTCACACCCCCATTCTTATTTTAAGACTCATAGGTCAGCTTACGCATCTCACTTTTATGACTGTGGAAATGTTCCTTTTCCAGAGGTCATGGTGGTATTGAATAGAAATTGGAATGACAACAGAGTTCAAAAACATGCCCTGTTTTTTTCTGGCCCTCCCTCAGCACTATCCTCAGTTATCGTCAGTCTCCAGAAGGTACAATCGTAACATCCAGAACCTAATAGAAATAGTTTGTATTTCACAGACACCCTGAGAGGTTCACACCAGTACCAAGACCCAGAGGTTCTGCTAACATTTTTGAATCTAAGGCCACCTCCTATCTGGAGAATTTCTACTAGAACACACCACTCCGGGTGCACAGATCTGCTCAGGGTGCCAGGATCCCAGCCAGGCACCTCAAGGACTGTAGACGTTTCAGATTCCTTTCCTCCTTCTACAGGGACAGGGTCAGGACCACAGTAAAGAAAAGTAAAAGGAAAGTAAAGAAAATAAGACTGTTGAAGTTTGAAGCCTAGCATGAAGACTGTGTGCTAAGTATGGAAAAAGCTATCTGAGAACTTGAAAAGAACAGATTGAAGAATTTTAAACTTTCATGTGGTTAAAAAAAATTTAAGGCATGTAAATTAACAAGTTGGGGGTAATACATGCAATGCACCTTTTTCAAAATGAATATAGAAGCGTATTTTATAAATCAATAAGAGAAAGCATTCTCCTTTAGAAAAAAAAACAGGCAAAAAAAGACAAAGGGGCAATTCACACAGGGAGTGAATACCATGAAATACTGTTAGAGATCAAAGAAATGCATATTAAATAGCAGAGATATACGTATCATATTTCACCCATCGGATTAACAAAGACCAAAAAGAAAGATCCTGGCCAGGGTTAGATAGCAGAGGGAAATAACACCCTTTCATCCACAGCTTGTGGGAGTGGAAATGGATACTTAATGGAGAACAGAGTGATACCAAGTATCGGGATTCAAAATGCACATTTCATTTGACCACAATTCCACTTCTGGGAGTCTGTCCAGGAGAAAGTACCAGCCAGGTATGGGGAAATGAAGGCATACTTGGTGACGTGTGTGCAGGGCAGGGTAGGAGAACAGAAAAGAGATGCACAGTAGGTCCTGGGGACCAGGGAGGACAAAGGGAAGTATTTGGCAGATTTCCAAGAGGACGGGATACTGCAGGCACATCCCAAAAGTCAGATGGAAGGATTCTGGAAGAGGATGGGAAGACAGAGGTAAGGTCAAGAGAGACCTTGCACAATTGGGGACAGGCAGTGCCTTGAAGGTGGAACAAGGACACAAGTACCAATGGGGCAGGCAGGAAAAGAGCAGAAGGGGAAATGAAACAAGAATGGTGTGACGGTTTCTAATGGTGCCCACTTTACGGATTAGGAAGCTAAGGGCTGCTTACAGAGCTCAAGTTAGCACAGCTGGTCACTCAACTTGTCAGGACAGAGTGGGAAATTGAGCCCGGGCCGACTGCTGTGCAGCACAGGACAGTCAGGAAATGTGTCCTGATGGCCTTTAGCTGCTGTGGAGAGCAAGGGGGAGAACAAGATGGGCCTTTCATGGCATTTTCTCCAGCATCAGTGAGTAGAGTAGAGCCGAGGTATCTCAGGAGGGAAAGAGGGAAGCAGTCAGGGGTCAACTACAAGAAAACAAATTAAGAAAGATGAAATGGGAATGGAGCAGTGAGGATTTGAAAGCAACCCAGGAGGTAGAATCCACAGGACTTGGGAGCTGTGGAGGGAAAGGTGGTAGAAGGCAGAAGGAGGAGTCAAGAATGGCTCTTGATTTCTGGCTGACCTTACAGGATAGGTGGGAGCTAATATCCTAACAATTGCCTATTGCTCCTTAAACACACCTCTGCTCTCGTTCCTCCACCCATGTGGAACATTGTCCGCAATTGTCTTCAAGATATAATCCCATCCTTCCTTCAAAGCCCACCTCCAGCACCACTTCTTTATGGAGTTGTCACAGAAAACTCCCTTTGACCCCTCAAAGTGTAAGTCTCAGAGCTTTCAGTTGTTATCTCCCATTTACCTTCATCTGCCTGATAATTAATGAATTATATGGATATCTTGTTTTCTTCTCGTGTCAGGCTCCTGATGGCCAGGGGCATATCCTAACATCCTAGCCTTTTCCACGCTTGGTGCAGTGAGCAGCAGGGGCTCCTGTGTATGAGAGACATTTAAATAACTGAAATAAAGAAAACAGTAAGTTCTCCCTCTCCTTCTTCTTAGATTTTGCCCTTTTAGTTTTTAGCAAAGAAAGAGCGTAAACATTTCTGTTTCCAGAAGAAATCCAAAGGAAGTTTTGGAATGCCTGCAGGAGATTTTCTTAATCCTTAACTGGTGATAACACCACAGGACACTATCCTAAGGAAAACACAGTGATGAAACAGGAGGCTCCTATTACCACTTCCTTGCTGTACACAACATTTGGAGAGCAATTTCCAGTGGAATGTCTTCCAAATGAATATAAATAGTCACGGTCAGCTTGGTGAAAGTGTGTGTTTCCAAGATGAAATGATAAACTAAGCAAGATAAAAGAGGTCAAGTGGACAAGATGGATTTCATGGGATTTTTACAGACTGAGTTTGCGCATTTTGCTGTAAATCAAGTGCATGAGTGCTCAGACACTCATCTTTCGGTTCTGCCTGATTGTAGGAGTACAGTGCACAGCTCTCATCCAATTGTTTACAGAACTAAAATATTCCAAATGCTACTGTAGACCAGGCACAAGCAGATATTCATGCAAGAAATAGTTGCTCCTTAGTGAAAATGAGTCAACCCAAGACCCTCCACCACCTAATCCTCTGGCCATCGCAATGACACAACAGGACCTTCCTGGACCAGCTGTTTCCTTTTACCTACTTCCAAACCAGAACTTCCAAAGTGTTTTGTCTAAAAATTCTCTACAGAAAGGGAGGATTCCATGGCCAAATATATTTAAGAAATGTTTAATGTTGTATGTCTTGGAGAATCACAGAACTGTCTGGGCATCATGGAGGCTCTGAAAAAAAAAAAAAACTGTTATCAATTAAATTTCACTATCTTGAAACATGTGCTTTCCAAATTTGTTTGGTCATGGGACCCTCAGAGACCTGTAAATGTAAGACCTGTAAATGTAGCACTAGATTAAAAAATTGTTTCTCAAAATCTCTTTGGGAACCTGAATGCTTTAGCATCTCTGATTTTCTTTCCTTCTGAGTCTCCTTGCCTCCCAAGACTATTCAACAATAGCCCCATTCCTCATTTCCCTGAGCCCAGAGAAGTCACTAGAACAATGTTAAGGGGTCATTTAATTCATTTGAAGTTGCTAATGAGTAATGATATTTTTGTGAACTATCTTTCCCTGGGAACATTTACATTTTTCTGAGGCATTCTGAATTATAATGGCTAAGTTCAGTGGTATAGTCCAAATGTCAAGAATCTTCTGCTTATATGTCCCAGAGTCTGGAGCTTCACTCTAGGTTCTTGTATCCCACATGTAAAATCAGCATGCAAGACTCAGCAGACAAAAGACTAAACATGAAATTTGCTGAAACAAGAGAGATAGTACACTCTTCAAGGTGACAAGAAACAGGCCGGGTTCAACAAGACACGGACCAATGCCCCACTGGCGGCACATATTTTTGTAAAGGGAATTCTTTTGCTGTCCCAACCTGTTTCCACCCCAGGGGCGATCCAGGGTATTCCCCGAGCAGGAGTTTCCAGAAAAGAGGTGGAAATTTCTGGGATAGGTTTTCCCTTTACTTTACATGCTCCTTACACATAATTCACCCTGTTATAATGAATTTGATGTATGGGCCCATATACAATTTTATGTTAAGCAGATGGTAATGAAGTAAAGCTTACTCCAAGGTGGGTGTAGCAGTCAGTGCGCTTGCATAGCCACTCAGTTTGAGCCCGCTCAGCCTGGCTGCTTTTTGGTTCATTTTCTTGGCTATAAGAATGTATGTGCTGCTCTCCCACTGATCAGAATTTAATCTGACCATTTCAGGATCTGCCAAGGTGTGCCTCCCCATTCCTCCCCTCCCTAGACTGGCCTACCTAACACCAGGAGAAAACTCACCTCCTCTATCCATGCCTACAGTCATCACCGGGAAAGTGAAGGGGAATTATTCTCTTCTCCTGCTATCAAAGCAAATGCAGCAATGACAAAATATCATGCTCTGATCCTTTATAGGGTGTGAGCTAAGATTCATCTCTCATCTTCCCCTGGTTCACTCCCTCTTGTGCTTAGGAATCAAAATAAAGATTGATTCCTCTTCTCAGATCCCTAGACTAGAATAGAAAATGGGCTATCCTCTTTCATAAAACCCAGCACACCTCCTGCTCTGCCTCTCTGCAGGTATCAGGGTCTTACTTCTGTCCCCACACCCAGATTTTAAAGTTTGTGGAATCAAAAATGCTGTCTATTTTGTCTACTCCAGTTTGCCCAGACCAGGACCAGGATAGGGTACATAATGGAAACTCAGGAACCTAGCGAAGAGAAAAATGCATGTTTCTAATTCCATGGGATTAATAACCTTAGTTTCAAGAAGATGAATATATGAAAATAAACACTCAGCCACACACATGAATTGAGCACTGCAACAGAAGGCACTCTAGGGGAAACTGTAGGAAAAGATGCCACACAAGATTCTATTCATACCTTCAAAGAACTTAAAATAATGAACACTCTTAATGTTCGATTGGCCTTCAAGGATGGCTGATGCGGGAGAGCATTTCTGAGATCTGAGAGTGCCCTGAAAACTGTGTGGGTTGGCCAGCTCCCTCTGATCCGCTAATTGAGAACACAAATGTTTATTAGATTGAAAGCTTCACCCTGGCCCCCAGAGCCAAAAGCTTACAGTCAGGTCATTTCCTGGTACAAGGAGTGTTGCCCACAGAATACCTAACTGAGTGGGTGTATTTCTGCTACTCAATACCAGGCAGGCATTAGCACAGCAGGTCAAAGTGCCAGGGACAAGGAGCAGTGGAGCTGAGGATGTGGGGGTGGAGCCACGTAGCTTTGCTGGTGTGTGTGATGTCAGCCAAAAGCAGGAACATCTGCATCCTGTCAGTTTCCCAGAGATCCTCCCTGTCTAACTGCAGCGTGAGCAAATTAAGATTGATAAATTACATGGCTCTTTCTGGCTTTAAAGATCCCAGATGCTCTGCGAAATTAATGGGTTCCCTATCTCCACTCAATCTGACACCAAAACAGAACCCTGAAAACATACCAGACCTGCTCCTCCAGCCATCTGAGCACACCCAGGTCAGTGCTGTCTTTTAAACTGGATTCCAGTTTGCAAGTGCATGTATTTGGTTGGGGTGTGTGTGTGTGTGTGTGTGTGTGTGTGTGTGTGTGTGTGTGTGTGTATACAAGCATTTTCAATCTAGAACTAATTTTCCCTACAGGGCATGCGTATACAATCTCAACCAACAAACTTTCATCTGGAAACGCAAACCCCTTTCCTCCCTCAAAGTTCCTTACACACCAAACTGTCCACTACAGAATCATTCCAAGAAGCTGAGATCATTTGTGTCATTTGGAAACGATCGTTTGATGCAAATATAACACATTGCTAATAATAGTACCTAAGATTGTACTGTGCTTATTCTCAGTTCAATAACCCAGTTCGCTCCAAGGCTGACAGCAGTTTGTTTATATCAGTAGAAAACAGACAATCCAATAAAGCTTTAGGCAAAGTATTTGGGGCACTTGGCTTAAGCTATTCTGTTTCTATGAAAGTTTAGAGATCAAAGATGACTGGAGAATGGCCTGTGGATGGCCACCCAGGTACTCCTGAGAACACAACTCCAAATGAAGTTTCTCTTAAATGGCACTTTCTTTAAAAAGGTACTGACTAGAAGGAAATATTCCTAACTAAGAGAAAGTATTCTAGGAAGACAGGAAGCCAAAAAATAAAAAAAAAGGAAAAACAAAACAAAACTATTCAGACCCCTGGTTTGCCTATTTTTATAATCTCTTTCTGATAACGGCATAAAGGGAAGTGGTTAGAATTTGTTCTCTATGACATCACCCTCAAAAGTTTAAAACACTCCTAAATCTCCATAAATTCCTTGTCAAGTGCTGGTAAGAATGACTGAAAACAATGATTGTGTGTGCCCCAGCTCTTCTTAGCAAAGCATGCTTGGACCTGGGCCCAGAGTCAGAGGTCTCCAGTGTGAGAACCATATTGGTTTCCACAGATGCTTATTAGTTTTCGAAGTTCCCTCATTTCCAGAACCCAGCATTCAAGTCAGTAAGTCTATTCCACTCATTCATCCATTCATCCCGGCCCACTGGCACACTCACTGGGATATACTGCTAAGTAATAGATCTAGAATGAGGTGATCAGCCAGCAGCATTAATATCACCTGGGAACTTGTCAGAAATGCAAAATTCTTGGGTTCCACCTCAGACATACTGAACCACAAAGTCTGGGGTTGGGGCCTGGCAATCTGTTTGACAGTAAGTCTTCCAGGAGATGCCAATGTACAGTCATGCTGGGGAACCACGGCTGCGACTAAGGCCCAACCCTCAGCATCTTCTAGCAGGGGAATGGACAAAAATACATTACAAATATGTGATAGAACATCAGGCAATGACCAGTGTTATTTTATAAAGTAATCCAAAGAAACAGAGAAAGAAAAAAGGGTGCTGAGACATGGAAGACAGAAGAACCCAAAGAGACATGGAAGGAGAGAGAATATATTGGACAGGGGCATGGCTGGCTCAGGGTCTGTTTCCCTTCAGAGTTTCTAGAAAAATTTCAGATCACACTGGAGAGGAGCTTCTCTTATAAAGCATTCCAGAATGCCTAAGGGAATCTGAATCTCAAAGAAAAGTAAAAATCTAGTACCTGCTCCAAACCACTGCATTTTGACATCACAACATTAGCGTGAGAACTGAAGAGACTGGAGCCTCACTCAGTTCTTTCATCCAACGTGTACAAGTAGTATGCAAGACACAGCAGACAAAAGATTAAGCGGAAATTTATTGAAACAAGCAAGAGAGATAATACTCTGCTCAAGGTGATGAGAAGAGGGCCAGGTTTGAAAGGACGCCAACAACTGCCCCACTTAGTGCACATTGTTCCTTCCCCAGGAGCTTTCCAAGGCATTCCCAGTTGGCGATTACCAGGAAAGAGGTGGCACTTTCTGAGAATATTATTGCTCATGCTCCTTACCCATAATTCATTCTGTTATGAGTCTAATGCATGGGCCATACACAATTTTATGTTAAGCAGATAATAATGAGGCAAAGGCTACTCCAGGTGGCTACAGCAGTCAGTGTGCTCGTGCAGTGAGTCGGTTTAAGCTGGTGAGGCCAGGCTGCCTTTTTGGTTCCATTTCTTGGCATCAACAATGCATGTCTGCCGAGGTGTCCTCTCCTCACCCCCACCGGCTTTTCTCTGTTCCAGCCCCTGCCTAGGCTAGCCTGCCTAACAAAATACCAAAATTGCCAAGAACCTGAATGATTTCAGGTACCATTTGAAAAAGATATAAAGAATTGTTCTTTACAGTAATGATTATGAAAATATGGAGTAAGTTCCCCACCCCAAAAAAACAGAGAGGAGTGCTTTCTTGAAGGAAAGCTCATTCTCTGGGAGGAAGTCTGAAACAACGGACCCTTTGGGGGTCACATTTATCCCCAAGATCATAAACATCTATTTTACTTTTTTCAATGATTTTTATGAAAATCTGCACATTTATACAGACCAGGATAATAATCACACATAGATCTACCACCCAGAATTCAAAATTGTCAACCTTTTGCTGTATTTGTTTTACCTAGCTAGATGGATAGACAGAAAAATAGATAATAAGCAGATATTGCAAATCATTGGAAAGTAAATTACAGACACAATGACAGCCCTAAATACATAATCATGCATCTCCTAAAAACAGATATTTTCCTACATACCACAGCGTGATTATCACCCCTAAGAAAATTATCAATTATTTTTAACATCTTCTAGAATCTAGTTCATATTTGCGCTTTCCATTAGATCCAGAGGTGTCATTTAATCACTTATTTAGGTGACAATTGCAATATGCTTGCCTTGTTGGAGAGAGATGAGTTCATTTAATCTTAAACACATAGTTACATCAAAATTTAATATGATGATTATTATAGACCCAATAGTTATGACAAGTAAACTATTGATAGAGAAATGTGAGGGAAAAGAATGA